>JANJGN010000848.1:0-112500 GCA_026770705.1 Isurus oxyrinchus | reverse complement strand
ATCGAGCGTCGTAAAGACTCATCAGAGTTCACTCATGTCTCATTAGGGAGGGAAACCTGCCGTCCTTACCCACTCTGGCCCTACACGTGACTCCAGACCCACAGCCGTGTGGTTGGCTCTGAAACTGACCCTCGGGAATGGCCGAGCGAGACCCTCATCTCAAGGGGCAGTTAGGGACGGGCAACAAACACTGGCAATGACCCCACACCTGGTGAGAAAATAAACAGAAAATGGAGACTCTCATCTCCTCTGTGTCCCCCACACCACCCCCAATTCCCTCAGGCCCCCTCTGCTTCCCCACCCTCCCCACCTGAAGCCCGCCCCCTCCCCTCGAGGGTCGCTTGCTGGAGGGAATGTCCAAAGCTGCACATGTCGGACCGCCCCTGCCAACCACCGGCCAGCCCATCATTCCTCGCGCCCGCCCATCTCCTGAGCCCCTGGCTCCGGACCTGGCTGTCTGACCCGTGTCCTGCCTTCCCCTTGTCAGCCGGGGCATTAACTTACATCACGGTGACAGTGGTGGGGAAGGGGGGGGGGGGGATGGGGAGTGGGAAGGGGCAGTGTGAGTGCCCGAGACATCAGGAAGCCCCCGATTGCAGTTCCGTCGACCGTGTACACCACGTCCACCAGGTTACCCTCATCGACCCTCTCCCAGCTCAAGCTCAGGGCAAGCCCGTGTCTCCGAGCCAAAGGCTGAGATTTCCCCTCAGCAAAAACATCTCCCTGCAGCGTGCAGGCTCCCACCAAACCCTGGCCACCAGCAGTCAGCTCACACCGTCATGGGGAATCACCACCTAAAACAGCAGTGCTGCACTCCCTCAGTACTGACCCTCTGACAGTGCTGCACTCCCTCAGTACTGACCCTCTGACAGTGCGGCACTCCCTCAGTACTGACCCTCTGACAGTGCAGCACTCCCTCAGTACTGACCCTCTGACAGTGCAGCACTCCCTCAGTACTGACCCTCTGACAGTGCAGCACTCCCTCAGTACTGACCCTCTGACAGAGCGGCACTCCCTCAGTACTGACCCTCTGACAGTGCTGCAATCCCTCAGTACTGACCCTCTGACAGTGCAGCACTCCCTCAGTACTGACCCTCTGACAGTGCAGCACTCCCTCAGTACTGACCCTCTGACAGTGTGGCACTCCCTCAGTACTGACCCTCTGCCAATGTGGCACTCCCTCAGTACTGACCCTCTGTCAGTGCTGCATTCCCTCAGTACTGACCCTCTGCCAATGTGGCACTCCCTCAGTACTGACCCTCTGTCAGTGCTGCATTCCCTCAGTACTGACCCTCTGACAGAGCGGCACTCCCTCAGTACTGACCCTCTGACAGTGCGGCATTCCCTCAGTACTGACCCTCTGACAGAGCGGCACTCCCTCAGTACTGACCCTCTGACAGTGCGGCATTCCCTCAGTACTGACCCTCTGACAGTGCAGCACTCCCTCAGTACTGACCCTCTGACAGTGCAGCATTCCCTCAGTACTGACCCTCTGACAGTGCAGCATTCCCTCAGTACTGACCCTCTGACAGTGCAGCACTCCCTCAGTACTGACCCTCTGACAGTGCTGCAATCCCTCAGTACTGACCCTCTGACAGAGCGGCATTCCCTCAGTACTGACCCTCTGACAGTGCGGCATTCCCTCAGTACTGACCCTCTGACAGTGCAGCACTCCCTCAGTACTGACCCCCAGACAGTGCAGCACTCCCTCAGTACTGACCCTCTGACAGTGCAGCATTCCCTCAGTACTGACCCTCTGACAGTGCGGCACTCCCTCAGTACTGACCCTCTGACAGTGCAGCACTCCCTCAGTACTGACCCTCTGACAGTGCAGCATTCCCTCAGTACTGACCCTCTGACAGTGCAGCACTCCCTCAGTACTGACCCTCTGACAGAGCGGCACTCCCTCAGTACTGACCCTCTGACAGTGCGGCATTCCCTCAGTACTGACCCTCTGACAGTGCAGCACTCCCTCAGTACTGACCCTCTGACAGTGCAGCACTCCCTCAGTACTGACCCTCTGACAGTGCAGCACTCCCTCAGCACTGACCATCTGACAGTGCAGCACTCATTCAGTACTGACCCTCTGACAGTGCTGCACTCCCTCAGTACTGACCCTCTGACAGTGCAGCACTCCCTCAGTACTGAACCTCTGACAGTGCAGCACTCCCTCAGTACTGACCCTCTGACAGTGCAGCACACCCTCAGTACTGACCCTCTGACAGTGCGGCACTCCCTCAGTACTGACCCTCTGACAGTGCAGCACTCCCTCAGTACTGACCATCTGACAGTGCAGCACTCCCTCAGTACTGACCCTCCGACAGTGCGGCACTCCCTCAGTACTGACCCTCTGACAGTGCTGCAATCCCTCAGTACTGACCCTCTGACAGTGCAGCACTCCCTCAGTACTGACCCTCTGACAGTGCTGCAATCCCTCAGTACTGACCCTCTGACAGTGCAGCACTCCCTCAGTACTGACCCTCTGACAGTGCAGCACACCCTCAGTACTGACCCTCTGACAGTGCGGCACTCCCTCAGTACTGACCCTCTGACAGTGCAGCACTCCCTCAGTACTGACCCTCTGACAGTGCAGCACTCCCTCAGTACTGACCCTCTGACAGTGCTGCAATCCCTCAGTACTGACCCTCTGACAGTGCAGCACTCCCTCAGTACTGACCCTCTGACAGTGCTGCAATCCCTCAGTACTGACCCTCTGACAGTGCAGCACTCCCTCAGTACTGACCCTCTGACAGTGCAGCACTACCTCAGTACTGACCATCTGACAATGCGGCACTCCCTCAGTACTGACCCTTTGAAAGTGCAGCACTCCCTCAGTACTGACCCTCTGACAGTGCAGTACTCCCACAGTACTGACCCTCTGACAGTGCAGCACTCCCTCAGTACTGACCCTCTGACAGTGCAGCATTCCCACAGTACTGACCCTCTGACAGTGCAGCACTCCCTCAGTACTGACCCTGTGACAGTGCAGTACTCCCACAGTACTGACCCTCTGACAGTGCAGCACTCCCTCAGTACAGATCCTCCGACAGTGCAGCACTCCCTCAGTACTGACGCTCTGACAGGACGGCACTCCCTCAATACGAAACCTCTGACAGTGCAGCACTCCCTCAGTACTGACACTCGAACAGTGGAGCACTCCCTCAGTACTGACACTCGAACAGTGGAGCACTCCCTCAGTACTGAACATCTGACAGTGCAGCACTCCCTCAGTACTGACCCTCTGACAGTGCAGCACTCCCTCAGTACTGACCCTCTGACAGTGCAGCACTCCCTCAGTACTGACCCTCTGACAGTGCAGCACTCCCTCAGTACTGACCCTCTGACAGTGCAGCACTCCCTCAGTACTGACCCTCTGACAGTGCAGCACTCCCTCAGTACTGAACCTCTGACAGTGCGGCACTCCCTCAGTACCGACCCTCTGACAGTGCTGCAATCCCTCAGTACTGACCATCTGACAGTGCAGCACTCCCTCAGTACTGACCATCTGACAGTGCAGCACTCCCTCAGTACTGAACATCTGACAGTGCAGCACTCCCTCAGTACTGACCCTCTGACAGTGCTGCAATCCCTCAGTACTGACCATCTGACAGTGCAGCACTCCCTCAGTACTGACCATCTGACAGTGCAGCATTCCCTCAGTACTGACCCTCTGACAGTGCAGCACTCCCTCAGTACTGAACCTCTGACAGTGCGGCAATCCCTCAGTACGGACCCTCTGACAGTGCAGCACTCCCTCAGTACTGAACCTCTGACAGTGAAGCACTCCCTCAGTACTGACCCTCTGACAGTGCGGCACTGCCTCAGTACTGACCATATGACAGTGCAGCACTCCCTCAGTACTGACCCTCTGACAGTGCGGCACTCCCTCAGTACTGACCCTCTGACAGTGCAGCACTCCCTCAGTACTGACCCTCTGACAGTGTGGCACTCCCTCAGTACTGAACCTCTGACAGTGCAGCACTCCCTTAATACTGACCCTCTGACAGTGCAGCACTCCCTCAGTACTGACCCTCTGACAGTGCAGCACTCCCTCAGTACTGACCGTCAGACAGTGCAGCACTCTCTCAGTACTGACCCTCAGACAGTGCAGCACTCCCGAAGTACTGACCCTCTGACAGTGCAGCACTCCCTCAGTACTGACCCTCAGACAGTGCAGCTCTCTCTCAGTACTGACCCTCTGACAGTGCAGCACTCCCTCAGTACTGACCCTCTGACAGTGCAGCACTCCCTCAGTACTGACCCTATGGCAGTGCAGCACTCCCTCAGTACTGACCCTCTGACAGTGAGGCACTCCCTCAGTACTGACCCTCTGACAGTGCAGCACTCCCTCGGTACTGACACTCTGACAGTGCTGCACTCCCTCAGTACTGACACTCTGATAATGCAGCATTCCCTCAGTACTGACCCTCTGACAGTGCAGCACTCCCTCAGTACTGACCCTCTGACTGTGCAGCACTCCCTCAGTACTGACCCTCTGACAGTGCGGCACTCCCTCAGTACTGAACCTCTGACAGTGCAGCACTCCCTCAGTAATGACCCTCTGACAGTGCAGCACTACCTCAGTACTGACCCTATGGCAGTGCAGCACTCCCTCAGTACTGACCCTCTGACAGTGTGGCACACCCTCAGTACTGACCCTCTGACAGTGCAGCACTCCCTCAGTACTGACCCTCCTACAGTGCGGCACTCCCTCAGTGCTGACACTCTGACAATGCAGCATTCCCTCAGTACTGACCCTCTGACAGTGCAGCACTCGCTCAGTACTGACCCTCTGACTGTGCAGCACTCCCTCAGTACTGACCCTCTGACAGTGCGGCACTCCCTCAGTACTGACCCTCTGACAGTGCAGCACTCCCTCAGTACTGACCCTCTGACAGTGCACCACTCCCTCAGTACTGACCCTCTGACAGTGCAGCACTCCCTCAGTACTGACCCTCTGACAATACAGCACTCCCTCAGTACTGACCCTCTGACAGAGCAGTACTCCCTCAGTACAGACCCTCTGACAGTGCAGCAATCCCTCGGTACTGACCCTCTGACAGTACAGCACTCCCTCAGTATTGACCCTCTGACAGTGCAGCACTCCCTCAGTACTGACCATTTGACAGTACAGCACTCCCTCAGTACTGACCTTCTGACAGTGCAGCACTCCCTCAGTACTGACCCTCTGACAGTGCAGCAATCCCTCAGTACTGACCCTCTGACAGAGCAGCACTCCCTCAGTACTGACCCTCTGACAGTGCAGCACTCCCTCAGTACTGACCCTCTGCAGTACAGCATTCCCTCAGTACTGAAACTCTGACAGTGCAGCAGTCCCTCAGTACTGACACTCTGACAGTGCAGAACTCCCTCAGTACTGACCCTCTGACAGTGCAGAACTCCCTCAGTACTGACCCTCTGACAGTGCAACACTCCCTCAGTACTGACCATTTGACAGTGCAGCACTCCATCAGTACTGATCCTCTGACAGTGCAGCACTCCCCCAATACTCCCTCTGACAGTGCAGCACGCCCTCAGTACTGACCCTCTGACAGTGCAGCACTCCCTGAGTACTGACCCTCTGACAGTGCAGCACTGCCGCAGTACTGACCCTCTGACAGTGCAGCACTCCCTCAGTACTGACTCTCTGACAGTGCAGCACTCCCTCAGTACTGACACTCTGACAGTGCAGCACTGCCTGAGTACTGACCCTCTGACAGTGCAGCAATCCTTCAGTACTGATACTCTGACAGTGCAGCAGTCCCTCAGTACTGACCCTCTGACAGTGCAGCACTCCCTCAGTACTGACCATCTGACAGAGCAGCACTCCCTCAGCACTGACCCTCTGACAGTGCAGCATTCCCTCAGTACTGACCCTCCGACAGTGGAGCATTCCCTCAGTACTGACCCTCTGACAGTGCAGCACTCCCTCAGCACAGACGCTCTGACAGTGCAGCGCTCTCTCAGTACTGACACTCTGACAGTGCAGCACTCCCTCTGTACGGACCCTCTGAGAGTGCAGCATTCCCTCAGTATTGACCCTCTGACAGTGAAGCACTCCCTCAGTACTGACCCTCTGACAGTGCGGCACTCCCTCAGTACTGACCATATGACAGTGCAGCACTCCCTCAGTACTGACCCTCTGACAGTGCAGCAATCCCTCAGTACTGACCCTCTGACAGAGCAGCACTCCCTCAGTACTGACCCTCTGACAGTGCAGCACTCCCTCAGTACTGAAACTCTGACAGTGCAGCAGTCCCTCAGTACTGACACTCTGACAGTGCAGAACTCCCTCAGTACTGACCCTCTGACAGTGCAGAACTCCCTCAGTACTGACCCTCTGACAGTGCAACACTCCCTCAGTACTGACCATTTGACAGTGCAGCACTCCCTCAGTACTGATCCTCTGACAGTGCAGCACTCCCCCAATACTCCCTCTGACAGTGCAGCACGCCCTCAGTACTGACCCTCTGACAGTGCAGCACTCCCTGAGTACTGACCCTCCGACAGTGCAGCACTGCCGCAGTACTGACCCTCTGACAGTGCAGCACTCCCTCAGTACTGACCCTCTGACAGTGCAGCACTCCCTCAGTACTGACACTCTGACAGTGCAGCACTGCCTGAGTACTGACCCTCTGACAGTGCAGCAATCCTTCAGTACTGATACTCTGACAGTGCAGCAGTCCCTCAGTACTGACCCTCTGACAGTGCAGCACTCCCTCATTACTGACCATCTGACAGTGCAGCACTCCCTCAGCACTGACCCTCTGACAGTGCAGCATTCCCTCAGTACTGACCCTCCGACAGTGGAGCATTCCCTCAGTACTGACCCTCTGACAGTGCAGCTCTCCCTCAGCACAGAGGCTCTGACAGTGCAGCGCTCTCTCAGTACTGACACTCTGACAGTGCAGCACTCCCTCTGTACGGACCCTCTGAGAGTGCAGCATTCCCTCAGTATTGACCCTCTGACAGTGAAGCACTCCCTCAGTACTGACCCTCTGACAGTGCGGCACTCCCTCAGTACTGACCATATGACAGTGCAGCACTCCCTCAGTACTGACCCTCTGACAGTGTGGCACTCCCTCAGTACTGACCCTCTGACAGTGCAGCACTCCCTTAATACTGACCCTCTGACAGTGCAGCACTCCCTCAGTACTGACCCTCTGACAGTGTGGCACTCCCTCAGTACTGACCCTCTGACAGTGCAGCACTCCCTTAATACTGACACTCTGACGGTGCAGCACTCCCGAAGTACTGACCCTCTGACAGTACAGCACTCCCTCAGTACTGACGCTCTGACAGTGCAGCACTCCCTCAGTACTGACCCTCTGACAGTGCAGCACTCCCTCAGTTCTGACCCTCTGACAGTGCAGCACTCCCTCAGTACTGACCCTCAGACAGTGCAGCTCTCTCTCAGTACTGACCCTCTGACAGTGCAGCACTCCCTCAGTACTGACCCTCTGACAGTGCAGCACTCCCTCAGTACTGACCCTGTGACAGTGCAGCACTCCCTCAGTACTGAGCCTCTGACAGTGCAGCACTACCTCAGTACTGACCCTATGGCAGTGCAGCATTCCCTCAGTACTGACCCTCTGACAATGAGGCACTCCCTCAGTACTGACCCTCTGACAGTGCTGCACTCCCTCAGTACTGACACTCTGATAATTCAGCATTCCCTCAGTACTGACCCTCTGACAGTGCAGCACTCCCTCAGTACTGACCCTCTGACTGTGCAGCACTCCCTCAGTACTGACCCTCTGACAGTGCGGCACTCCCTCAGTACTGACCCTCTGACAGTGCAGCACTCCCTCAGTACTGACCCTCTGACAGTGTGGCACACCCTCAGTACTGACCCTCTGACAGTGCAGCACTTCCTCAGTACTGACCCTCCTACAGTGCGGCACTCCCTCAGTACTGACACTCTGACAATGCAGCATTCCCTCAGTACTGACCCTCTGACAGTGCAGCACTCGCTCAGTACTGATCCTCTGACTGTGCAGCACTCCCTCAGTACTGACCCTCTGACAGTGCGGCACTCCCTCAGTACTGACCCTCTGACAGTGCAGCACTCCCTCAGTACTGACCCTCTGACAGTGCACCACTCCCTCAGTACTGACCCTCTGACAGTGCAGCACTCCCTCAGTACTGACCCTCTGACAATACAGCACTCCCTCAGTACTGACATTCTGACAGAGCAGTACTCCCTCAGTACAGACCCTCTGACAGTGCAGCACTCCCTCGGTACTGACCCTCTGACAGTACAGCACTCCCTCAGTATTGACCCTCTGACAGTGCAGCACTCCCTCAGTACTGACCATTTGACAGTACAGCACTCCCTCAGTACTGACCTTCTGACAGTGCAGCACTCCCTCAGTACTGACCCTTTGACAGTGCAGCAATCCCTCAGTACTGACCCTCTGACAGAGCAGCACTCCCTCAGTACTGACCCTCTGACAGTGCAGCACTCCCTCAGTACTGACCCTCTGCAGTACAGCACTCCCTCAGTACTGAAACTCTGACAGTGCAGCAGTCCCTCAGTACTGACACTCTGACAGTGCAGAACTCCCTCAGTACTGACCCTCTGACAATGCAGAACTCCCTCAGTACTGACCCTCTGACAGTGCAACACTCCCTCAGTACTGACCATTTGACAGTGCAGCACTCCATCAGTACTGATCCTCTGACAGTGCAGCACTCCCCCAATACTCCCTCTGACAGTGCAGCACGCCCTCAGTACTGACCCTCTGACAGTGCAGCACTCCCTGAGTACTGACCCTCTGACAGTGCAGCACTGCCGCAGTACTGACCCTCTGACAGTGCAGCACTCCCTCAGTACTGACTCTCTGACAGTGCAGCACTCCCTCAGTACTGACACTCTGACAGTGCAGCACTGCCTGAGTACTGACCCTCTGACAGTGCAGCAATCCTTCAGTACTGATACTCTGACAGTGAAGCAGTCCCTCAGTACTGACCCTCTGACAGTGCAGCACTCCCTCAGTACTGACCATCTGACAGTGCAGCACTCCCTCAGCACTGACCCTCTGACAGTGCAGCATTCCCTCAGTACTGACCCTCCGACAGTGGAGCATTCCCTCAGTACTGACCCTCTGACAGTGCAGCACTCCCTCAGCACAGACGCTCTGACAGTGCAGCGCTCTCTCAGTACTGACACTCTGACAGTGCAGCACTCCCTCTGTACGGACCCTCTGAGAGTGCAGCATTCCCTCAGTATTGACCCTCTGACAGTGAAGCACTCCCTCAGTACTGACCCTCTGACAGTGCGGCACTCCCTCAGTACTGACCATATGACAGTGCAGCACTCCCTCAGTACTGACCCTCAGACAGTGCAGCAATCCCTCAGTACTGACCCTCTGACAGAGCAGCACTCCCTCAGTACTTACCCTCTGACAGTGCAGCACTCCCTCAGTACTGACCCTCTGCAGTACAGCACTCCCTCAGTACTGAAACTCTGACAGTGCAGCAGTCCCTCAGTACTGACGCTCTGACAGTGCAGCACTCCCTCAGTACTGACCCTCTGACAGTGCAGCACTCCCTCAGTACTGACCCTCTGACAGTGCAGCACTCCCTCAGTACTGACCCTCAGACAGTGCAGCTCTCTCTCAGTACTGACCCTCTGACAGTGCAGCACTCCCTCAGTACTGACCCTCTGACAGTGCGGCACTCCCTCAGTACTGACCCTCTGACAGTGCAGCACTCCCTCAGTACTGACCCTCAGACAGTGCAGCTCTCTCTCAGTACTGACCCTCTGACAGTGCAGCACTCCCTCAGTACTGACCCTCTGACAGTGCAGCACTCCATCAGTACTGACCCTCTGACAGTGCAGCACTCCATCAGTACTGACCCTCAGACAGTGCAGCTCTCTCTCAGTACTGACCCTGTGACAGTGCAGCACTCCCTCAGTACTGAGCCTCTGACAGTGCAGCACTACCTCAGTACTGACCCTATGGCAGTGCAGCATTCCCTCAGTACTGACCCTCTGACAATGAGGCACTCCCTCAGTACTGACCCTCTGACAGTGCAGCACTCCGTCGGTACTGACCCTCTGACAGTGCTGCACTCCCTCAATACTGACACTCTGATAATGCAGCATTCCCTCAGTACTGACCCTCTGACAGTGCAGCACTCCCTCAGTACTGACCCTCTGACTGTGCAGCACTCCCTCAGTACTGACCCTCTGACAGTGCGGCACTCCCTCAGTACTGACCCTCTGACAGTGCAGCACTCCCTCAGTACTGACCCTCAGACAGTGCAGCTCTCTCTCAGTACTGACCCTCTGACAGTGCAGCACTCCCTCAGTACTGACCCTCTGACAGTGCAGCACTACCTCAGTACTGACCCTATGGCAGTGCAGCACTCCCTCAGTACTGACCCTCTGACAGTGCAGCACTCCCTCAGTACTGACCCTCTGACAGTGCAGCACTCCCTCAGTACTGAGCCTCTGACAGTGCAGCACTCCCTCAGTACTGACCATCTGACAGTGCAGCACTCCCTCAGTACTGAGCCTCTGACAGTGCAGCACTCCCTCAGCACTGACATTCTGACAGTGCAGCACTCCCTCAGTACTGACCCTCTGACAGTGCAGCACTCCCTCAGTACTGACCCTCTGACAGTGCAGCACTCCCTCAGTACTGACCCTCTGACAGTGCAGCACTCCCTCAGTACTGACCCTCTGACAGTGCGGCACTCCCTCAGTACTGACCATATGACAGTGCAGCACTCCCTCAGTACTGACCCTCTGACAGTGTGGCACTCCCTCAGTACTGACCCTCTGACAGTGCAGCACTCCCTTAATACTGACCCTCTGACAGTGCAGCACTCCCTCAGTACTGACCCTCTGACAGTGTGGCACTCCCTCAGTACTGACCCTCTGACAGTGCAGCATTCCCTTAATACTGACACTCTGACAGTGCAGCACTCCCGAAGTACTGACCCTCTGACAGTACAGCACTCCCTCGGTACTGACGCTCTGACAGTGCAGCACTCCCTCAGTATTGACCCTCTGACAGTGCAGCAGTCCCGAAGTACTGACCCTCTGACAGTGCAGCAGTCCCTCAGTACTGACCCTCAGACAGTGCAGCTCTCTCTCAGTACTGACCCTGTGACAGTGCAGCACTCCCTCAGTACTGAGCCTCTGACAGTGCAGCACTACCTGAGTACTGACCCTATGGCAGTGCAGCATTCCCTCAGTACTGAACCTCTGACAGTGCAGCACTCCCTCAGTACTGACCCTCTGACAATGAGGCACTCCCTCAGTACTGACCCTCTGACAGTGCAGCACTCCCTCGGTACTGACCCTCTGAAAGTGCTGCACTCCCTCAGTACTGACCCTCTGACTGTGCAGCACTCCCTCAGTACTGACCCTCTGACAGTGCGGCACTCCCTCAGTTCTGACCCTCTGACAGTGCAGCACTCCCTCAGTACTGACCCTCAGACAGTGCAGCTCTCTCTCAGTACTGACCCTCTGACAGTGCAGCACTCCCTCAGTACTGACCCTCTGACAGTGCAGCACTACCTCAGTACTGACCCTATGGCAGTGCAGCACTCCCTCAGTACTGACCCTCTGACAGTGCGGCACTCCCTCAGTACTGACCCTCTGACAGTGCAGCACTCCCTCAGTACTGACCCTCTGACAGTGCTGCACTCCCTCAGTACTGACACTCTGACAATGCAGCATTCCCTCAGTACTGACCCTCTGACAGTGCAGCACTCCCTCAGAACTGACCCTCTGACTGTGCAGCACTCCCTCAGTACTGACCCTCTGACAGTGCGGCACTCCCTCAGTACTGACCCTCTGACAGTGCAGCACTCCCTCTGTACGGACCCTCTGAGAGTGCAGCATTCCCTCAGTATTGACCCTCTGACAGTGAAGCACTCCCTCAGTACTGACCCTCTGACAGTGCGGCACTCCCTCAGTACTGACCATATGACAGTGCAGCACTCCCTCAGTACTGACCCTCTGACAGTGCAGCAATCCCTCAGTACTGACCCTCTGACAGAGCAGCACTCCCTCAGTACTGACCCTCTGACAGTGCAGCACTCCCTCAGTACTGACCCTCTGCAGTACAGCACTCCCTCAGTACTGAAACTCTGACAGTGCTGCAGTCCCTCAGTACTGACACTCTGACAGTGCAGAACTCCCTCAGTACTGACCCTCTGACAGTGCAGAACTCCCTCAGTACTGACCCTCTGACAGTGAAACACTCCCTCAGTACTGACCATTTGACAGTGCAGCACTCCCTCAGTACTGATCCTCTGACAGTGCAGCACTCCCCCAATACTCCCTCTGACAGTGCAGCACGCCCTCAGTACTGACCCTCTGACAGTGCAGCACTCCCTGAGTACTGACCCTCTGACAGTGCAGCACTGCCGCAGTACTGACCCTCTGACAGTGCAGCACTCCCTCAGTACTGACTCTCTGACAGTGCAGCACTCCCTCAGTACTGACCCTCTGACAGTGCAGCACTCCCTCAGTACTGACCCTCTGACAGTGCAGCACTCCCTCAGTACTGACCCTCTGACAGTGCGGCACTCCCTCAGTACTGACCCTCTGACAGTGCAGCACTCCCTCAGTACTGACCCTCTGACAGTGCAGCATTCCCTCAGTACTGACCCTCTGACAGTGCAGCACTCCCTTAGTACTGACCCTCTGACAGTGCAGCACTCCCTCAGTACTGACACTCTGACAGTGCAGCACTGCCTGAGTACTGACCCTCTGACAGTGCAGCAATCCTTCAGTACTGATACTCTGACAGTGCAGCAGTCCCTCAGTACTGACCCTCTGACAGTGCAGCACTCCCTCAGTACTGACCATCTGACAGTGCAGCACTCCCTCAGCACTGACCCTCTGACAGTGCAGCATTCCCTCAGTACTGACCCTCCGACAGTGGAGCATTCCCTCAGTACTGACCCTCTGACAGTGCAGCACTCCCTCAGCACAGACGCTCTGACAGTGCAGCGCTCTCTCAGTACTGACACTCTGACAGTGCAGCACTCCCTCTGTACGGACCCTCTGAGAGTGCAGCATTCCCTCAGTATTGACCCTCTGACAGTGAAGCACTCCCTCAGTACTGACCCTCTGACAGTGCGGCACTCCCTCAGTACTGACCATATGACAGTGCAGCACTCCCTCAGTACTGACCCTCTGACAGTGTGGCACTCCCTCAGTACTGACCCTCTGACAGTGCAGCACTCCCTTAATACTGACCCTCTGACAGTGCAGCACTCCCTCAGTACTGACCCTCTGACAGTGTGGCACTCCCTCAGTACTGACCCTCTGACAGTGCAACACTCCCTTAATACTGACACTCTGACGGTGCAGCACTCCCGAAGTACTGACCCTCTGACAGTACAGCACTCCCTCAGTACTGACGCTCTGACAGTGCTGCACTCCCTCAGTACTGACCCTCTGACAGTGCAGCACTCCCTCAGTACTGACCCTCTGACAGTGCAGCACTCCCTCAGTACTGACCCTCAGACAGTGCAGCACTCCCTCAGTACTGACCCTCAGACAGTGCAGCTCTCTCTCAGTACTGACCCTCTGACAGTGCAGCACTCCCTCAGTACTGACCCTCTGACAGTGCAGCACTCACTCAGTACTGACCCTCTGACAGTGCGGCAGTCCCTCAGTACTGACCCTCTGACAGTGCAGCACTCCCTCAGTACTGAGCCTCTGACAGTGCAGCACTCCCTCAGTACTGACGCTTTGACAGTGCAGCACCCCCTCAGTACTGAACCTCTGACAGTGCAGCACTCCGTCGGTACTGACCCTCTGACAGTGCTGCACTCCCTCAGTACTGACACTCTGATAATGCAGCATTCCCTCAGTACTGACCCTCTGACAGTGCAGCACTCCCTCAGTACTGACCCTCTGACTGTGCAGCACTCCCTCAGTACTGACCCTCTGACAGTGCGGCACTCCCTCAGTACTGACCCTCTGACAGTGCAGCACTCCCTCAGTACTGACCCTCAGACAGTGCAGCTCTCTCTCAGTACTGACCCTCTGACAGTGCAGCACTCCCTCAGTACTGACCCTCTGACAGTGCAGCACTACCTCAGTACTGACCCTATGGCAGTGCAGCACTCCCTCAGTACTGACCCTCTGACAGTGCAGCACTCCCTCAGTACTGACCCTCTGACAGTGCAGCACTCCCTCAGTACTGACCCTCTGACAGTGCAGCACTCCCTCAGTACTGACCCTCTGACAGTGCGGCACTCCCTCAGTACTGACCATATGACAGTGCAGCACTCCCTCAGTACTGACCCTCTGACAGTGTGGCACTCCCTCAGTACTGACCCTCTGACAGTGCAGCACTCCCTTAATACTGACGCTCTGACAGTGCAGCACTCCCTCAGTACTGACCCTCTGACAGTGTGGCACTCCCTCAGTACTGACCCTCAGACAGTGCAGCTCTCTCTCAGTACTGACCCTGTGACAGTGCAGCACTCCCTCAGTACTGAGCCTCTGACAGTGCCGCACTACCTCAGTACTGACCCTATGGCAGTGCAGCATTCCCTCAGTACTGACCCTCTGACAATGAGGCACTCCCTCAGTACTGACCCTCTGACAGTGCAGCACTCCGTCGGTACTGACCCTCTGACAGTGCTGCACTCCCTCAGTAGTGACACTCTGATAATGCAGCATTCCCTCAGTACTGAACCTCTGACAGTGCAGCACTCCCTCAGTACTGACCCTCTGACTGTGCAGCACTCCCTCAGTACTGACCCTCTGACAGTGCGGCACTCCCTCAGTACTGACCCTCTGACAGTGCAGCACTCCCTCAGTACTGACCCTCAGACAGTGCAGCTCTCTCTCAGTACTGACCCTCTGACAGTGCAGCACTCCCTCAGTACTGACCCTCTGACAGTGCAGCACTACCTCAGTACTGACCCTATGGCAGTGCAGCACTCCCTCAGTACTGACCCTCTGACAGTGCAGCACTCCCTCAGTACTGACCCTCTGACAGTGCAGCACTCCCTCAGTACTGAGCCTCTGACAGTGCAGCACTCCCTCAGTACTGACCATCTGACAGTGCTGCACTCCCTCAGTACTGAGCCTCTGACAGTGCAGCACTCCCTCAGCACTGACCATCTGACAGTGCAGCACTCCCTCAGTACTGACCCTCTGACAGTGCAGCACTCCCTCAGTACTGACCCTCTGACAGTGCAGCACTCCCTCAGTACTGACCCTCTGACAGTGCGGCACTCCCTCAGTACTGACCATATGACAGTGCAGCACTCCCTCAGTACTGACCCTCTGACAGTGTGGCACTCCCTCAGTACTGACCCTCTGACAGTGCAGCACTCCCTTAATACTGATCCTCTGACAGTGCAGCACTCCCTCAGTACTGACCCTCTGACAGTGTGGCACTCCCTCAGTACTGACCCTCTGACAGTGCAGCACTCCCGAAGTACTGACCCTCTGACAGTACAGCACTCCCTCGGTACTGACGCTCTGACAGTGCAGCACTCCCTCAGTACTGACCCTCTGACAGTGCAGCACTCCCGAAGTACTGACCCTCTGACAGTACAGCACTCCCTCGGTACTGACGCTCTGACAGTGCAGCACTCCCTCAGTACTGACCCTCTGACAGTGCAGCACTCCCTCCGTACTGACCCTCTGACAATGCAGCACTCCCTCAGTACTGACCCTCTGACAGTGCAGCAGTCCCTCAGTACTGACCCTCAGACAGTGCAGCTCTCTCTCAGTACTGACCCTCTGACAGTGCAGCACTCCCGAAGTACTGACCCTCTGACAGTGCAGCACTCCCTCAGTACTGAGCCTCTGACAGTGCAGCACTAACTCAGTACTGACCCTATGGCAGTGCAGCACTCCCTCAGTACTGACCCTCTGACAGTGCGGCACTCCCTCAGTACTGACCATATGACAGTGCAGCACTCAC
The DNA here is from genome assembly GCA_026770705.1 of Isurus oxyrinchus. Lineage (NCBI taxonomy): Eukaryota > Metazoa > Chordata > Chondrichthyes > Lamniformes > Lamnidae > Isurus > Isurus oxyrinchus. The sequence continues at coordinate 96,580 of JANJGN010000848.1, read as the reverse complement.
TCAGTACTGACCCTCTGACAGTGTGGCACTCCCTCAGTACTGACCCTCTGACAGTGCAGCACTCCCTTAATACTGATCCTCTGACAGTGCAGCACTCCCTCAGTACTGACCCTCTGACAGTGTGGCACTCCCTCAGTACTGACCCTCTGACAGTGCAGCACTCCCGAAGTACTGACCCTCTGACAGTACAGCACTCCCTCGGTACTGACGCTCTGACAGTGCAGCACTCCCTCAGTACTGACCCTCTGACAGTGCAGCACTCCCTCAGTACTGACCCTCTGACAATGCAGCACTCCCTCAGTACTGACCCTCTGACAGTGCAGCAGTCCCTCAGTACTGACCCTCAGACAGTGCAGCTCTCTCTCAGTACTGACCCTCTGACAGTGCAGCACTCCCGAAGTACTGACCCTCTGACAGTGCAGCACTAACTCAGTACTGACCCTCTGACAGTGCAGCACTCCCTCAGTACTGACCCTGTGACAGTGCAGCACTCCCTCAGTACTGAGCCTCTGACAGTGCAGCACTAACTCAGTACTGACCCTATGGCAGTGCAGCATTCCCTCAGTACTGACCCTCTGACAATGAGGCACTCCCTCAGTACTGACCCTCTGACAGTGCGGCACTCCCGCAGTACTGACCCTCTGACAGTGCAGCACTCCCTCGGTACTGACCCTCTGACAGTGCTGCACTCCCTCAGTACTGACACTCTGATAATGCAGCATTCCCTCAGTACTGACCCTCTGACAGTGCAGCACTCCCTCAGTACTGACCCTCTGACTGTGCAGCACTCCCTCAGTACTGACCCTCTGACAGTGCGGCACTCCCTCAGTTCTGACCCTCTGACAGTGCAGCACTCCCTCAGTACTGACCCTCAGACAGTGCAGCTCTCTCTCAGTACTGACCCTCTGACAGTGCAGCACTCCCTCAGTACTGACCCTCTGACAGTGCAGCACTACCTCAGTACTGACCCTATGGCAGTGCAGCACTCCCTCAGTACTGACCCTCTGACAGTGCGGCACTCCCTCAGTACTGACCCTCTGACAGTGCAGCACTCCCTCAGTACTGACCCTCTGACAGTGCTGCACTCCCTCAGTACTGACACTCTGACAATGCAGCATTCCCTCAGTACTGACCCTCTGACAGTGCAGCACTCCCTCAGAACTGACCCTCTGACTGTGCAGCACTCCCTCAGTACTGACCCTCTGACAGTGCGGCACTCCCTCAGTACTGACCCTCTGACAGTGCAGCACTCCATCAGTAATGACCCTCTGACAGTGCACCACTCCCTCAGTACTGACCCTCTGACAGTGCAGCACTCCCTCAGTACTGACCCTCTGATAATACAGCACTCCCTCAGTACTGACCCTCTGACAGAGCAGTACTCCCTCAGTACAGACCCTCTGACAGTGCAGCACTCCCTCGGTACTGACCCTCTGATAGTACAGCACTCCCTCAGTACTGACCATCTGACAGTGCAGCACTCCCGCAGTACTGACCATTTGACAGTACATCACTCCCTCAGTACTGACCCTCTGACAGTGCAGCACTCCCTCAGTACTGACCATTTGACAGTGCAGCACTCCCTCAGTACTGATCCTCTGACAGTGCAGCACTCCCCCAATACTCCCTCTGACAGTGCAGCACGCCCTCAGTACTGACCCTCTGACAGTGCAGCACTCCCTGAGTACTGACCCTCTGACTGTGCAGCACTGCCTGAGTACTGACCCTCTGACAGTGCAGCAATCCTTCAGTACTGATACTGTGACAGTGCAGCAGTCCCTCAGTACTGACCCTCTGACAGTGCAGCACTCCCTCAGTACTGACCATCTGACAGTGCAGCAATCCCTCAGCACTGACCCTCTGACAGTGCAGCATTCCCTCAGTACTGACCCTCCGACAGTGGAGCATTCCCTCAGTACTGACCCTCTGACAGTGCAGCACTCCCTCAGCACAGACGCTCTGACAGTGCAGCGCTCTCTCAGTACTGACACTCTGACAGTGCAGGACTCCCTCTGTACTGACCCTCTGAGAGTGCAGCATTCCCTCAGTATTGACCCTCTGACAGTGAAGCACTAGCTCAGTACTGACCCTCTGACAGTGCAGCACTCACTCAGTACTGACCCTCTGACAGTACAGCACTCCCTCAGTACTGACACTCTGACAGAGCAACACTCCCTCAGTACTGACCCTCCGACAGTGCAGCAGTCCCTCAGTACTGACCCTCTGACAGTGCAGCACTCCATCAGTACTGACACTCCGACTGTGCAGCACTCCCTCAGTACTGACCCTCTGACAGAGCAATACTCCCTCAGTACTGACCCTCTGACAGTGCAGCGCGCCCTCAGTGCAGACCCTCTGACAGTGCAGCACTCCCTCAGTATTGACCCCCTGACAGTGCAGCACTCCCTCAGTACTGACACTCCGACAGTGCAGCGCTCCCTCTGTACTGACCCTCTGACAGTGCAGCACCCCCTCAGTACTGACCCTCTGACAGTGAGGAACTCCCACAGTACTGACCCTCAGACCGTGCGGCACTACCTCAGTACTGACCCACTGACAGGGCAGCACTCCCTCAGTACTGACCCCCTCACAGTACAGCACTCCCTCAGTACTGACCCACTGACAGTGAAGCACTCCCTCAGTACTGACCCTCTGACAGTGCAGCACTCCCTCAGTACTGACCATTTGACAGTACAGCACTCCCTCAGTACTGACCCTCTGACAGTGCAGCACTCCCTCAGTACTGACCCTCTGACAGTGCAGCACTCCCTCAGTACTGACCCTCTGACAGTGCAGCACTCCCTCAGTACTGACGCTCTGACAGTGCAGCACCCCCTCAGTACTGACCCTCTGACAGTGCAGCACTCCCTCAGTACTGACCCTCTGACAGTACAGCACTCCCTCAGTACTGACCCTCTGACAGTGCAGCACTCCCTCAGTACTGACCCTCTGACAGTGCAGCACTCCCTCAGTACTGACAATTTGACAGTGCAGCACTCCCTCAGTACTGACACTCCGACAGTGCAGCGCTCCCTCAGTACTGACCCTCTGACAGTGCAGCAAATCCTCAGTATTGACCCTCTGACAGAGCAGCGCTCCCTCAGTACTGACCCTCTGACAGTGCAGCACTCCCTCTGAACTGACCCTCTGAGAGTGCAGCACTCCCTCAGTATTGACCCTCTGACAGTGCAGCAATCCCTCAGTACTGACCCTCTGACAGTGCAGCACTCCATCAGTACTGACCCTCTGACAGTGCAGCACTCCCTCAGTACTGACTCTCTGACAGTACAGCACTCCCTCAGTACTGACACTCTGACAGTGCAGCACTCCCTCAGTGCTGACCCTCTGACAGTGCGGCACTCCCTCAGTACTGACCCTCTGACAGTGCTGCTCTCCCTTAGTACTGACCCTCTGACAGTGCGGCACTCCCTCAGTACTGACCCTCAGACAAAACAGCACTCCCTCAGTACTGACCCTCTGACAGTGCAGCACTCCCTCAGTACTGAGCCTCTGACTGTGCAGCACTCGCTCAGTACTGACACTCTGACAGTGCAGTACTCCCTCAGTACTGACCATCTGACAGTGCAGAACTCCCTCAGTACTGACCCTCTGACAGTGCTGCACTCCCTTAGTACTGACCCACCGACAGTGCGGCATTCCCTCAGTACTGACCCACCGACAGTGCAGCACACCCTCAGTACTGACCCTCTGAAAGTGCAGCATCCCGCAGTACTGACCCTCTGACAGTGCAGCACTCCCTCAGTACTGACACTCTGACAGTGCAGCACTCCCTCAGTACTGACCCTCTGACTGTGCAGCACTCCCTCAGTACTGACCCTCTGACAGTGCTGCACTCCCTCAGTACTGACCCTCTGACAGTACAGCACTCCCTCAGTACTGACCCTCTCACAGCGCAGCACTCCCTCGGTAATGACCCTCTGACAGTACAGCACTCCCTCAGTACTGACCCTCTGACAGTGCAGCAGTCCCTCAGTACTGACCCTCTGACAGTACAGCACTCCCTCAGTACTGAACCTCTGACAGTGCAGCACTCCCACAGTATTAACACTCTGACAGTGCAGCACTCCCTCATAGCTGACCCTCTGACAGTGCGGCACTCCTCAGTGCTGACCCTCTGACAGTGCTGCAATCCCTCAGTATTGAACCTCTGACAGTGCTGCACTCCCTCAGTACTGAACCTCCGACAGTGCGGCACTCCCTCACTACTGACCCTCTGACAATACAGCATTCCCTCAGTACTGACCCTCTGACAGTGCAGCACTCCCTCAGTACTGACCCTCTGACAGTGTGGCACTCCCTCAGTACTGACCCTCTGACAGTGCAGCATTCCCTTAATACTGACACTCTGACAGTGCAGCACTCCCGAAGTACTGACCCTCTGACAGTACAGCACTCCCTCGGTACTGACGCTCTGACAGTGCAGCACTCCCTCAGTACTGACCCTCTGACAGTGCAGCACTCCCTCAGTACTGACCCTCTGACAGTGCAGCACTCCCTCAATACTGACCCTCAGACAGTGCAGCTCTCTCTCAGTACTGACCCTCTGACAGTGCAGCACTCCCTCAGTACTGACCCTCTGACAGTGCAGCACTCCCTCAGTACTGACCCTCAGACAGTGCAGCTCTCTCTCAGTACTGACCCTGTGACAGTGCAGCACTCCCTCAGTACTGAGCCTCTGACAGTGCAGCACTAACTCAGTACTGACCCTATGGCAGTGCAGCATTCCCTCAGTACTGACCCTCTGACAATGAGGCACTCCCTCAGTACTGACCCTCTGACAGTGCAGCACTCCCTCGGTACTGACCCTCTGACAGTGCTGCACTCCCTCAGTACTGACACTCTGATAATGCAGCATTCCCTCAGTACTGACCCTCTGACAGTGCAGCACTCCCTCAGTACTGACCCTCTGACTGTGCAGCACTCCCTCAGTACTGACCCTCTGACAGTGCGGCACTCCCTCAGTTCTGACCCTCTGACAGTGCAGCACTCCCTCAGTACTGACCCTCAGACAGTGCAGCTCTCTCTCAGTACTGACCCTCTGACAGTGCAGCACTCCCTCAGTACTGACCCTCTGACAGTGCAGCACTACCTCAGTACTGACCCTATGGCAGTGCAGCACTCCCTCAGTACTGACCCTCTGACAGTGCGGCACTCCCTCAGTACTGACCCTCTGACAGTGCAGCACTCCCTCAGTACTGACCCTCTGACAGTGCTGCACTCCCTCAGTACTGACACTCTGACAATGCAGCATTCCCTCAGTACTGACCCTCTGACAGTGCAGCACTCCCTCAGAACTGACCCTCTGACTGTGCAGCACTCCCTCAGTACTGACCCTCTGACAGTGCGGCACTCCCTCAGTACTGACCCTCTGACAGTGCAGCACTCCATCAGTAATGACCCTCTGACAGTGCACCACTCCCTCAGTACTGACCCTCTGACAGTGCAGCACTCCCTCAGTACTGACCCTCTGACAATACAGCACTCCCTCAGTACTGACCCTCTGACAGAGCAGAACTCCCTCAGTACAGACCCTCTGACAGTGCAGCACTCCCTCGGTACTGACCCTCTGATAGTACAGCACTCCCTCAGTACTGACCATCTGACAGTGCAGCACTCCCGCAGTACTGACCATTTGACAGTACATCACTCCCTCAGTACTGACCCTCTGACAGTGCAGCACTCCCTCAGTACTGACCATTTGACAGTGCAGCACTCCCTCAGTACTGATCCTCTGACAGTGCAGCACTCCCCCAATACTCCCTCTGACAGTGCAGCACGCCCTCAGTACTGACCCTCTGACAGTGCAGCACTCCCTGAGTACTGACCCTCTGACTGTGCAGCACTGCCTGAGTACTGACCCTCTGACAGTGCAGCAATCCTTCAGTACTGATACTGTGACAGTGCAGCAGTCCCTCAGTACTGACCCTCTGACAGTGCAGCACTCCCTCAGTACTGACCATCTGACAGTGCAGCACTCCCTCAGTACTGACACTCCGACAGTGCAGCGCTCCCTCAGTACTGACCCTCTGACAGTGCAGCAAACCCTCAGTATTGACCCTCTGACAGAGCAGCGCTCCCTCAGTACTGACCCTCTGACAGTGCAGCACTCCCTCTGAACTGACCCTCTGAGAGTGCAGCACTCCCTCAGTATTGACCCTCTGACAGTGCAGCAATCCCTCAGTACTGACCCTCTGACAGTGCAGCACTCCATCAGTACTGACCCTCTGACAGTGCAGCACTCCCTCAGTACTGACTCTCTGACAGTACAGCACTCCCTCAGTACTGACACTCTGACAGTGCAGCACTCCCTCAGTGCTGACCCTCTGACAGTGCGGCACTCCCTCAGTACTGACCCTCTGACAGTGCTGCTCTCCCTTAGTACTGACCCTCTGACAGTGCGGCACTCCCTCAGTACTGACCCTCAGACAAAACAGCACTCCCTCAGTACTGACCCTCTGACAGTGCAGCACTCCCTCAGTACTGAGCCTCTGACTGTGCAGCACTCGCTCAGTACTGACACTCTGACAGTGCAGTACTCCCTCAGTACTGACCATCTGACAGTGCAGAACTCCCTCAGTACTGACCCTCTGACAGTGCTGCACTCCCTTAGTACTGACCCACCGACAGTGCGGCATTCCCTCAGTACTGACCCACCGACAGTGCAGCACACCCTCAGTACTGACCCTCTGAAAGTGCAGCATCCCGCAGTACTGACCCTCTGACAGTGCAGCACTCCCTCAGTACTGACACTCTGACAGTGCAGCACTCCCTCAGTACTGACCCTCTGACTGTGCAGCACTCCCTCAGTACTGACCCTCTGACAGTGCTGCACTCCCTCAGTACTGACCCTCTGACAGTACAGCACTCCCTCAGTACTGACCCTCTCACAGCGCAGCACTCCCTCGGTAATGACCCTCTGACAGTACAGCACTCCCTAAGTACTGACCCTCTGACAGTGCAGCAGTCCCTCAGTACTGACCCTCTGACAGTACAGCACTCCCTCAGTACTGAACCTCTGACAGTGCAGCACTCCCACAGTATTAACACTCTGACAGTGCAGCACTCCCTCATAGCTGACCCTCTGACAGTGCGGCACTCCTCAGTGCTGACCCTCTGACAGTGCTGCAATCCCTCAGTATTGAACCTCTGACAGTGCTGCACTCCCTCAGTACTGAACCTCCGACAGTGCGGCACTCCCTCACTACTGACCCTCTGACAATACAGCATTCCCTCAGTACTGACCCTCTGACAGTGCAGCACTCCCTCAGTACTGACCCTCTGACAGTGTGGCACTCCCTCAGTACTGACCCTCTGACAGTGCAGCATTCCCTTAATACTGACACTCTGACAGTGCAGCACTCCCGAAGTACTGACCCTCTGACAGTACAGCACTCCCTCGGTACTGACGCTCTGACAGTGCAGCACTCCCTCAGTACTGACCCTCTGACAGTGCAGCACTCCCTCAGTACTGACCCTCTGACAGTGCAGCACTCCCTCAGTACTGACCCTCAGACAGTGCAGCTCTCTCTCAGTACTGACCCTCTGACAGTGCAGCACTCCCTCAGTACTGACCCTCTGACAGTGCAGCAGTCCCTCAGTACTGACCCTCAGACAGTGCAGCTCTCTCTCAGTACTGACCCTGTGACAGTGCAGCACTCCCTCAGTACTGAGCCTCTGACAGTGCAGCACTAACTCAGTACTGACCCTATGGCAGTGCAGCATTCCCTCAGTACTGACCCTCTGACAATGAGGCACTCCCTCAGTACTGACCCTCTGACAGTGCAGCACTCCCTCGGTACTGACCCTCTGACAGTGCTGCACTCCCTCAGTACTGACACTCTGATAATGCAGCATTCCCTCAGTACTGACCCTCTGACAGTGCAGCACTCCCTCAGTACTGACCCTCTGACTGTGCAGCACTCCCTCAGTACTGACCCTCTGACAGTGCGGCACTCCCTCAGTTCTGACCCTCTGACAGTGCAGCACTCCCTCAGTACTGACCCTCAGACAGTGCAGCTCTCTCTCAGTACTGACCCTCTGACAGTGCAGCACTCCCTCAGTACTGACCCTCTGACAGTGCAGCACTACCTCAGTACTGACCCTATGGCAGTGCAGCACTCCCTCAGTACTGACCCTCTGACAGTGCGGCACTCCCTCAGTACTGACCCTCTGACAGTGCAGCACTCCCTCAGTACTGACCCTCTGACAGTGCTGCACTCCCTCAGTACTGACACTCTGACAATGCAGCATTCCCTCAGTACTGACCCTCTGACAGTGCAGCACTCCCTCAGAACTGACCCTCTGACTGTGCAGCACTCCCTCAGTACTGACCCTCTGACAGTGCGGCACTCCCTCAGTACTGACCCTCTGACAGTGCAGCACTCCATCAGTAATGACCCTCTGACAGTGCACCACTCCCTCAGTACTGACCCTCTGACAGTGCAGCACTCCCTCAGTACTGACCCTCTGACAATACAGCACTCCCTCAGTACTGACCCTCTGACAGAGCAGTACTCCCTCAGTACAGACCCTCTGACAGTGCAGCACTCCCTCGGTACTGACCCTCTGATAGTACAGCACTCCCTCAGTACTGACCATCTGACAGTGCAGCACTCCCGCAGTACTGACCATTTGACAGTACATCACTCCCTCAGTACTGACCCTCTGACAGTGCAGCACTCCCTCAGTACTGACCATTTGACAGTGCAGCACTCCCGCAGTACTGATCCTCTGACAGTGCAGCACTCCCCCAATACTCCCTCTGACAGTGCAGCACGCCCTCAGTACTGACCCTCTGACAGTGCAGCACTCCCTGAGTACTGACCCTCTGACTGTGCAGCACTGCCTGAGTACTGACCCTCTGACAGTGCAGCAATCCTTCAGTACTGATACTGTGACAGTGCAGCAGTCCCTCAGTACTGACCCTCTGACAGTGCAGCACTCCCTCAGTACTGACCATCTGACAGTGCAGCAATCCCTCAGCACTGACCCTCTGACAGTGCAGCATTCCCTCAGTACTGACCCTCCGACAGTGGAGCATTCCCTCAGTACTGACCCTCTGACAGTGCAGCACTCCCTCAGCACAGACGCTCTGACAGTGCAGCGCTCTCTCAGTACTGACACTCTGACAGTGCAGGACTCCCTCTGTACTGACCCTCTGAGAGTGCAGCATTCCCTCAGTATTGACCCTCTGACAGTGAAGCACTAGCTCAGTACTGACCCTCTGACAGTGCAGCACTCACTCAGTACTGACCCTCTGACAGTACAGCACTCCCTCAGTACTGACACTCTGACAGAGCAACACTCCCTCAGTACTGACCCTCCGACAGTGCAGCAGTCCCTCAGTACTGACCCTCTGACAGTGCAGCACTCCATCAGTACTGACACTCCGACTGTGCAGCACTCCCTCAGTACTGACCCTCTGACAGAGCAATACTCCCTCAGTACTGACCCTCTGACAGTGCAGCGCGCCCTCAGTGCAGACCCTCTGACAGTGCAGCACTCCCTCAGTATTGACCCCCTGACAGTGCAGCACTCCCTCAGTACTGACACTCCGACAGTGCAGCGCTCCCTCTGTACTGACCCTCTGACAGTGCAGCACCCCCTCAGTACTGACCCTCTGACAGTGAGGAACTCCCACAGTACTGACCCTCAGACCGTGCGGCACTACCTCAGTACTGACCCACTGACAGGGCAGCACTCCCTCAGTACTGACCCCCTCACAGTACAGCACTCCCTCAGTACTGACCCACTGACAGTGAAGCACTCCCTCAGTACTGACCCTCTGACAGTGCAGCACTCCCTCAGTACTGACCATTTGACAGTACAGCACTCCCTCAGTACTGACCCTCTGACAGTGCAGCACTCCCTCAGTACTGACCCTCTGACAGTGCAGCACTCCCTCAGTACTGACCCTCTGACAGTGCAGCACTCCCTCAGTACTGACGCTCTGACAGTGCAGCACCCCCTCAGTACTGACCCTCTGACAGTGCAGCACTCCCTCAGTACTGACCCTCTGACAGTACAGCACTCCCTCAGTACTGACCCTCTGACAGTGCAGCACTCCCTCAGTACTGACCCTCTGACAGTGCAGCACTCCCTCAGTACTGACAATTTGACAGTGCAGCACTCCCTCAGTACTGACACTCCGACAGTGCAGCGCTCCCTCAGTACTGACCCTCTGACAGTGCAGCAAACCCTCAGTATTGACCCTCTGACAGAGCAGCGCTCCCTCAGTACTGACCCTCTGACAGTGCAGCACTCCCTCTGAACTGACCCTCTGAGAGTGCAGCACTCCCTCAGTATTGACCCTCTGACAGTGCAGCAATCCCTCAGTACTGACCCTCTGACAGTGCAGCACTCCATCAGTACTGACCCTCTGACAGTGCAGCACTCCCTCAGTACTGACTCTCTGACAGTACAGCACTCCCTCAGTACTGACACTCTGACAGTGCAGCACTCCCTCAGTGCTGACCCTCTGACAGTGCGGCACTCCCTCAGTACTGACCCTCTGACAGTGCTGCTCTCCCTTAGTACTGACCCTCTGACAGTGCGGCACTCCCTCAGTACTGACCCTCAGACAAAACAGCACTCCCTCAGTACTGACCCTCTGACAGTGCAGCACTCCCTCAGTACTGAGCCTCTGACTGTGCAGCACTCGCTCAGTACTGACACTCTGACAGTGCAGTACTCCCTCAGTACTGACCATCTGACAGTGCAGAACTCCCTCAGTACTGACCCTCTGACAGTGCTGCACTCCCTTAGTACTGACCCACCGACAGTGCGGCATTCCCTCAGTACTGACCCACCGACAGTGCAGCACACCCTCAGTACTGACCCTCTGAAAGTGCAGCATCCCGCAGTACTGACCCTCTGACAGTGCAGCACTCCCTCAGTACTGACCCTCTGACAGAGCAGCGCTCCCTCAGTACTGACCCTCTGACAGTGCAGCACTCCCTCTGAACTGACCCTCTGAGAGTGCAGCACTCCCTCAGTATTGACCCTCTGACAGTGCAGCAATCCCTCAGTACTGACCCTCTGACAGTGCAGCACTCCATCAGTACTGACCCTCTGACAGTGCAGCACTCCCTCAGTACTGACTCTCTGACAGTACAGCACTCCCTCAGTACTGACACTCTGACAGTGCAGCACTCCCTCAGTGCTGACCCTCTGACAGTGCGGCACTCCCTCAGTACTGACCCTCTGACAGTGCTGCTCTCCCTTAGTACTGACCCTCTGACAGTGCGGCACTCCCTCAGTACTGACCCTCAGACAAAACAGCACTCCCTCAGTACTGACCCTCTGACAGTGCAGCACTCCCTCAGTACTGAGCCTCTGACTGTGCAGCACTCGCTCAGTACTGACACTCTGACAGTGCAGTACTCCCTCAGTACTGACCATCTGACAGTGCAGAACTCCCTCAGTACTGACCCTCTGACAGTGCTGCACTCCCTTAGTACTGACCCACCGACAGTGCGGCATTCCCTCAGTACTGACCCACCGACAGTGCAGCACACCCTCAGTACTGACCCTCTGAAAGTGCAGCATCCCGCAGTACTGACCCTCTGACAGTGCAGCACTCCCTCAGTACTGACACTCTGACAGTGCAGCACTCCCTCAGTACTGACCCTCTGACTGTGCAGCACTCCCTCAGTACTGACCCTCTGACAGTGCTGCACTCCCTCAGTACTGACCCTCTGACAGTACAGCACTCCCTCAGTACTGACCCTCTCACAGCGCAGCACTCCCTCGGTAATGACCCTCTGACAGTACAGCACTCCCTCAGTACTGACCCTCTGACAGTGCAGCAGTCCCTCAGTACTGACCCTCTGACAGTACAGAACTGCCTCAGTACTGAACCTCTGACAGTGCAGCACTCCCACAGTATTGACACTCTGACAGTGCAGCACTCCCTCATAGCTGACCCTCTGACAGTGCGGCACTCCTCAGTGCTGACCCTCTGACAGTGCTGCACTCCCTCAGTACTGAACCTCCGACAGTGCGGCACTCCCTCACTACTGACCCTCTGACAATACAGCATTCCCTCAGTACTGACCCTCTGACAGTGCAGCACTCCCTCAGTACTGACCCTCTGACCGTGCAGCACTCCCTCAGTACTGACCCTCTGACAGTGCAGCACTCCCTCAGTACTGACCCTCTGACAGTGCGGCACTGCCGCAGTACTGACCCTCTGACAGTGCGGCACTCTTCAGTACTTACCCTTTGACAGTCAAGCACTCCCTCAGCACTGACCCTCTGACAGTGCGGCACTCCCTCAGTACCGACCCTCTCACAGCACAGCATTCCCTCAGTACTGACCCTCTGACAGTGCAGCACTCCCTCAGTACTGACCCTCTGACTGTGCAGCACACCCTCAGTACTGACCCTCTGACAGTGCAGCACTCCCTCAGTACTGACCCTCTGACAGTCCAGAACTCCCTCAGTACTGACCCTCTGACAGTGAGGCACTCCTTCAGTACTGACCCTCAGACCGCGCGGCACTCCCTCAGTACTGACCCACTGACAGGCCAGGACTCCATCAGTTCTGACCCTCTGACAGAGCAGCACTCCCTCAGTGCTGACCCTCTGACAGTGCAGCCCTCCCTCAGTGCTGACCCTCTGACAGTGCAGCACTCCCTCAGTACTGACCCTCTGACAATGCGGCACTCCCTCAGTACTGACCCTCTGACAGTGCAGCACTCCCTCATTACTGACCCTCTGACAGTGCAGCAGTCTGTCAGTACTGACGCTCTGACAGTTCGGCACTCCCTCAGTACTGACCCTCTGACAGTGCAGCACTCCCTCAGTACTGACCCTCTGACAGTGCAGCACTCCCTCAGTACTGAACCTCTCACAGTGCAGCACTCCCTCAGTAGTGACCCTCTGACAGGGCAGCACTCCTTCAGTACTGACCCTCTGACAGTGCAGCACTCCCTCAGTACTGACCCTCTGACAGTGCAGCATTCCCACAGACTTACCCTCTGACAGTGCGGCACTCCCTCAGTACTGACCCACTGACAGTGCAGCGCTCCCTCAGTACTGACCATCTGACAGTGCATCACTCCCTCAGTACTGACTCTCTGACAGTGCAGCACTCCCTCAGTACTGAGCCTCTGACAGAGCAGCACTCCCTCAGTACTGACCCTCAGACAGTGCAGCTCTCTCTCAGTACTGACCCTCTGACAGTGCAGCACTCCCTCAGTACTGACCCTCTGACAGTGCAGCACTACCTCAGTACTGACCCTGTGGCAGTGCAGCACCTCCCTCAGTACTGACCCTCTGACAGTGCGGCACTCCCTCAGTACTGACCCTCTGACAGTGCAGCACTCCCTCAGTACTGACCCTCTGACAGTGCTGCACTCCCTCAGTGCTGACACTCTGACAATGCAGCATTCCCTCAGTACTGACCATCTGACAGTGCAGCACTCCCTCAGTACTGACCCTCTGACAGTGCAGCACTCCCTCAGTACTGACCCTCTGACAGTGCAGCACTCCCTCAGTACTGACCCTCTGACTGTGCAGCACTCCCTCAGTACTGACCCTCTGACAGTGCGGCACTCCCTCAGTACTGACCCTCTGACAGTGCAGCACTCCCTCAGTACTGACCTCTGACAGTGCACCACTCCCTCAGTACTGACCCTCTGACAGTGCAGCACTCCCTCAGTACTGACCCTCTGACTATACAGCACTCCCTCAGTACTGACCCTCTGACAGAGCAGTACTCCCTCAGTACAGACCCTCTGACAGTTCAGCACTCCCTCGGTACTGACCCTCTGACAGTACAGCACTCCCTCAGTACTGACCCTCTGACAGTGCAGCACTCCCTCAGTACTGACCATTTGACAGTGCAGCACTCCCTCAGTACTGACCTTCTGACAGTGCAGCACTCCCTCAGTACTGACCCTCTGTCAGTGCAGCAATCCCTCAGTACTGACCCTCTGACAGAGCAGCACTCCCTCAGTACTGACCCTCTGACAGTGCAGCACTCCCTCATTAAAGAGCCTCTGCAGTACAGCACTACCTCAGTACTGAAACTGTGACAGTGCAGCACTCCCTCAGTACTGACCCTCTGACAGTGCAGAACTCCCTCAGTACTGACCCTCTGACAGTGCAGAGCTCCCTCAGTACTGATCCTCTGACAGTGCAGCACTACCTCAGTACTGACCCTCTGACAGTGCAGCACTCCCTCAGTACTGACCCTCAGACCGTGCGGCACTCCCTCAGTACTGACACTCTGACAGTGCAGCACTCCCTCAGTACTGACCATTTGACAGTGCAGCACTCCCTCAGTACTGATTCTCTGACAGTGCAGCACTCCCCCAATACTACCTCTGACAGTGCAGCACGCCCTCAGTACTGACCCTCTGACAGTGCAGCACTCCATCAGCACTGACCCTCTGACAGTGCAGCACTCCCTCAGTACTGACCCTCTGACAGTGCAGCACTCCCTCAGTACTGACCCTCTGACAGTGCAGCACTCCCTCAGTACTGACCCTCTGACAGTGCAGCACTCCCTCAGTACTGACCCTCTGACAGTACAACACTCCCTCAGTACTGACCCTCTGACAGTGCAGCACTCCCACAGTATTGACACTCTGACAGTGCAGCACTCCCTCAGTACTGACCCTCTGACAGTGCAGCACTCCCTCAGTACTGACCCTCTGACAGTACAACACTCCCTCAGTACTGACCCTCTGACAGTGCAGCACTCCCACAGTATTGACACTCTGACAGTGCAGCACTCCCTCATTGCTGACCCTCCGACAGTGCGGCACTCCTCAGTACTGACCCTCTGACAATACAGCACTCCCTCAGTACTGACCCTGTGACAGTGCTGCACTCCCTCAGTACTGACCCTCTGACAGTGCGGCACTCCCGCAGTACTGACCCTCTGACAGTGCGGCACTCTTCAGTACTTACCCTTTGACAGTCAAGCACTCCCTCAGTACTGACCCTCTGACAGTCCGGCACTCCCTCAGTACCTACCCTCTCACAGCACAGCACTCCCTCAGTACTGACCCTCTGACAGTGCAGCACTCCCTCAGTACTGACCCTCTGACAGTGCAGCACTCCCTCAGTACTGACCCTCTGACAGTGCAGAACTCCCTCAGTATTGACCCTCTGACAGTGAGGCACTCCCTCAGTACTGACCCTCAGACGGTGCGGCACTCCCTCAGTACTGACCCACTGACAGGGCAGCACTCCGTCAGTTCTGACCCTCTCACAGTGCAGCACTCCCTCAGTAGTGACCCTCTGACAGTGCAGCACTCCCTCAGCACTGACCCTCTAATAGTGCAGCACTCCCTCAGTACTGACCCACTGACAGTGCAGCACTCCCTCAGTACTGACCCACTGACAGTGCAGCACTCCCTCAGTACTGACCCTCTGACAGTGCAGCACTGCCTCAGTACTGACCCTCCGACAGTGCGGCACTCCCTCAGTACTGACCCTCTGACTGTGCAGCACTCCCTCAGTGCTGACCCTCTGACACTGCAGCAATCCCACAGTACTGACCATCTGACAGTGCAGCACTCCCTCAGTACTGACCCTCTGACAGTGCAGCACTCCCTCAGTACTGACCCTCTGACGGTGCAGCACTCCCTCAGTACTGACCCTCTGACAGTGCAGCACTCCCTCTGCACTGACCCTCTGACAGTGCAGCACTCCCTCAGTACTGACCCTCTGACAGTGCGGCACTCCCTCAGTACTAACCCACTGACAGTGCAGCACTCCCTCATTACTGACCATCTGACAGTGCAGCAGTCCGTCAGTACTGTCCTCTGACAGTGCAGCACTCCCTCAGTACTGACCCTCTGACAGTGCAGCACTCCCTCTGCACTGACCCTCTGACAGTGCAGCACTCCCTCAGTACTGACCCTCTGACAGTGCGGCACTCCCTCAGTACTGACCCTCTGACAGAGCGGCACTCCCTCAGTACTTACCCTCTGACAGTGCAGCCCTCCCTCAGTACTGACCCACTGACAGTGCAGCACTCCCTCATTACTGACCATCTGACAGTGCAGCAGTCCGTCAGTACTGACCCTCTGACAGTGCAGCACTCCCTCAGTACTGACCCTCTGACAGTGCGGCACTCCCTCTGCACTGACCCTCTGACAGTGCAGCATTCCCTCAGTACTACCCTCTGACAATGCGGCACTCCCTCAGTACTGACCCTCTCACAGTGCAGCACTCCCACAGTACTGACCCTCTGACAGTGCAGCAGTCTGTCAGTACTGACGCTCTGACAGTTCGGCACTCCCTCAGTACTGACCCTCTGACAGTGCAGCACTCCCTCAGTACTGACCCTCTGACAGTGCAGCACTCCCTCAGTACTGACCCTCTCACAGTGCAGCACTCCCTCAGTAGTGACCCTCTGACAGGGCAGCACTCCTTCAGTACTGACCCTCTGACAGTGCGGCACTCCCTCAGTACTGACCCTCTGAAAGTGCAGCACGCCCTCAGTACTGACCCTCTGACAGTGCAGAACTCCCTCAGTACTGTCCCTCTGACAGTGCGGCACTCCCTCAGTGCTGACACTCTGACAGTGCAGCACTCCCTCAGTACTGACCCTCTGACAGTGCGGCACTCCCTCAGTACTGACCCTGTGACAGATCGGCATTCCCTCAGTACTGACCCTCTGATAGTGCAGCATTCCCACATACTTACCCTCTGACAGTGCGGCACTCCCTCAGTACTGACCATCGGACAGTGCATCACTCCCTCAGTACTGACTCTCTGACAGTGCAGCACTCCCTCAGTACTGAGCCTCTGACAGTGCAGCACTCCCTCAGTACTGACCCTCTGACAATGCTGCACTCCCTCAGTACTCACCCTCTGACAGTGCAGCACTCCCTCAGTACTGACCCTCTGACAGTGCAGCACTCCCTCAGTACTGACCCTCTGACAATACAGCACTCCCTCAGTACTGACCCTCTTACAGTGCAGCACTCCCTCAGTACTGACAATTTGACAGTGCAGCACTCCCTCAGTACTGACACTCCGACAGTGCAGCGCTCCCTCAGAACTGACCCTCTGACAGTGCAGCACTCCCTCAGTATTGACCCTCTGACAGAGCAGCGCTCCCTCAGTACTTACCCTCTGACAGTGCAGCACTCCCTCTGAACTGACCCTCTGACAGTGCAGCACTCCCTCAGTATTGACCCTCTGACAGTGCGGCAATCCCTCAGTACTGACCCTCTGACAGTGCAGCACTCCCTCAGTACTGACCCTCTGACAGAGCAGCACTCCCTCAGTACTGACCCTCTGACAGTGCAGCACTCCCTCAGTACTGACCCTCTGCAGTACAGCAGTCCCTCAGTACTGAACCTCTGAGAGTGCAGCACTCCCTCAGTATTGACCCTCTGACAGTGCGGCAATCCCTCAGTACTGACCCTCTGACAGTGCAGCACTCCCTCAGTACTGACCCGCTGACAGAGCAGCACTCCCTCAGTACTGACCCTCTGACAGTGCAGCACTCCCTCAGTACTGACCCTCTGCAGTACAGCAGTCCCTCAGTACTGAACCTCTGACAGTGCAGCACTCCCTCAGTACTGACCCTCTGACAGTGCAGAACTCCCTCAGTACTGACCCTCTGACAGTGCAGCACTCCCTCAGTACTGACCATTTGACAGTGCAGCACTCCCTCAGTACTGATCCTCCGACAGTGCAGCACTCCCCCAATACTACCTCTGACAGTGCAGCACGCCCTCAGTACTGACCCTCTGACAGTGCAGCACTCCCTGAGTACTGAGCCTCTGACAGTGCAGCACTGCCTCAGTACTGTCCCTCTGACAGTGCAGCACTCCCTCAGTACTGACTCTCTGACAGTGCAGCACTCCCTCAGTACTGACCCTCTGACAGTGCAGCACTGCCTGAGTACTGACCCTCTGACAGTGCAGCAATCCTTCAGTACTGATACTCTGACAGTGCTGCACTCCCTCTTTACGGACCCTCTGAGAGTGCAGCATTCCCTCAATATTGACCCTCTGACAGTTAAGCACTCCCTCAGTACTGACCATCTGACAGTGCAGCAATCCCTCAGTACTGACCCTCTGACAGTACAGCACTCCCTCAATACTGACCCTCTGACAGAGCAATACTCCCTCAGTACTGACCCTCAGACAGTGCAGCGCTCCCTCAGTACTGACTCTCTGACAGTGCAGCACTCCCTCAGTACTGACCATCTGACAGTGCAGCACTCCCTCAGTACTGACCCTCTGACAGTACAGCACTCCCTCTGTACTGACCCTCTGACAGTGCAGCACTCCCTCAGTACTGACAATTTGACAGTGCAGCACTCCCTCAGTACTGACACTCCGACAGTGCAGCGCTCCCTCAGTACTGACCCTCTGACAGTGCAGCACTCCCTCATTACTGACCCTCTGACAAAGAAGCGCTCCCTCAGTACTGACCCTCTGACAGTGCAGCACTCCCTCTGAACTGACCCTCTGAGAGTGCCGCACTCCCTCAGTATTGACCCTCTGACAGTGCAGCACTCCCTCAGTACTGACCCTCTGACAGTGCAGCACTCCCTCAGTACTGACTCTCTGACAGTGCAGCACTCCCTCAGTACTGACCATCTGACAGTGCAGCAATCCCTCAGTACTGACCCTCTGACAGTGCAGCACTCCCTCAGTACTGACCCTCTGACAGTGCGGCATTCCCTCAGTACTGACCCTCTGACAGTGCAGCACTCCCTCAGTACTGACCCTCTGACAGTGCAGCACTCCCTCAGTACTGACCCTCTGAAAGTGCAGCACTCCCTCAGTACTGACCCTCTGACTGTGCAGCACTCCCTCAGTACTGACCCTCTGACAGTGCAGCACTCCCTCAGTACTGACCCTCTGAAAGTGCAGCACTCCCTCAGTACTGACCCTCTGACAGTGCGCAATCCCTCAGTACTGACCCTCTGACAGTGCAGCACTCCCTCAGTACTGACCCTCTGACAGTGCAGAACTCCATCAGTACTGACCCTCTGACAGTGCGGCACTTCCCTCAGTACTGATCTTCTGTCAGTGCAGCACTCCCTCAGTACTGACCCTCTGACAATACAGCACTCCCTCAGTACTGACCCTCTGACAGTTGAGCACTCCCTCAGTACTGACCCTCTGACAGTGCAGCACTCCCTCAGTGCTGACCCTCTGACAGTGCGGCACTCCCTCAGTACTGACCCTCTGACAGTGCTGCAATACCTCAGTATTGACCCTCTGACAGTGATGCATTCCCTCAGTACTGACCCTCTGACAGTGTGGCACTCCCTCAGTACTGACCCTCTGACAAAACAGCACTCCCTCAGTACTGACCCTCTGACAGTGCAGCACTCCCTCAGTACTGACCCTCTGACTGTACAGCACTCGCTCAGTACTGACACTCTGACAGTGCAGTACTCCCTCAGTACTGACCCTCTGACAGTGCAGAACTCCCTCAGTACTGACCCTCTGACAGTGCTGCACTCCCTTAGTACTGACCCACCGACATTGCGGCATTCCCTCAGTACTGACCCACCGACAGTGCAGCACTCCCTCAGTACTGACCCTCTGAAAGTGCAGCACTCCCGCAGTACTGACCCTCTGACAGTGCGGCACTCCCTCAGTACTGACACTCTGACAGTGCAGCACTCCCTCAGTACTGACCCTCTGACAGTGCAGCACTCCCTCAGTACTGACCCTCTGACAGTGCAGCACTCCCTCAGTACTGACCCTCTGACAGTACAGCAATCCCTCAGTACTGACCCTCTCACAGCGCAGCACTCCCTCGGTAATGACCCTCTGACAGTACAGCACTCCCTCAGTACTGACCCTCTGACAGTGCAGCACTCCCTCAATACTGACCCTCTGACAGTGCAGAACTCTCTCAGTACTGACCCTCTGACAGTACAGTACTCCCTCAGTACTGACCCTCTGACAGTGCAGCACTCCCACAGTATTGACACTCTGACAGTGCAGCACTCCCTCATTGCTGACCCTCTGACAGTGCGGCACTCCTCAGTGCTGACCCTCTGACAGTGCTGCAATCCCTCAGTATTGAACCTCTGACAGTGCTGCACTCCCTCAGTACTGAACCTCCGGCAGTGCGGCACTCCCTCAGTACTGACCCTCTGACAATACAGCACTCCCTCAGTACTGACCCTCTGACCGTGCAGCACTCCCTCAGTACTGACCCTCTGACAGTGCAGCACTCCCTCAGTACTGACCCTCTGACAGTGCTGCACTCCCTCAGTACTCACCCTCTGACAGTGCAGCACTCCCTCAGTACTGACCCTCTGACAGTGCAGCACTCCCTCAGTAATGACCCTCTGACAGTACAGCACTCCCTCAGTACTGACCCTCTGACAGTGCAGCACTCCCTCAGTACTGACAATTTGACAGTGCAGCACTCCCTCAGTACTGACACTCCGACAGTGCAGCGCTCCCTCAGTACTGACCCTCTGACTGTGCAGCACTCCCTCAGTATTGACCCTCTGACAGAGCAACGCTCCCTCAGTACTTACCCTCTGACAGTGCAGCACTCCCTCTGAACTGACCCTCTGAGAGTGCAGCACTCCCTCAGTATTGACCCTCTGACAGTGCTGCATTCCCTCAGTACTGACCCTCTGACAGTGCGGCACTCCCTCAGTACTGACCCTCTGACAAAACAGCACTCCCTCAGTACTGACCCTCTGACAGTGCAGCACTCCCTCAGTACTGACCCTCTGACTGTACAGCACTCGCTCAGTACTGACACTCTGACAGTGCAGTACTCCCTCAGTACTGACCCTCTGACAGTGCAGAACTCCCTCAGTACTGACCCTCTGACAGTGCTGCACTCCCTTAGTACTGACCCACCGACATTGCGGCATTCCCTCAGTACTGACCCACCGACAGTGCAGCACTCCCTCAGTACTGACCCTCTGACAGTGCAGCACTCCCTCAGTACTGACACTCTGACAGTGCAGCACTGCCTCAGTACTGACCCTCTGGCAGTGCAGCACTCCCTCAGTACTGACCCTCTGACAGTACAGCAATCCCTCAGTACTGACCCTCTCACAGCGCAGCACTCCCTCGGTAATGACCCTCTGACAGTACAGCACTCCCTCAGTACTGACCCTCTGACAGTGCAGCATTCCCTCAATACTGACCGTCTGACAGTGCAGCACTCCCTCAGTACTGACCCTCTGACAGTACAGCACTCCCTCAGTACTGACCCTCTGACAGTGCAGCACTCCCACAGTATTGACACTCTGACAGTGCAGCACTCCCTCATTGCTGACCCTCTGACAGTGCGGCACTCCTCAGTGCTGACCCTCTGACAGTGCTGCAATCCCTCAGTATTGAACCTCTGACAGTGCTGCACTCCCTCAGTACTGAACCTCCGACAGTGCGGCACTCCCTCAGTACTGACCCTCTGACAATACATCACTCCCTCAGTACTGACCCTCTGACCGTGCAGCACTCCCTCAGTACTGACCCTCTGACAGTGCAGCACTCCCTCAGTACTGACCCTCTGACAGTGCGGAACTCCCACAGTACTGTCCCTCTGACAATGCGGCACTCTTCAGTACTTACCCTTTGACAGTCAAGCACTCCCTCAGTACTGACCCTCTGACAGTCCGGCACTCCCTCAGTACCTACCCTCTCACACCACAGCACTCCCTCAGTACTGACCCTCTGACAGTGCAGCACTCCCACAGTACTGACCCTCTGACAGTGCAGCACTCCCTCAGTACTGACCCTCTGACAGTGCAGCACTCCCTCAGTACTGAACCTCTGACAGTGCAGCACTCCCGCAGTACTGTCCCTCTGACAATGCGGCACTCTTCAGTACTTACCCTTTGACAGTCAAGCACTCCCTCAGTACTGACCCTCTGACAGTCCGGCACTCCCTCAGTACCTACCCTCTCACAGCACAGCACTCCCTCAGTACTGACCCTCTGACAGTGCAGCACTCCCTCAGTACTGACCCTCTGACAGTGCAGCACTCCCTCAGTACTGACCCTCTGACAGTGCAGAACTCCCTCAGTATTGACCCTCTGACAGTGAGGCACTCCCTCAGTACTGACCCTCAGACCGTGCGGCACTCCCTCAGTACTGACCCACTGACAGGGCAGCACTCCCTCAGTGCTGACCCTCTGACAGTGCAGCACTCCCTCAGTACTGACCCACTGACAGTGCAGCACTCTCTCATTACTGACCATCTGACAGTGCAGCAGTCTGTCAGTACTGACCCTCTGACAGTGCAGCGCTCCCTCTGCACTGACCCTCTGACAGTGCAGCACTCCCTCAGTACTGACCCTCTGACAGTGCGGCACTCCCTCAGTACTAACCCACTGACAGTGCAGCACTCCCTCAGTACTGACCCTCTGACAGTGCAGCACTCCCTCAGTACTGACCCTCTGACAGTGCGGCACTCCCTCAGTACTGACCCTCTGACAGTGCAGCACTCCCTCTGCACTGACCCTCTGACAGTGCAGCACTCCCTCAGTACTGACCCTCTGACAGTGCGGCACTCCCTCAGTACTAACCCACTGACAGTGCAGCACTCCCTCATTACTGACCATCTGACAGTGCAGCAGTCCGTCAGTACTGACCCTCTGACAGTGCAGCACTCCCTCAGTACTGACTTTCTGACAGTGCAGCACTCCCTCTGCACTGACCCTCTGACAGTGCAGCACTCCCTCAGCACTGACCCTCTGACAGTGCGGCACTCCCTCAGTACTGACCCTGTGACAGAGCGGCACTCCCTCAGTACTTACCCTCTGACAGTGCAGCACTCCCTCAGTACTGACCCACTGACAGTGCAGCACTCCCTCATTACTGACCATCTGACAGTGCAGCAGTCCGTCAGTACTGACCCTCTGACAGTGAAGCACTCCCTCAGTACTGACCCTCTGACAGTGCAGCACTCCCTCAGTACTGACCATTTGACAGTACAGCACTCCCTCAGTACTGACCCTCTGACAGTGCAGCACTCCCTCAGTACTGACGCTCTGAAAGTGCAGCACTCCCTCAGTACTGACCCTCTGACAGTGCAACACTCCCTCAGTACTGACGCTCTGACAGTGCAGCACCCCGTCAGTACTGACCCTCTGACAGTGCAGCACTCCCTCAGTACTGACCCTCTGACAGTACAGCACTCCCTCAGTACTGACCATCTGACAGCGCAGCACTCCCTCAGTACTGACAATTTGACAGTGCAGCACTCCCTCAGTACTGACACTCCGACAGTGCAGCGCTCCCTCAGTACTGACCCTCTGACAGTGCAGCACTCCCTCATTACTGACCCTCTGACAGAGCAGCGCTCCCTCAGTACTGACCCTCTGACAGTGCAGCACTCCCTCTGAACTGACCCTCTGAGAGTGCAGCACTCCCTCAGTATTGACCCTCTGACAGTGCAGCACTCCCTCAGTACTGACCTCTGACAGTGCAGCACTCCCTCAGTACTGACTCTCTGACAGTGCAGCACTCCCTCAGTACTGACCAACTGACAGGGCAGCAATCCCTCAGTACTGACCCTCTGACAGTGCAGCACTCCCTCAGTACTGACCCTCTGACAGTGCGGCATTCCCTCAGTACTGACCCTCTGACAGTGCAGCACTCCCTCAGTACTGACCCTCTGACAGTGCAGCACTCCCTCAGTACTGACCCTCTGAAAGTGCAGCACTCCCTCAGTACTGACCCTCTGACTGTGCAGCACTCACTCAGTACTGACCCTCTGACAGTGCAGCACTCCCTCAGTACTGACCCTCTGAAAGTGCAGCACTCCCGCAGTACTGACCCTCTGACAGTGCGCAATCCCTCAGTACTGACCCTCTGACAGTGCAGCACTCCCTCAGTACTGACCCTCTGACAGTGCAGAACTCCATCAGTACTGACCCTCTGACAGTGCGGCACTTCCCTCAGTACTGATCTTCTGTCAGTGCAGCACTCCCTCAGTACTGACCCTCTGACAATACAGCACTCCCTCAGTACTGACCCTCTGACAGTGCAGCACTCCCTCAGTGCTGACCCTCTGACAGTGCGGCACTCCCTCAGAACTGACCCTCTGACAGTGCTGCAATACCTCAGTATTGACCCTCTGACAGTGATGCATTCCCTCAGTACTGACCCTCTGACAGTGCGGCACTCCCTCAGTACTGACCCTCTGACAAAACAGCACTCCCTCAGTACTGACCCTCTGACAGTGCAGCACTCCCTCAGTACTGACCCTCTGACTGTACAGCACTCGCTCAGTACTGACACTCTGACAGTGCAGTACTCCCTCAGTACTGACCCTCTGACAGTGCAGAACTCCCTCAGTACTGACCCTCTGACAGTGCTGCACTCCCTTAGTACTGACCCACCGACATTGCGGCATTCCCTCAGTACTGACCCACCGACAGTGCAGCACTCCCTCAGTACTGACCCTCTGAAAGTGCAGCACTCCCGCAGTACTGACCCTCTGACAGTGCGGCACTCCCTCAGTACTGACACTCTGACAGTGCAGCACTCCCTCAGTACTGACCCTCTGACAGTGCAGCACTCCCTCAGTACTGACCCTCTGACAGTGCAGCACTCCCTCAGTACTGACCCTCTGACAGTACAGCAATCCCTCAGTACTGACCCTCTCACAGCGCAGCACTCCCTCGGTAATGACCCTCTGACAGTACAGCACTCCCTCAGTACTGACCCTCTGACAGTGCAGCACTCCCTCAATACTGACCCTCTGACAGTGCAGAACTCCCTCAGTACTGACCCTCTGACAGTACAGCACTCCCTCAGTACTGACCCTCTGACAGTGCAGCACTCCCACAGTATTGACACTCTGACAGTGCAGCACTCCCTCATTGCTGACCCTCTGACAGTGCGGCACTCCTCAGTGCTGAACCTCTGACAGTGCTGCAATCCCTCAGTATTGAACCTCTGACAGTGCTGCACTCCCTCAGTACTGAACCTCCGACAGTGCGGCACTCCCTCAGTACTGACCCTCTGACAATACAGCACTCCCTCAGTACTGACCCTCTGACCGTGCAGCACTCCCTCAGTACTGACCCTCTGACAGTGCAGCACTCCCTCAGTACTGACCCACTGACAGTGCAGCACTCCCTCAGTACTGACCATCTGACAGTGCCTCACTCCCTCAGTACTGACTCTCTGACAGTGCAGCACTCCCTCAGTACTGAGCCTCTGACAGTGCAACACTCCCTCAGTACTGACCCTCTGACAGTGCTGCACTCCCTCAGTACTCACCCTCTGACAGTGCAGCACTCCCTCAGTACTGACCCTATGACAGTGCAGCACTCCCTCAGTAATGACCCTCTGACAGTACAGCACTCCCTCAGTACTGACCCTCTGACAGTGCAGCACTCCCTCAGTACTGACAATTTGACAGTGCAGCACTCCCTCAGTACTGACACTCCGACAGTGCAGCGCTCCCTCAGTACTGACCCTCTGACTGTGCAGCACTCCCTCAGTATTGACCCTCTGACAGAGCAACGCTCCCTCAGTACTTACCCTCTGACAGTGCAGCACTCCCTCTGAACTGACCCTCTGAGAGTGCAGCACTCCCTCAGTATTGACCCTCTGACCGTGCTGCATTCCCTCAGTACTGACCCTCTGACAGTGCGGCACTCCCTCAGTACTGACCCTCTGACAAAACAGCACTCCCTCAGTACTGACCCTCTGACAGTGCAGCACTCCATCAGTACTGACCCTCTGACTGTACAGCACTCGCTCAGTACTGACACTCTGACAGTGCAGTACTCCCTCAGTACTGACCCTCTGACGGTGCAGAACTCCCTCAGTACTGACCCTCTGACAGTGCTGCACTGCCTTAGTACTGACCCACCGACATTGCGGCATTCCCTCAGTACTGATCCACCGACAGTGCAGCACTCCCTCAGTACTGACCCTCTGAAAGTGCAGCACTCCCGCAGTACTGACCCTCTGACAGTGCGGCACTCCCTCAGTACTGACACTCTGACAGTGCAGCACTCCCTCAGTACTGACCCTCTGACAGTGCAGCACTGCCTCAGTACTGACCCTCTGGCAGTGCAGCACTCCCTCAGTACTGACCCTCTGACAGTACAGCAATCCCTCAGTACTGACCCTCTCACAGCGCAGCACTCCCTCGGTAATGACCCTCTGACAGTACAGCACTCCCTCAGTACTGACCCTCTGACAGTGCAGCACTCCCTCAATACTGACCGTCTGACAGTGCAGCACTCCCTCAGTACTGACCCTCTGACAGTACAGCACTCCCTCAGTACTGACCCTCTGACAGTGCAGCACTCCCACAGTATTGACACTCTGACAGTACAGCACTCCCTCAGTACTGACCCTCTGACAGTGCAGCACTCCCACAGTATTGACACTCTGACAGTGCGGCACTCCTCAGTGCTGACCCTCTGACAGTGCTGCAATCCCTCAGTATTGAACCTCTGACAGTGCTGCACTCCCTCAGTACTGAACCTCCGACAGTGCGGCACTCCCTCAGTACTGACCCTCTGACAATACAGCACTCCCTCAGTACTGACCCTCTGACCGTGCAGCACTCCCTCAGTACTGACCCTCTGACAGTGCGGCACTCCCGCAGTACTGTCCCTCTGACAATGCGGCACTCTTCAGTACTTACCCTTTGACAGTCAAGCACTCCCTCAGTACTGACCCTCTGACAGTCCGGCACTCCCTCAGCACCTACCCTCTCACAGCACAGCACTCCCTCAGTACTGACCCTCTGACAGTGCAGCACTCCCTCAGTACTGACCCTCTGACAGTGCAGCACTCCCTCAGTACTGACCCTCTGACAGTGCAGCACTCCCTCAGTACTGACCCTCTGACAGTGCAGAACTCCCTCAGTATTGACCCTCTGACAGTGAGGCACTCCCTCAGTACTGACCCTCAGACCGTGCGGCACTCCCTCAGTACTAACCCACTGACAGGGCAGCACACCCTCAGTGCTGACCCTCTGACAGTGCAGCATTCCCTCAGTACTGACCCACTGACAGTGCAGCACTCCCTCATTACTGACCATCTGACAGTGCAGCACTCCCTCAGTACTGACCCTCTGACAGTGCAGCACTCCCTCAGTACTGACACTCTGATAGTGCAGCACTCCCTCAGTACTGACCCTCTGACAGTGCGGCACTCCCTCAGTACTGACCCTCTGACAGTGCGGCACTCCCTCAGTACTAACCCACTGACAGTGCAGCACTCCCTCAGTACTGACCCTCTGACAGTGCAGCACTCCCTCAGTACTGACCCTCTGACAGTGCGGCACTCCCTCAATACTGACCCTCTGACAGTGCAGCACTCCCTCTGCACTGACCCTCTGACAGTGCAGCACTCCCTCAGTACTGACCCTCTGACAGTGCGGCACTCCCTCAGTACTAACCCACTGACAGTGCAGCACTCCCTCATTACTGACCATCTGACAGTGCAGCAGTCCGTCAGTACTGACCCTCTGACAGTGCAGCACTCCCTCAGTACTGACCCTCTGACAGTGCAGCACTCCCTCTGCACTGACCCTCTGACAGTGCAGCACTCCCTCAGTACTGACCCTCTGACAGTGCGGCACTCCCTCAGTACTGACCCTGTGACAGAGCGGCACTCCCTCAGTACTTACCCTCTGACAGTGCAGCACTCCCTCAGTACTGACCCACTGACAGTGCAGCACTCCCTCATTACTGACCATCTGACAGTGCAGCAGTCCGTCAGTACTGACCCTCTGACAGTGCAGCACTCCCTCAGTACTGACCCTCTGACAGTGCGGCACTCCCTCTGCACTGACCCTCTGACAGTGCAGCATTCCCTCAGTACTGACCCTCTGACAATGCGGCACTCCCTCAGTTCTGACCCTCTCACAGTGCAGCACTCCCACAGTACTGACCCTCTGACAGTGCAGCAGTCTGTCAGTACTGACGCTCTGACAGTTCGGCACTCCCTCAGTACTGACCCTCTGACAGTGCAGCACTCCCTCAGTACTGACCCTCTGACAATGCGGCACTCCCTCAGTACTGACCCTCTCACACTGCAGCACTCCCACAGTACTTACCCTCTGACAGTGCAGCAGTCTGTCAGTACTGACGCTCTGACAGTTCGGCACTCCCTCAGTACTGACCCTCAGACAGTGCAGCACTCCCTCAGTACTGACCCTCTGACAGTGCAGCACTCCCTCAGTACTGACCCTCTCACAGTGCAGCACTCCCTCAGTAGTGACCCTCTGACAGGGCAGCACTCCTTCAGTACTGACCCTCTGACAGTGCGGCACTCCCCCAGTACTGACCCTCTGAAAGTGCAGCACGCCCTCAGTACTGACCCTCTGACAGTGCAGAACTCCCTCAGTTCTGACCCTCTGACAGTGCGGCACTCCCTCAGTGCTGACACTCTGACAGTGCAGCACTCCCTCAGTACTGACCCTCTGACAGTGCGGCACTCCCTCAGTACTGACCCTGTGACAGAGCGGCACTCCCTCAGTACTTACCCTCTGACAGTGCAGCACTCCCTCAGTACGGACCCTCTGACAGTGCGGCTCTCCCTCTGTACTGACCCTCTGACAGTGCAGCACTCCCTCAGTAGTGACTCTCTGACAGTGCAGCACTCCCTCAGTTCTGACCCTCTGACAGTGCGGCACTCCCTCAGTACTGACACTGTGACAGTGCAGAACTTCCTCAGTACTGACCCTCTGACAGTGCAGCACTCCCTGAGTACTGACCCTCTGATAGTGCAGCATTCCCACATACTTACCCTCTGACAGTGCGGCACTCCCTCAGTACTGACCCACTGACAGTGCAGCACTCCCTCAGTACTGACCATCTGACAGTGCATCACTCCCTCAGTACTGACTCTCTGACAGTGCAGCACTCCCTCAGTACTGAGCCTCTGACAGTGCAGCCCTCCCTCAGTACTGAATTTCTGACAGTGCTGCACTCCCTCAGTACTCACCCTCTGACAGTGCAGCACTCCCTCAGTACTCACCCTCTGACAGTGCAGCACTCCCTCAGTACTGACCCTCTGACAGTACAGCACACCCTCAGTACTGACCCTCTGACAGTGCAGCACTCCCTCAGTACTGACAATTTGACAGTGCAGCACTCCCTCAGTACTGACACTCCGACAGTGCAGCGCTCCCTCAGTACTGACCCTCTGACAGTGCAGCAGTCCCTCAGTATTGACCCTCTGACAGAGCAGCGCTCCCTCAGTACTTACCCTCTGACAGTGCAGCAATCCCTCAGTACTGACCCTCTGACAGTGCAGCACTCCCTCAGTACTGACCCTCTGACAGTGCAGCACTCCCTCAGGACTGACCATCTGACAGTGCAGCAAACCATCAGTACTGACCCTCTGACAGTGCAGCACTCCCTCAGTACTGACCCTCTGACAGTGCGGCATTCCCTCAGTACTGACCCTCTGACAGTGCAGCACACCCTCAGTACTGACCCTCTGACAGTGCGGCACTCCCTCAGTACTGACCCTCTGACAGTGCAGCACTCCCTCATTACTGACCCTCTGAAAGTGCAGCACTCCCGCAGTACTGACCCTCTGACAGTGCGGCAATCCCTCAGTACTGACCCTCTGACAGTGCAGCCCTCCGTCACTACTGACCCTCTGACATTGCGGCTCTCTTCAGTACTTACCCTTTGACAGTCAAGCACTCCCTCAGTACTGACCATCTGACAGTGCGGCACTCCCTCAGTACCTACCCTCTCACAGCACAGCACTCCCTCAGTACTGACCCTCTGACAGTGCAGCACTCCCTCAGTACTGACCCTCTCACGGTGCAGCACTCCCTCAGTAGTGACCCTCTGACAGGGCAGCACTCCTTCATTACTGACCCTCTGACAGTGCGGCATACCTCAGTAGTGACCCTCTGAAAGTGCAGCACGCCCTCAGTACTGACCCTCTGACAGTGCAGAACTCCCTCAGTACTGACACTCTGACAGTGCAGCACTCCCTCAGTACTGACCCTCTGACAGTGCGGCACTCCCTCAGCACTGACCCTGTGACAGAGCGGCACTCCCTCAGTACTTACCCTCTGACAGTGCAGAACTCCCTCAGTACGGACCCTCTGACAGTGCGGCTCTCCCTCTGTACTGACCCTCTGACAGTGCAGCACTCCCTCAGTACTGACTCTCTGACAGTGCAGCACTCCCTCAGTTCTGACCCTCTGACAGTGCGGCACTCCCTCAGTACTGACCCTCTGAAAGTGCAGCACTCCCTCAGTACTGACCCTCTGACAGTGCAGCACTCCCTCAGTACTGACCCTCTGACAGTGCGGCACTCCCTCAGTACTGACCCTCTGACAGTGCGGCTCTGCCTCTGTACTGACCCTCTGACAGTGCAGCACTCCCTCAGTACTGACTCTCTGACAGTGCAGCACTCCCTCAGTTCTGACCCTCTGACAGTGCGGCACTCCCTCAGTAATGACCCTCTGACAGTGCAGCACTCCCTCTGCACTGACCCTCTGATAGTGCAGCATTCCCACATACTTACCGTCTGACAGTGCGTCACTCCCTCAGTACTGACCCACTGACAGTGCAGCACTCCCTCAGTACTGACCATTTGACAGTGCCTCACTCCCTCAGTACTGACTCTCTGACAGTGCAGCACTCCCTCAGTACTGAGCCTCTGACAGTGCAGCACTCCCTCAGTACTGACCCTCTGACAGTGCTGCACTCCCTCAGTACTCACCCTCTGACAGTGCAGCACTCCCTCAGTACTGACCCTCTGACAGTGCAGCACTCCCTCAGTCCTGACCCTCTGACAGTGCGGCACTCCCTCAGTACTGACCATCTGACAAAACAGCACTCCCTCAGTACTGACCCTCTGACAGTGCAGCACTCCCTCAGTACTGACCCTCTGACTGTACAGCACTCGCTCAGTACTGACACTCTGACAGTGCAGTCCTCCCTCAGTACTGTCCCTCTGACAGTGCAGCACTCCCTCAGTACTGACCCTCTGACAGTGCAGCACTCCCTCAGTACTGAACCTCTGACAGTGCGGCACTCCCGCAGTATTGTCCCTCTGACAATGCGGCACTCTTCAGTACTTACCCTTTGACAGTCAAGCACTCCCTCAGTACTGACCCTCTGACAGTCCGGCACTCCCTCAGTACCTACCCTCTCACAGCACAGCACTCCCTCAGTACTGACCCTCTGACAGTGCAGCACTCCCTCAGTACTGACCCTCTGACAGTGCAGCACTCCCTCAGTACTGACCCTCTGACAGTGCAGAACTCCCTCAGTATTGACCCTCTGACAGTGAGGCACTCCCTCAGTACTGACCCTCAGACCGTGCGGCACTCCCTCAGTACTGACCCACTGACAGGGCAGCACTCCCTCAGTGCTGACCCTCTGACAGTGCAGCACTCCCTCAGTACTGACCCACTGACAGTGCAGCACTCCCTCATTACTGACCATCTGACAGTGCAGCAGTCCGTCAGTACTGACCCTATGACAGTGCAGCGCTCCCACTGCACTGACCCTCTGAAAGTGCAGCACTCCCTCAGTACTGACCCTCTGACAGTGCGGCACTCCCTCAGTACTAACCCACTGACAGTGCAGCAC
The DNA here is from genome assembly GCA_026770705.1 of Isurus oxyrinchus. Lineage (NCBI taxonomy): Eukaryota > Metazoa > Chordata > Chondrichthyes > Lamniformes > Lamnidae > Isurus > Isurus oxyrinchus. The sequence goes on along the minus strand of JANJGN010000848.1, from coordinate 65,043 downwards.
TCCCTCAGTACTGACCCTCTGACAGTGCAGCACTCCCTCAGTACTGACCCTCTGACAGTGCGGCACTCCCTCAGTACTGACCCTCTGACAGTGCAGCACTCCCTCTGCACTGACCCTCTGACAGTGCAGCACTCCCTCAGTACTGACCCTCTGACAGTGCGGCACTCCCTCAGTACTAACCCACTGACAGTGCAGCACTCCCTCAGTACTGACCCACTGACAGTGCAGCAATCCCTCATTACTGACCATCTGACAGTGCAGCAGTCCGTCAGTACTGACCCTCTGACAGTGCAGCACTCCCTCAGTACTGACCCTCTGACAGTGCGGCACTCCCTCTGCACTGACCCTCTGACAGTGCAGCATTCCCTCAGTACTGACCCTCTGACAATGCGGCACTCCCTCAGTTCTGACCCTCTCACAGTGCAGCACTCCCACAGTACTGACCCTCTGACAGTGCAGCAGTCTGTCAGTACTGACGCTCTGACAGTTCGGCACTCCCTCAGTACTGACCCTCTGACAGTGCAGCACTCCCTCAGTACTGACCCTCTGACAATGCGGCACTCCCTCAGTACTGACCCTCTCACACTGCAGCACTCCCACAGTACTGACCCTCTGACAGTGCAGCAGTCTGTCAGCACTGACGCTCTGACAGTTCGGCACTCCCTCAGTACTGACCCTCTGACAGTGCAGCACTCCCTCAGTACTGACCCTCTGACAGTGCAGCACTCCCTCAGTACTGACCCTCTCACAGTGCAGCACTCCCTCAGTAGTGACCCTCTGACAGGGCAGCACTCCTTCAGTACTGACCCTCTGACAGTGCGGCACTCCCCCAGTACTGACCCTCTGAAAGTGCAGCACGCCCTCAGTACTGACCCTCTGACAGTGCAGAACTCCCTCAGTACTGACCCTCTGACAGTGCGGCACTCCCTCAGTGCTGACACTCTGACAGTGCAGCACTCCCTCAGTACTGGCCCTCTGACAGTGCGGCACTCCCTCAGTACTGACCCTGTGACAGAGCGGCACTCCCTCAGTACTTACCCTCTGACAGTGCAGCACTCCCTCAGTACGGACCCTCTGACAGTGCGGCTCTCCCTCTGTACTGACCCTCTGACAGTGCAGCACTCCCTCAGTAGTGACTCTCTGACAGTGCAGCACTCCCTCAGTTCTGACCCTCTGACAGTGCGGCACTCCCTCAGTACTGACCCTGTGACAGTGCAGAACTCCCTCAGTACTTACCCTCTGACAGTGCAGTACTCCCTCAGTACTGACCCTCTGACAGTGCAGAACTCCCTCAGTACTGACCCTCTGACAGTGCTGCACTCCCTTAGTACTGACCCACCGACATTGCGGCATTCCCTAAGTACTGACCCACCGACAGTGCAGCACTCCCTCAGTACTGACCCTCTGAAAGTGCAGCACTCCCGCAGTACTGACCCTCTGACAGTGCGGCACTCCCTCAGTACTGACACTCTGACAGTGCAGCACTCCCTCAGTACTGACCCTCTGACAGTGCAGCACTCCCTCAGTACTGACCCTCTGACAGTGCAGCACTCTCTCAGTACTGACCCTCTGACAGTGCAGCAATCCCTCAGTATTGACCCTCTCACAGCGCAGCACTCCCTCGGTAATGACCCTCTGACAGTACAGCACTCCCTCAGTACTGACCATCTGACAGTGCAGCCCTCCCTCAATACTGACCCTCTGACAGTGCAGCACTCCCTCAGTACTGACCCTCTGACAGTACAGCACTCCCTCAGTACTGACCCTCTGACAGTGCAGCACTCCCACAGTATTGACACTCTGAAAGTGCAGCACTCCCTCATTGCTGACCCTCTGACAGTGCGGCACTCCTCAGTGCTGACCCTCTGACAGTGCTGCAATCCCTCAGTATTAAACCTCTGACAGTGCTGCACTCCCTCAGTACTGAACCTCCGACAGTGCGGCACTCCCTCAGTACTGACCCTCTGACAATACAGCACTCCCTCAGTACTGACCCTCTGACCGTGCAGCACTCCCTCAGTACTGACCTTCTGACAGTGCAGCACTCCCTCAGTACTGACCCTCTGACAGTGCGGCACTTCCGCAGTACTGACCCTCTGACAATGCGGCACTCTTCAGTACTTACCCTTTGACAGTCAAGCACTCCCTCAGTACTGACCCTCTGACAGTCCGGCACTCCCTCAGTACCTACCCTCTCACAGCACAGCACTCCCTCAGTACTGACCCTATGACAGTGCAGCACTCCCTCAGTACTGACCCTCTGACAGTGCAGCACTCCCTCAGTACTGACCCTCTGACAGTGCAGAACTCCCTCAGTATTGACCCTCTGACAGTGAGGCACTCCCTCAGTACTGACCCTCAGACCGTGCGGCACTCCCTCAGTACTGACCCACTGACAGGGCAGCACTCCCTCAGTTCTGACCCTCTCACAGTGCAGCACTCCCTCAGTACTGACCCTCTGACAGTGCAGCACTCCCTCAGCACTGACCCTCTAATAGTGCAGCACTCCCTCAGTACTGACCCACACACAGTGCAGCACTCCCTCAGTACTGACCCACTGACAGTGCAGCACTCCCTCAGTACTGACCCTCTGACAGTGCAGCACTCCCTCAGTACTGACCCTCCGACAGTGCGGCACTCCCTCAGTACTGACCCTCTGACTGTGCAGGACTCCCTCAGTGCTGACCCTCTGACAGTGCAGCACTCCCACAGTACTGTCCATCTGACATTGCGGCACTCACTCAGTACTTAACCTCTGATAGTGCAGCTCTCCCTCAGTGCTGACCCTCTGACAGAGCAGCACTCCCTCAGTGCTGACCCTCTGACAGTGCAGCCCTCCCTCAGTGCTGACCCTCTGACAGTGCAGCACTCCCTCAGTACTGACCCACTGACAGTGCAGCACTCCCTCAGTACTGACCCTCTGATAGTGCAGCACTCCCTCAGTACTGACCCACTGACAGTGCAGCACTCCCTCATTACTGACCATCTGACAGTGCAGCAGTCCGTCAGTACTGACCCTCTGACAGTGCGGCACTCCCTCAGTACTGACCCTCTGACAGTGCAGCACTCCCTCTGCACTGACCCTCTGACAGTGCAGCACTCCCTCAGTACTGACCCTCTGACAGTGCGGCACTCCCTCAGTACTAACCCACTGACAGTGCAGCACTCCCTCATTACTGACCATCTGACAGTGCAGCAGTCCGTCAGTACTGACCCTCTGACAGTGCAGCACTCCCTCAGTACTGACCCTCTGACAGTGCAGCACTCCCTCAGTACTGACCCTCTGACAGTGCAGCACTCCCTCTGCACTGACCCTGTGACAGAGCGGCACTCCCTCAGTACTTACCCTCTGACAGTGCAGCGCTCCCTCAGTACTGACCCACTGACAGTGCAGCACTCACTCATTACTGACCATCTGACAGTGCAGCAGTCCGTCAGTACTGACCCTCTGACAGTGCAGCACTCCCTCAGTACTGACCCTCTGACAGTGCGGCACTCCCTCTGCACTGACCCTCTGACAGTGCAGCATTCCCTCAGTACTGACCCTCTGACAATGCGGCACTCCCTCAGTACTGACCCTCTCACAGTGCAGCACTCCCACAGTACTGACCCTCTGACAGTGCAGCAGTCTGTCAGTACTGACGCTCTGACAGTTCGGCACTCCCTCAGTACTGACCCTCTGACAGTGCAGCACTCCCTCAGTACTGACCCTCTGACAGTGCAGCACTCCCTCAGTACTGACCCTCTCACAGTGCAGCACTCCCTCAGTAGTGACCCTCTGACAGGGCAGCACTCCCTCAGTACTGACCCTCTGACAGTGCGGCACTCCCTCAGTACTGACCCTGTGACAGAGCGGCACTCCCTCAGTACTTACCCTCTGACAGTGCAGCACTCCCTCAGTACTGACCCTCTGACAGTACAGCACTCCCTCAGTACTGACCCTCTGACAGTGCAGCACTCCCACAGTATTGACACTCTGACAGTGCAGCACTCCCTCATTGCTGACCCTCTGACAGTGCGGCACTCCTCAGTGCTGACCCTCTGACAGTGCTGCAATCCCTCAGTATTGAACCTCTGACAGTGCTGCACTCCCTCAGTACTGAACCTCCGACAGTGCGGCACTCCCTCAGTACTGACCCTCTGACAATACAGCACTCCCTCAGTACTGACCCTCTGACCGTGCAGCACTCCCTCAGTACTGACCCTCTGACAGTGCAGCACTCCCTCAGTACTGACCCTCTGACAGTGCGGCACTCCCGCAGTACTGACCCTCTGACAGTGCCGCACTCCCTCAGTACTGACCCACTGACAGTGCAGCACTCCCTCAGTACTGACCCTCTGACAATGCGGGACTCTTCAGTACTTACCCTTTGACAGTCAAGCACTCCCTCAGTACTGACCCTCTGACAGTCCGGCACTCCCTCAGTACCTACCCTCTCACAGCACAGCACTCCCTCAGTACTGACCCTCTGACAGTGCAGCACTCCCTCAGTACTGACCCTCTGACAGTGCAGCACTCCCTCAGTACTGACCCTCTGACAGTGCAGAACTCCCTCAGTATTGACCCTCTGACAGTGAGGCACTCCCTCAGTACTGACCCTCAGACCGTGCGGCACTCCCTCAGTACTGACCCACTGACAGGGCAGCACTCCATCAGTTCTGACCCTCTCACAGTGCAGCACTCCCTCAGTACTGACCCTCTGACAGTGCAGCACTCCCTCAGTACTGTCTCTCTGACAGTGCAGCACTCCCTCAGTTCTGACCCACTGACAGTGCGGCACTCCCTCAGTACTCACCCTCTGACAGTGCAGAACTCCCTCAGTACGGACCCTCTGACAGTGCGGCTCTGCCTCTGTACTGACCCTCTGACAGTGCAGCACACCATCAGTACTGACCCTCTGACAGTGCAGCACTCCCTCAGTACTGACTCTCTGACAGTGCAGCACTCCCTCAGTTCTGACCCTCTGACAGTGCGGCACTCCCTCAGTACTGACCCTCTGACAGTGCAGAACTCCCTGAGTAATGACCCTCTGACAGTGCAGCACTTCCTCAGTACTGACCCTCTGATATTGCAGCATTCCCACATACTTACCCTCTGACAGTGCGGCACTCCCTCAGTACTGACCCACTGACAGTGCAGCACTCCCTCTGTACTGACCCTCTGACAGTGCCTCACTCCCTCAGTACTGACTCTCTGACAGTGCAGCACTCCCTCAGTACTGAGCCTCTGACAGTGCAGCACTCCCTCAGTACTGACCCTCTGACAGTGCTGCACTCCCTCAGTACTCACCCTCTGACAGTGCAGCACTCCCTCAGTACTGACCCTCTGACAGTGCAGCACTCCCTCAGTACTGACCCTCTGACAGTACAGCACTCCCTCGGTACTGACCCTCTGACAGTGCAGCACTCCCTCAGTACTGACAATTTGACAGTGCAGCACTCCCTCAGTACTGACACTCCGACAGTGCAGCGCTCCCTCAGTACTGACCCTCTGACAGTGCAGCACTCCCTCAGTATTGACCCTCTGACAGAGCAACGCTCCCTCAGTACTGACCCTCTGACAGTGCAGCACTCCCTCTGAACTGACCCTCTGAGAGTGCAGCACTCCCTCAGTATTGACCCTCTGACAGTGCTGCAATCCCTCAGTACTGACCCTCTGACAGTGCAGCACTCCCTCAGTACTGACCCTCTGACAGTTCAGCACTCCCTCAGAACTGACCATCTGACAGTGCAGCAATCCCTCAGTACTGACCCTCTGACAGTGCAGCACTCCCTCAGTACTGACCCTCTGACAGTGCGGCATTCCCTCAGTACTGACCCTCTGACAGTGCAGCACACCCTCAGTACTGACCCTCTGACAGTGCAGCATGCCCTCCGTACTGACCCTCTGACAGTGCAGCACTCCCTCATTACTGACGCTCTGAAAGTGCAGCACTCCCGCAGTACTGACCCTCTGACAGTGCGGCAATCCCTCAGTACTGACCCTCTGATAGTGCAGCACTCCCTCAGTCCTGACCCTCTGACAGTGCGGCACTCCCGCAGTACTGACCCTCTGACAGTGCGGCACTCTTCAGTACTTACCCTTTGACAGTCAAGCACTCCCTCAGTACTGACCCTCTGACAGTCCGGCACTCCCTCAGTACCTACCCTCTCACAGCAAAGCACTCCCTCAGTACTGACCCTCTGACAGTGCAGCACTCCCTCAGTACTGACCCTCTGACAGTGCAGCACTCCCTCAGTACTGACCCTCTGACAGTGCAGAACTCCCTCAGTACTGACTCTCTGACAGTGAGGCACTCCTTCAGTACTGACCCTCAGACCATGCGGCACTCCCTCAGTACTGACCCACTGACAGGGCAGCACTCCCTCAGTTCTGACCCTCTCACAGTGCAGCACTCCCTCAGTACTGACCCTCTGACAGTGCAGCACTCCCTCATGACTGACCCTCTAATAGTGCAGCACTCCCTCAGTACTGACCCACTGACAGTGCAGCACTCCCTCAGTACTGAGCCACTGACAGTGCAGCACTCCCTTAGTACTGACCCTCTGACAGTGCAGCACTCCCTCAGTACTGACCCTCCGACAGTGCGGCACTCCCTCAGTACAGACCCTCTGACTGTGCAGCACTCCCTCAGTGCTGACCCTCTGACAGTGCAGCACTCCCACAGTACTGACCATCTGACATTGCGGCACTCCCTCAGTACTTACCCTCTGATAGAGCAGCACTCCCTCAGTGCTGACCCTCTGACAGAGCAGCACTCCCTCAGTGCTGACCCTCTGACAGTGCAGCCCTCCCTCAGTGCTGACCCTCTGACAGTGCAGCACTCCCTCAGTACTGACCCACTGACAGTGCAGCACTCCCTCATTACTGACCATCTGACAGTGCAGCAGTCCGTCAGTACTGACCCTCTGACAGTGCGGCACTCCCTCAGTACTGACCCTCTGACAGTGCAGCACTCCCTCTGCACTGACCCACTGACAGTGCAGCACTCCCTCAGTACTGACTCTCTGACAGTGCGGCACTCCCTCAGTACTGACCCACTGACAGTGCAGCACTCCCTCATTACTGACCATCTGACAGTGCAGCAGTCCGTCAGTACTGACCCTCTGACAGTGCAGCACTCCCTCAGTACTGACCCTCTGACAGTGCAGCACTCCCTCTGCACTGACCCTCTGACAGTGCAGCACTCCCTCAGTACTGACCCTCTGACAGTGCGGCACTCCCTCAGTACTGACCCTGTGACAGAGCGGCACTCCCTCAGTACTTACCCTCTGACAGTGCAGCACTCCCTCAGTACTGACCCACTGACAGTGCAGCACTCCCTCCTTACTGACCATCTGACAGTGCAGCAGTCCGTCAGTACTGACCCTCTGACAGTGCAGCATTCCCTCAGTACTGACCCTCTGACAGTGCAGCACTCCTTCTGCACTGACCCTCTGACAGTGCAGCACTCCCTCAGTACTGACCCTCTGACAATGCGGCACTCCCTCAGTACCTACCCTCTCACAGCAAAGCACTCCCTCAGTACTGACCCTCTGACAGTGCAGCACTCCCTCAGTACTGACCCTCTGACAGTGCAGCACTCCCTCAGTACTGACCCTCTGACAGTGCAGAACTCCCTCAGTACTGACTCTCTGACAGTGAGGCACCCCTTCAGTACTGACCCTCAGACCATGCGGCACTCCCTCAGTACTTACCCTCTGACAGTGCAGCACTCCCTCAGTACTGACCCTCTGACAGTACAGCACTCCCTCAGTACTGACCCTCTGACAGTGCAGCACTCCCTCAGTACTGACCCTCTGACAGTGCAGCACTCCCTCAGTACTGACCCTCTCACAGTGCAGCACTCCCTCAGTAGTGACCCTCTGACAGGGCAGCACTCCCTCAGTACTGACCCTCTGACAGTGCGGCACTCCCTCAGTACTGACCCTGTGACAGAGCGGCACTCCCTCAGTACTTACCCTCTGACAGTGCAGCACTCCCTCAGTACTGACCCTCTGACAGTACAGCACTCCCTCAGTACTGACCCTCTGACAGTGCAGCACTCCCACAGTATTGACACTCTGACAGTGCAGCACTCCCTCATTGCTGACCCTCTGACAGTGCGGCACTCCTCAGTGCTGACCCTCTGACAGTGCTGCAATCCCTCAGTACTGACCCTCTGACAGTGCGGCACTCCCGCAGTACTGACCCTCTGACAGTGCCGCACTCCCTCAGTACTGACCCACTGACAGTGCAGCACTCCCTCAGTACTGACCCTCTGACAATGCGGGACTCTTCAGTACTTACCCTTTGACAGTCAAGCACTCCCTCAGTACTGACCCTCTGACAGTCCGGCACTCCCTCAGTACCTACCCTCTCACAGCACAGCACTCCCTCAGTACTGACCCTCTGACAGTGCAGCACTCCCTCAGTACTGACCCTCTGACAGTGCAGCACTCCCTCAGTACTGACCCTCTGACAGTGCAGAACTCCCTCAGTATTGACCCTCTGACAGTGAGGCACTCCCTCAGTACTGACCCTCAGACCGTGCGGCACTCCCTCAGTACTGACCCACTGACAGGGCAGCACTCCATCAGTTCTGACCCTCTCACAGTGCAGCACTCCCTCAGTACTGACCCTCTGACAGTGCAGCACTCCCTCAGTACTGTCTCTCTGACAGTGCAGCACTCCCTCAGTTCTGACCCACTGACAGTGCGGCACTCCCTCAGTACTCACCCTCTGACAGTGCAGAACTCCCTCAGTACGGACCCTCTGACAGTGCGGCTCTGCCTCTGTACTGACCCTCTGACAGTGCAGCACACCATCAGTACTGACCCTCTGACAGTGCAGCACTCCCTCAGTACTGACTCTCTGACAGTGCAGCACTCCCTCAGTTCTGACCCTCTGACAGTGCGGCACTCCCTCAGTACTGACCCTCTGACAGTGCAGAACTCCCTGAGTAATGACCCTCTGACAGTGCAGCACTTCCTCAGTACTGACCCTCTGATATTGCAGCATTCCCACATACTTACCCTCTGACAGTGCGGCACTCCCTCAGTACTGACCCACTGACAGTGCAGCACTCCCTCTGTACTGACCCTCTGACAGTGCCTCACTCCCTCAGTACTGACTCTCTGACAGTGCAGCACTCCCTCAGTACTGAGCCTCTGACAGTGCAGCACTCCCTCAGTACTGACCCTCTGACAGTGCTGCACTCCCTCAGTACTCACCCTCTGACAGTGCAGCACTCCCTCAGTACTGACCCTCTGACAGTGCAGCACTCCCTCAGTACTGACCCTCTGACAGTACAGCACTCCCTCGGTACTGACCCTCTGACAGTGCAGCACTCCCTCAGTACTGACAATTTGACAGTGCAGCACTCCCTCAGTACTGACACTCCGACAGTGCAGCGCTCCCTCAGTACTGACCCTCTGACAGTGCAGCACTCCCTCAGTATTGACCCTCTGACAGAGCAACGCTCCCTCAGTACTGACCCTCTGACAGTGCAGCACTCCCTCTGAACTGACCCTCTGAGAGTGCAGCACTCCCTCAGTATTGACCCTCTGACAGTGCTGCAATCCCTCAGTACTGACCCTCTGACAGTGCAGCACTCCCTCAGTACTGACCCTCTGACAGTTCAGCACTCCCTCAGAACTGACCATCTGACAGTGCAGCAATCCCTCAGTACTGACCCTCTGACAGTGCAGCACTCCCTCAGTACTGACCCTCTGACAGTGCGGCATTCCCTCAGTACTGACCCTCTGACAGTGCAGCACACCCTCAGTACTGACCCTCTGACAGTGCAGCATGCCCTCCGTACTGACCCTCTGACAGTGCAGCACTCCCTCATTACTGACGCTCTGAAAGTGCAGCACTCCCGCAGTACTGACCCTCTGACAGTGCGGCAATCCCTCAGTACTGACCCTCTGATAGTGCAGCACTCCCTCAGTCCTGACCCTCTGACAGTGCGGCACTCCCGCAGTACTGACCCTCTGACAGTGCGGCACTCTTCAGTACTTACCCTTTGACAGTCAAGCACTCCCTCAGTACTGACCCTCTGACAGTCCGGCACTCCCTCAGTACCTACCCTCTCACAGCAAAGCACTCCCTCAGTACTGACCCTCTGACAGTGCAGCACTCCCTCAGTACTGACCCTCTGACAGTGCAGCACTCCCTCAGTACTGACCCTCTGACAGTGCAGAACTCCCTCAGTACTGACTCTCTGACAGTGAGGCACTCCTTCAGTACTGACCCTCAGACCATGCGGCACTCCCTCAGTACTGACCCACTGACAGGGCAGCACTCCCTCAGTTCTGACCCTCTCACAGTGCAGCACTCCCTCAGTACTGACCCTCTGACAGTGCAGCACTCCCTCATGACTGACCCTCTAATAGTGCAGCACTCCCTCAGTACTGACCCACTGACAGTGCAGCACTCCCTCAGTACTGAGCCACTGACAGTGCAGCACTCCCTTAGTACTGACCCTCTGACAGTGCAGCACTCCCTCAGTACTGACCCTCCGACAGTGCGGCACTCCCTCAGTACAGACCCTCTGACTGTGCAGCACTCCCTCAGTGCTGACCCTCTGACAGTGCAGCACTCCCACAGTACTGACCATCTGACATTGCGGCACTCCCTCAGTACTTACCCTCTGATAGAGCAGCACTCCCTCAGTGCTGACCCTCTGACAGAGCAGCACTCCCTCAGTGCTGACCCTCTGACAGTGCAGCCCTCCCTCAGTGCTGACCCTCTGACAGTGCAGCACTCCCTCAGTACTGACCCACTGACAGTGCAGCACTCCCTCATTACTGACCATCTGACAGTGCAGCAGTCCGTCAGTACTGACCCTCTGACAGTGCGGCACTCCCTCAGTACTGACCCTCTGACAGTGCAGCACTCCCTCTGCACTGACCCACTGACAGTGCAGCACTCCCTCAGTACTGACTCTCTGACAGTGCGGCACTCCCTCAGTACTGACCCACTGACAGTGCAGCACTCCCTCATTACTGACCATCTGACAGTGCAGCAGTCCGTCAGTACTGACCCTCTGACAGTGCAGCACTCCCTCAGTACTGACCCTCTGACAGTGCAGCACTCCCTCTGCACTGACCCTCTGACAGTGCAGCACTCCCTCAGTACTGACCCTCTGACAGTGCGGCACTCCCTCAGTACTGACCCTGTGACAGAGCGGCACTCCCTCAGTACTTACCCTCTGACAGTGCAGCACTCCCTCAGTACTGACCCACTGACAGTGCAGCACTCCCTCCTTACTGACCATCTGACAGTGCAGCAGTCCGTCAGTACTGACCCTCTGACAGTGCAGCATTCCCTCAGTACTGACCCTCTGACAGTGCAGCACTCCTTCTGCACTGACCCTCTGACAGTGCAGCACTCCCTCAGTACTGACCCTCTGACAATGCGGCACTCCCTCAGTACCTACCCTCTCACAGCAAAGCACTCCCTCAGTACTGACCCTCTGACAGTGCAGCACTCCCTCAGTACTGACCCTCTGACAGTGCAGCACTCCCTCAGTACTGACCCTCTGACAGTGCAGAACTCCCTCAGTACTGACTCTCTGACAGTGAGGCACCCCTTCAGTACTGACCCTCAGACCATGCGGCACTCCCTCAGTACTTACCCTCTGACAGTGCAGCACTCCCTCAGTACTGACCCTCTGACAGTACAGCACTCCCTCAGTACTGACCCTCTGACAGTGCAGCACTCCCACAGTATTGACACTCTGACAGTGCAGCACTCCCTCATTGCTGACCCTCTGACAGTGCGGCACTCCTCAGTGCTGACCCTCTGACAGTGCTGCAATCCCTCAGTATTGAACCTCTGACAGTGCTGCACTCCCTCAGTACTGAACCTCCGACAGTGCGGCACTCCCTCAGTACTGACCCTCTGACAATACAGCACTCCCTCAGTACTGACCCTCTGACCGTGCAGCACTCCCTCAGTACTGACCCTCTGACAGTGCAGCACTCCCTCAGTACTGACCCTCTGACAGTGCGGCACTCCCGCAGTACTGACCCTCTGACAGTGCCGCACTCCCTCAGTACTGACCCACTGACAGTGCAGCACTCCCTCAGTACTGACCCTCTGACAATGCGGGACTCTTCAGTACTTCCCCTTTGACAGTCAAGCACTCCCTCAGTACTGACCCTCTGACAGTCCGGCACTCCCTCAGTACCTACCCTCTCACAGCACAGCACTCCCTCAGTACTGACCCTCTGACAGTGCAGCACTCCCTCAGTACTGACCTTCTGACAGTGCAGCACTCCCTCAGTACTGACCCTCTGACAGTGCAGAACTCCCTCAGTATTGACCCTCTGACAGTGAGGCACTCCCTCAGTACTGACCCTCAGACCGTGCGGCACTCCCTCAGTACTGACCCACTGACAGGGCAGCACTCCATCAGTTCTGACCCTCTCACAGTGCAGCACTCCCTCAGTACTGACCCTCTGACAGTGCAGCACTCCCTCAGTACTGTCTCTCTGACAGTGCAGCACTCCCTCAGTTCTGACCCACTGACAGTGCGGCACTCCCTCAGTACTCACCCTCTGACAGTGCAGAACTCCCTCAGTACGGACCCTCTGACAGTGCGGCTCTGCCTCTGTACTGACCCTCTGACAGTGCAGCACAACATCAGTACTGACCCTCTGACAGTGCAGCACTCCCTCAGTACTGACTCTCTGACAGTGCAGCACTCCCTCAGTTCTGACCCTCTGACAGTGCGGCACTCCCTCAGTACTGACCCTCTGACAGTGCAGAACTCCCTGAGTAATGACCCTCTGACAGTGCAGCACTTCCTCAGTACTGACCCTCTGATATTGCAGCATTCCCACATACTTACCCTCTGACAGTGCGGCACTCCCTCAGTACTGACCCACTGACAGTGCAGCACTCCCTCTGTACTGACCCTCTGACAGTGCCTCACTCCCTCAGTACTGACTCTCTGACAGTGCAGCACTCCCTCAGTACTGAGCCTCTGACAGTGCAGCACTCCCTCAGTACTGACCCTCTGACAGTGCTGCACTCCCTCAGTACTCACCCTCTGACAGTGCAGCACTCCCTCAGTACTGACCCTCTGACAGTGCAGCACTCCCTCAGTACTGACCCTCTGACAGTACAGCACTTCCACGGTACTGACCCTCTGACAGTGCAGCACTCCCTCAGTACTGACAATTTGACAGTGCAGCACTCCCTCAGTACTGACACTCCGACAGTGCAGCGCTCCCTCAGTACTGACCCTCTGACAGTGCAGCACTCCCTCAGTATTGACCCTCTGACAGAGCAACGCTCCCTCAGTACTGACCCTCTGACAGTGCAGCACTCCCTCAGTACTGACCCTCTGACAGTGCGGCACTCCCGCAGTACTGACCCTCTGACAGTGCCGCACTCCCTCAGTACTGACCCACTGACAGTGCAGCACTCCCTCAGTACTGACCCTCTGACAATGCGGGACTCTTCAGTACTTCCCCTTTGACAGTCAAGCACTCCCTCAGTACTGACCCTCTGACAGTCCGGCACTCCCTCAGTACCTACCCTCTCACAGCACAGCACTCCCTCAGTACTGACCCTCTGACAGTGCAGCACTCCCTCAGTACTGACCTTCTGACAGTGCAGCACTCCCTCAGTACTGACCCTCTGACAGTGCAGAACTCCCTCAGTATTGACCCTCTGACAGTGAGGCACTCCCTCAGTACTGACCCTCAGACCGTGCGGCACTCCCTCAGTACTGACCCACTGACAGGGCAGCACTCCATCAGTTCTGACCCTCTCACAGTGCAGCACTCCCTCAGTACTGACCCTCTGACAGTGCAGCACTCCCTCAGTACTGTCTCTCTGACAGTGCAGCACTCCCTCAGTTCTGACCCACTGACAGTGCGGCACTCCCTCAGTACTCACCCTCTGACAGTGCAGAACTCCCTCAGTACGGACCCTCTGACAGTGCGGCTCTGCCTCTGTACTGACCCTCTGACAGTGCAGCACAACATCAGTACTGACCCTCTGACAGTGCAGCACTCCCTCAGTACTGACTCTCTGACAGTGCAGCACTCCCTCAGTTCTGACCCTCTGACAGTGCGGCACTCCCTCAGTACTGACCCTCTGACAGTGCAGAACTCCCTGAGTAATGACCCTCTGACAGTGCAGCACTTCCTCAGTACTGACCCTCTGATATTGCAGCATTCCCACATACTTACCCTCTGACAGTGCGGCACTCCCTCAGTACTGACCCACTGACAGTGCAGCACTCCCTCTGTACTGACCCTCTGACAGTGCCTCACTCCCTCAGTACTGACTCTCTGACAGTGCAGCACTCCCTCAGTACTGAGCCTCTGACAGTGCAGCACTCCCTCAGTACTGACCCTCTGACAGTGCTGCACTCCCTCAGTACTCACCCTCTGACAGTGCAGCACTCCCTCAGTACTGACCCTCTGACAGTGCAGCACTCCCTCAGTACTGACCCTCTGACAGTACAGCACTTCCACGGTACTGACCCTCTGACAGTGCAGCACTCCCTCAGTACTGACAATTTGACAGTGCAGCACTCCCTCAGTACTGACACTCCGACAGTGCAGCGCTCCCTCAGTACTGACCCTCTGACAGTGCAGCACTCCCTCAGTATTGACCCTCTGACAGAGCAACGCTCCCTCAGTACTGACCCTCTGACAGTGCAGCACTCCCTCTGAACTGACCCTCTGAGAGTGCAGCACTCCCTCAGTATTGACCCTCTGACAGTGCTGCAATCCCTCAGTACTGACCCTCTGACAGTGCAGCACTCCCTCAGTACTGACCCTCTGACAGTTCAGCACTCCCTCAGAACTGACCATCTGACAGTGCAGCAATCCCTCAGTACTGACCCTCTGACAGTGCAGCACTCCCTCAGTACTGACCCTCTGACAGTGCGGCATTCCCTCAGTACTGACCCTCTGACAGTGCAGCACACCCTCCGTACTGACCCTCTGACAGTGCAGCACTCCCTCATTACTGACGCTCTGAAAGTGCAGCACTCCCGCAGTACTGACCCTCTGACAGTGCGGCAATCCCTCAGTACTGACCCTCTGATAGTGCAGCACTCCCTCAGTCCTGACCCTCTGACAGTGCGGCACTCCCGCAGTACTGACCCTCTGACAGTGCGGCACTCTTCAGTACTTACCCTTTGACAGTCAAGCACTCCCTCAGTACTGACCCTCTGACAGTCCGGCACTCCCTCAGTACCTACCCTCTCACAGCAAAGCACTCCCTCAGTACTGACCCTCTGACAGTGCAGCACTCCCTCAGTACTGACCCTCTGACAGTGCAGCACTCCCTCAGTACTGACCCTCTGACAGTGCAGAACTCCCTCAGTACTGACTCTCTGACAGTGAGGCACTCCTTCAGTACTGACCCTCAGACCATGCGGCACTCCCTCAGTACTGACCCACTGACAGGGCAGCACTCCCTCAGTTCTGACCCTCTCACAGTGCAGCACTCCCTCAGTACTGACCCTCTGACAGTGCAGCACTCCCTCAGTACTGACCCTCTAATAGTGCAGCACTCCCTCAGTACTGACCCACTGACAGTGCAGCACTCCCTCAGTACTGAGCCACTGACAGTGCAGCACTCCCTTAGTACTGACCCTCTGACAGTGCAGCACTCCCTCAGTACTGACCCTCCGACAGTGCGGCACTCCCTCAGTACAGACCCTCTGACTGTGCAGCACTCCCTCAGTGCTGACCCTCTGACAGTGCAGCACTCCCACAGTACTGACCATCTGACATTGCGGCACTCCCTCAGTACTTACCCTCTGATAGAGCAGCACTCCCTCAGTGCTGACCCTCTGACAGAGCAGCACTCCCTCAGTGCTGACCCTCTGACAGTGCAGCCCTCCCTCAGTGCTGACCCTCTGACAGTGCAGCACTCCCTCAGTACTGACCCACTGACAGTGCAGCACTCCCTCATTACTGACCATCTGACAGTGCAGCAGTCCGTCAGTACTGACCCTCTGACAGTGCGGCACTCCCTCAGTACTGACCCTCTGACAGTGCAGCACTCCCTCTGCACTGACCCACTGACAGTGCAGCACTCCCTCAGTACTGACTCTCTGACAGTGCGGCACTCCCTCAGTACTGACCCACTGACAGTGCAGCACTCCCTCCTTACTGACCATCTGACAGTGCAGCAGTCCGTCAGTACTGACCCTCTGACAGTGCAGCACTCCCTCAGTACTGACCCTCTGACAGTGCAGCACTCCCTCTGCACTGACCCTCTGACAGTGCAGCACTCCCTCAGTACTGACCCTCTGACAGTGCGGCACTCCCTCAGTACTGACCCTGTGACAGAGCGGCACTCCCTCAGTACTTACCCTCTGACAGTGCAGCACTCCCTCAGTACTGACCCACTGACAGTGCAGCACTCCCTCCTTACTGACCATCTGACAGTGCAGCAGTCCGTCAGTACTGACCCTCTGACAGTGCAGCACTCCCTCAGTACTGAACCTCTGACAGTGCAGCACTCCTTCTGCACTGACCCTCTGACAGTGCAGCACTCCCTCAGTACTGACCCTCTGACAATGCGGCACTCCCTCAGTACCTACCCTCTCACAGCAAAGCACTCCCTCAGTACTGACCCTCTGACAGTGCAGCACTCCCTCAGTACTGACCCTCTGACAGTGCAGCACTCCCTCAGTACTGACCCTCTGACAGTGCAGAACTCCCTCAGTACTGACTCTCTGACAGTGAGGCACCCCTTCAGTACTGACCCTCAGACCATGCGGCACTCCCTCAGTACTGACCCACTGACAGGGCAGCACTCCCTCAGTACTTACCCTCTCACAGTGCAGCACTCCCTCAGTACTGACCCTCCGACAGTGCAGCACTCCCTCAGTACTGACCCTCTAATAGTGCAGCACTCCCTCAGTACTGAGCCACTGACAGTGCAGCACTCCTTTAGTACTGACCCTCTGACAGTGCAGCACTCCCTCAGTACTGACCCTCCGACAGTGCGGCACTCCCTCAGTACAGACCCTCTGACTGTGCAGCACTCCCTCAGTGCTGACCCTCTGACAGTGCAGCACTCCCACAGTACTGACCATCTGACATTGCGGCACTCACTCAGTACTTACCCTCTGATAGTGCAGCACTCCCTCAGTGCTGACCCTCTGACAGAGCAGCACTCCCTCAGTGCTGACCCTCTGACAGTGCAGCCCTCCCTCAGTGCTGACCCTCTGACAGTGCAGCACTCCCTCAGTACTGACCCACTGACAGTGCAGCACTCCCTCATTACTGACCATCTGACAGTGCAGCAGTCCGTCAATACTGACCCTCTGACAGTGCGGCACTCCCTCATTACTGACCATCTGACAGTGCAGCACTCCCTCAGTACTGACCCTCTGACAGTGCAGCACTCCCTCCGTACTGACCCTCTGACAGTGCGGCACTCCCTCAGTACTGACCCTCTGACAGTGCAGCACTCCCTCAGTAATGACCCTCTGACAGTGCAGCACTCCCTCTGCACTGACCCTCTGACAGTGCAGCACTCCCTCAGTACTGACCCTCTGACAGTGCGGCACTCCCTCAGTACTGACCCTGTGACAGAGCAGCACTCCCTCTGTACTTACCCTCTGACAGTGCAGCACTCCCTCAGTACTGACCCACTGACAGTGCAGCACTCCCTCCTTACTGACCAACTGACAGTGCAGCAGTCCGTCAGTACTGACCCTCTGACAGTGCAGCACTCCCTCAGTACTGACCCTCTGACAATGTGGAACTCCCTCAGTACTGACCGTCTCACAGTGCAGCACTCCCTCAGTACTGACCCTCTGACAGTGCAGCAGTCTGTCAGTACTGACGCTCTGACAGTTCGGCACTCCCTCAGTACTGACCCTCTGACAGTGCAGCACTCACTCAGTACTGACCCTCTGACAGTGCAGCACACCCTCAGTACTGACCCTCTCACAGTGCAGCACTCCCTCAGTAGTGACTCTCTGACAGGGCAGCACTCCTTCAGTACTGACCCTCTGACAGTGCGGCACTCCCTCAGTACTGACCCTCTGAAAGTGCAGCACTCCCTCAGTACTGACCCTCTGACAGTGCAGAAATCCCTCAGTATTGACCCTCTGACAGTGCGGCACTCCCTCAGTGCTGACACTCTGACAGTGCAGCACACCCTCAGTACTGACCCTCTGAAAGTGCAGCACTCCCTCAGTACTGACCCTCTGACAGTGCAGAAATCCCTCAGTATTGACCCTCTGACAGTGCGGCACTCCCTCAGTGCTGACACTCTGACAGTGCAGCACTCCCTCAGTACTGACCCTCTGACAGTGCGGCACTCCCTCAGTACTGACCCTGTGACAGAGCGGCACTCCCTCAGTACTTACCCTCTGACAGTGCAGCACTCCCTCAGTACGGACCCTCTGACAGTGCGGCTCTCCCTCTGTTCTGACCCTCTGACAGTGCAGCACTCCCTCAGAACTGACTCTCTGACAGTGCAGCACTCCCTCAGTTCTGACCAACTGACAGTGCGGCACTCCCTCAGTACTGACCCTCGGACAGTGCAGAACTCCCTCAGTACTGACCATCTGACAGTGCAGCACTCCCTCAGTACTGACCCTCTGATATTGCAGCATTCCCAAATACTTACCCTCTGACAGTGCGGCACTCCCTCAGTACTGACCCACTGACAGTGCAGCACTCCCTCAGTACTGACCATTTGACATTGCATCACTCCCACAGTACTGACTCTCTGACAGTGCAGCACTCCCTCAGTACTGACCCTCTGACAGTGCAGCACTCCCTCAGTACTGACCCTCTGACAGTGCTGCACTCCCTCAGTACTCACCCTCTGACAGTGCAGCACTCCCTCAGTACTGACCCTCTGACAGTGCAGCACTCCCTCAGCACTGACTCTCTGATAGTACAGCACTCCCTCAGTACTGACCCTCTGACAGTGCAGCACTCCCTCAGTACTGACAATTTGACAGTGCAGCACTCCCTCATTACTGACACTCCGACAGTGCAGCGCTCCCTCAGTACTGACCCTCTGACAGTGCAGCACTCCCTCAGTATTGACCCTCTGACAGAGCAGCGCTCCCTCAGTACTTACCCTCTGACAGTGCAGCACTCCCTCTGAACTGACCCTCTGAGAGTGCAGCACTCCCTCAGTATTGACCCTCTGACAGTGCAGCAATCCCTCAGTACTGACCCTCTGACAGTGCAGCACTCCCTCAGTACTGACCCACTGACAGTGCAGCACTCCCTCAGTACTGACCATCTGACAGTGCAGCAATCCCTCAGTACTGACCCTCTGACAGTGCAGCACTCCCTCAGTACTGACCCTCTGACAGTGCGGCATTCCCTCAGTACTGTCCCTCTGACAGTGCAGCACACCCTCAGTACTGACCGTCTGACAGTGCAGCACTCCCTCCGTACTGACCCTCTGACAGTGCAGCACTCCCTCATTACTGACCCTCTGAAAGTGCAGCACTCCCTCAGTACTGACCCTCTGACAGTGCTGCACTCCCTTAGTACTGACCCACCGACATTGCGGCATTCCCTCTGTACTGACCAACCGACAGTGCAGCACTCCCTCAGTACTGACCCTCTGAAAGTGCAGCACTCCCGCAGTACTGACCCTCCGACAGTGCGGCACTCCCTCAGTACTGACACTCTGACAGTGCAGCACTCCCTCAGTACTGACCCTCTGACAGTGCAGCACTCCCTCAGTACTGACCCTCTGACAGTGCAGCACTCCCTCAGTACTGACCCTCTGACAGTACAGCACTCCCTCAGTACTGACCCTCTCACAGCGCAGCACTCCCTCGGTAATGACCCACTGACAGTACAGCACTCCCTCAGTACTGACCCTCTGACAGTGCAGCACTCCCTCAGTAATGACCCTCTGACAGTACAGCACTCCCTCAGTACTGACCCTCTGACAGTGCAGCACTCCCTCAGTTCTGACCCTCTGACAGTGCGGCACTCCCTCAGTACTGACCCTCTGACAGTGCAGAACTCCCTCAGTACGGACCCTCTGACAGTGCTGCTCTGCCTCTGTACTGACCCTCTGACAGTGCAGCACTCCCTCAGTACTGACTCTCTGACAGTGCAGCACTCCCTCAGTTCTGGCCCTCTGACAGTGCGGCACTCCCTCAGTACTGACCCTCTGACAGTGCAGAACTCTCTCAGTAATGACCCTCTGACAGTGCAGCACTCCCTCAGTACTGACCCTCTGATAGTGCAGCATTCCCACATACTTACCCTCTGACAGTGCAGAACTCTCTCAGTACTGACCCACTGACAGTGCAGCACTCCCTCAGTACTGACCATCTGACAGTGCCTCACTCCCTCAGTACTGACTCTCTGACAGTGCAGCACTCCCTCAGTACTGAGCCTCTGACAGTGCAGCACTCCCTCAGATCTGACCCTCTGACAGTGCTGCACTCCCTCAGTACTCACCCTCTGACAGTGCAGCACTCCCTCAGTACTGACCCTCTGACAGTGCAGCACTCCCTCAGTACAGACCCTCTGACAGTACAGCACTCCCTCAGTACTGACCCTCTGACAGTGCAGCACTCCCTCAGTACTGACAATTAGACAGTGCAGCAATCCCTCAGTGCTGACACTCCGACAGTGCAGCGCTCCCTCAGTACTGACCCTCTGACAGTGCAGCACTCCCTCAGTATTGACCCTCTGACAGAGCAACGCTCCCTCAGTACTTACCCTCTGACAGTGCAGCACTCCCACTGAACTGACCCTCTGAGAGTGCAGCACTCCCTCAGTATTGACCCTCTGACAGTGCTGCAATCCCTCAGTACTGACCCTCTGACAGTGCAGCACTCCCTCAGTACTGACCCTCTGACAGTGCAGCACTCCCTCAGTACTGACCATCTGACAGTGCAGCAATCCCTCATTACTGACCCTCTGACAGTGCAGCACTCCCTCAGTACTTACCCTCTGAGAGTGCGGCATTCCCTCAGTACTGACGCTCTGAAAGTGCAGCACACCCTCAGTACTGACCCTCTGACAGTGCAGCACTCCCTCCGTACTGACCCTCTGACAGTGCAGCACTCCCTCATTACTGACCCTCTGAAAGTGCAGCACTCCCGCAGTACTGACCCTCTGACAGTGCGGCAATCCCTCAGTACTGACCCTCTGACAGTGCAGCACTCCCTCATTCCTGACCCTCTGACAGTGCGGCACTCCTGCAGTACTGACCCTCTGACAGTGCGGCACTCTTCAGTACTTACCCTTTGACAGTCAAGCACTCCCTCAGTACTGACCCTCTGACAGTGCGGCACTCCCTCAGTACCTACCCTCTCACAGCACAGCACTCCCTCTGTACTGACCCTCTGACAGTGCAGCACTCCCTCAGTACTGACCCTCTGACAGTGCAGCACTCCCTCAGTACTCACCCTCTGACAGTGCAGCACTCCCTCAGTACTGACCCTCTGACAGTGCAGCACTCCCTCAGTACAGACCCTCTGACAGTACAGCACTCCCTCAGTACTGACCCTCTGACAGTGCAGCACTCCCTCAGTACTGACAATTAGACAGTGCAGCACTCCCTCAGTACTGACACTCCGACAGTGCAGCGCTCCCTCAGTACTGACCCTCTGACAGTGCAGCACTCCCTAAGTATTGACCCTCTGACAGAGCAACGCTCCCTCAGTACTTACCCTCTGACAGTGCAGCACTCCCACTGAACTGACCCTCTGAGAGTGCAGCACTCCCTCAGTATTGACCCTCTGACAGTGCTGCAATCCCTCAGTACTGACCCTCTGACAGTGCAGCACTCCCTCAGTACTGACCCTCTGACAGTGCAGCACTCCCTCAGTACTGACCATCTGACAGTGCAGCAATCCCTCATTACTGACCCTCTGACAGTGCAGCACTCCCTCAGTACTTACCCTCTGAGAGTGCGGCATTCCCTCAATACTGACGCTCTGAAAGTGCAGCACACCCTCAGTAATGACCCTCTGACAGTGCAGCACTCCCTCCGTACTGACCCTCTGACAGTGCAGCACTCCCTCATTACTGACCCTCTGAAAGTGCAGCACTCCCGCAGTACTGACCCTCTGACAGTGCGGCAATCCCTCAGTACTGACCCTCTGACAGTGCAGCACTCCCTCATTCCTGACCCTCTGACAGTGCGGCACTCCTGCAGTACTGACCCTCTGACAGTGCGGCACTCTTCAGTACGTACCCTTTGACAGTCAAGCACTCCCTCAGTACTGACCCTCTGACAGTGCGGCACTCCCTCAGTACCTACCCTCTCACAGCACAGCACTCCCTCTGTACTGACCCTCTGACAGTGCAGCACTCCCTCAGTACTGACCCTCTGACAGTGCAGCACTCCCTCAGTACTGACCCTCTGACATTGCAGAACTCCCTCAGTACTGACTCTCTGACAGTGAGGCACTCCCTCAGTACTGACCCTCAGACCATTCGGTACTCCCTCTGTACTGACCCTCTGACAGTGCGGCACTCCCTCAGTACTGACCCTCTGACAGTGCAGCACTCCCTCAGTACTGACCCACTGACAGGGCAGCACTCCCTCTGTTCTGACCCTCTCACAGTGTAGCACTCCCTCAGTACTGGCCCTCTGAAAGTGCAGCACTCCCTCAGTACTGAACCTCTAATAGTGCAGCACTCCCTCAGTACTGACCCACTGACAGTGCAGCACTCCCTCTGTACTGAGCCACTGACAGTGCAGCACTCCCTTAGTACTGACCCTCTGACAGTGCAGCACTCCCTCAGTACTGACCCTCCGACAGTGCGGCACTCCCTCAGTACAGACCCTCTGACTGTGCAGCACTCCCTCAGTGCTGACCCTCTGACAGTGCAGCACTCCCACCGTTCTGACCATCTGACATTGCGGCACTCCCTCAGCACTGACCCTCTGATAGTGCAGCACTCCCTCAGTGCTGACCCTCTGACAGAGCAGCACTCCCTCAGTGCTGACCCTCTGACAGTGCAGCCCTCCCTCAGTGCTGACCCTCTGACAGTGCAGCACTCCCTCAGTACTGACCCTCTGACAGTGCAGCACTCCCTCAGTACTGACCATCTGACAGTGCAGCAATCCCTCAGTACTGACCCTCTGACAGTGCAGCACTCCCTCAATACTGACCCTCTGACAGTGCGGCATTCCCTCAGTACTGACCCTCTGACAGTGCAGCACACCCTCAGTACTCACCCTCTGACAGTGCAGCACTCCCTCCGTACTGACCCTCTGACAGTGCAGCACTCCCTCATTACTGACCCTCTGAAGGTGCAGCACTCCCGCAGCACTGACCCTCTGACAGTGCGGCAATCCCTCAGTACTGACCCTCTGACAGTGCAGCACTCCCTCAGTACTGACCCTCTGACAGTACAGCACTCCCTCAGTACTGACCCTCTCACAGCGCAGCACTCCCTCGGTAATGACCCACTGACAGTACAGCACTCCCTCAGTACTGACCCTCTGACAGTGCAGCACTCCCTCAGTACTGACCCTCTGACAGTACAGCACTCCCTCAGTACTGACCCTCTGACAGTACAGCACTCCCTCAGTACTGACCCTCTCACAGCGCAGCACTCCCTCGGTAATGACCCACTGACAGTGCAGAACTCCCTCAGTACGGACCCTCTGACAGTGCGGCTCTGCCTCTGTGCTGACCCTCTGACAGTGCAGCACTCCCTCAGTACTGACTCTCTGACAGTGCAGCACTCCCTCAGTACTGACCCTCTGACAGTGCAGCACTCCCTCAGTACTGACCCTCTGACAGTGCAGCACTCCCTCAGTACTGACCCTCTGACAGTGCAACACTCCCTCAGTACTGACCCTCTCACAGTGCAGCACTCCCTCAGTAGTGACTCTCTGACAGGGCAGCACTCCTTCAGTACTGACCCACTGACAGTGCGGCACTCCCTCAGTACTGACCCTCTGAAAGTGCAGCACTCCCTCAGTACTGACCCTCTGACAGTGCAGAACTCCCTCAGTATTGACCCTCTGACAGTGCGGCACTCCCTCAGTGCTGACACTCTGACAGTGCGGCACTCCCTCAGTACTGACCCTGTGACAGAGCGGCACTCCCTCAGTACTTACCCTCTGACAGTGCAGCACTCCCTCAGTACGGACCCTCTGACAGTGCGGCTCTCCCTCTGTACTGACCCTCTGACAGTGCAGCACTCCCTCAGAACTGACTCTCTGACAGTGCAGCACTCCCTCAGTTATGACCAACTGACAGTGCGGCACTCCCTCAGTACTGACCCTCGGACAGTGCAGAACTCCCTCAGTACTGACCATCTGACAGTGCAGCACTCCCTCAGTACTGACCCTCTGATATTGCAGCAATCCCACATACTTACCCTCTGACAGTGCGGCACTCCCTCAGTACTGACCCACTGACAGTGCAGCACTCCCACAGTACTGACCATTTGACAGTGCATCACTCCCACAGTACTGACTCTCTGACAGTGCAGCACTCCCTCAGTACTGACCCTCTGACAGTGCAGCACTCCCTCAGTACTGACCCTCTGACAGTGCTGCACTCCCTCAGTACACACCCTCTGACAGTGCAGCACTCCCTCAGTACTGACCCTCTGACAGTGCAGCACTCCCTCAGCACTGACCCTCTGACAGTACAGCACTCCCTCAGTACTGACCCTCTGACAGTGCAGCACTCCCTCAGTACTGACAATTTGACAGTGCAGCACTCCCTCATTACTGACACTCCGACAGTGCAGCACTCCCTCAGTATTGACCCTCTGACAGAGCAGCGCTCCCTCAGTACTTACCCTCTGACAGTGCAGCACTCCCTCTGAACTGATCCTCTGAGAGTGCAGCACTCCCTCAGTATTGACCCTCTGACAGTGCAGCAATCCCTCAGTACTGACCCTCTGACAGTGCAGCACTCCCTCAGTACTGACCCACTGACAGTGCAGCACTCCCTCAGTACTGACCATCTGACAGTGCAGCAATCCCTCAGTACTGACCCTCTGACAGTGCAGCACTCCCTCAGTACTGACCCTCTGACAGTGCGGCATTCCCTCAGTACTGTCCCTCTGACAGTGCAGCACACCCTCAGTACTGACCGTCTGACAGTGCAGCACTCCCTCCGTACTGACCCTCTGACAGTGCAGCACTCCCTCATTACTGACCCTCTGAAAGTGCAGCACTCCCACAGTACTGACCCTCTGACAGTGCAGCACTCCCTCAGTACTGACCCTCTGACAGTGCAGCACTCCATCAGTACTGACCATCTGACAGTGCAGCACTTCCCTCAGTACTGATCTTCTGTCAGTGCAGCACTCCCTCAGTACTGACCCTTTGACAATACAGCACTCCCTCAGTACTGACCCTCTGACAGTGCAGCACTCCCTCGGTACTGACACTCTGACAGTGCAGCACTCCCTCGGTACTGACCCTCTGACAGTGCAGAACTCCCTCAGTACTGACCCTCTGACAGTGCGGCACTCCCACAGTACTGACCCTCTGACAGTGCTGCAATACCTCAGTACTGACCCTCTGACAGTGCGGCACTCCCTCAGTACTGACCCTCTGACAAAACAGCACTCCCTCAGTACTGACCCTCTGACAGTGCAGCACTCGCTCAGTACTGACCCTCTGACTGTGCAGCACTCGCTCAGTACTGACACTCTGACAATGCAGTACTCCCTCAGTACTGACCCTCTGACAGTGCAGAACTCCCTCAGTACTGACCCTCTGACAGTGCTGCACTCCCTTAGTACTGACCCACCGACATTGCGGCATTCCCTCAGTACTGACACACCGACAGTGCAGCACTCCCTCAGTACTGACCCTCTGAAAGTGCAGCACTCCCGCAGTACTGACCCTCCGACAGTGCGGCACTCCCTCAGTACTGACACTCTGACAGTGCAGCACTCCCTCAGTACTGACCCTCTGACAGTGCAGCACTCCCTCAGTACTGACCCTCTGACAGTGCAGCACTCCCTCAGTACTGACCCTCTGACAGTACAGCACTCCCTCAGTACTGACCCTCTCACAGCGCAGCACTCCCTCGGTAATGACCCACTGACAGTACAGCACTCCCTCAATACTGACCCTCTGACAGTGCAGCACTCCCTCAGTACTGACCCTCTGACAGTACAGCACTCCCTCAGTACTGACCCTCTGACAGTGCAGCACTCCCTCAGTTCTGACCCTCTGACAGTGCGGCACTCCCTCAGTACTGACCCTCTGACAGTGCAGAACTCCCTCAGTACGGACCTTCTGACAGTGCGGCTCTGCCTCTGTACTGACCCTCTCACAGCGCAGCACTCCCTCGGTAATGACCCACTGACAGTGCAGCACTCCCTCAGTACGGACCCTCTGACAGTGCGGCTCTGCCTCTGTACTGACCCTCTGAAAGTGCAGCACTCCCTCAGTACTGACTCTCTGACAGTGCAGCACTCCCTCAGTACTGACCCTCTGACAGTGCGGCACTCCCTCAGTAATGACCCTCTGACAGTGCAGAACTCCCTCAGTACTGACAATTAGACAGTGCAGCACTCCCTCAGTACTGACACTCCGACAGTGCAGCGGTCCCTCAGTACTGACCCTCTGACAGTGCAGCACTCCCTCAGTATTGACCCTCTGACAGAGCAACGCTCCCTCAGTACTTACCCTCTGACAGTGCAGCACTCCCTCTGAACTGACCCTCTGAGAGTGCAGCACTCCCTCAGTATTGACCCTCTGACAGTGCTGCAATCCCTCAGTACTGACCCTCTGACAGTGCAGCACTCCCTCAGTACTGACCCTCTGACAGTGCAGCACTCCCTCAGTACTGACCATCTGACAGTGCAGCAATCCCTCATTACTGACCCTCTGACAGTGCAGCACTCCCTCAGTACTTACCCTCTGAGAGTGCGGCATTCCCTCAGTACTGACGCTCTGAAAGTGCAGCACACCCTCAGTACTGACCCTCTGACAGTGCAGCACTCCCTCCGTACTGACCCTCTGACAGTGCAGCACTCCCTCATTACTGACCCTCTGAAAGTGCAGCACTCTCACAGTACTGACCCTCTGACAGTGCGGCAATCCCTCAGTACTGACCCTCTGACAGTGCAGCACTCCCTCAGTCCTGACCCTCTGACAGTGCGGCACTCCTGCAGTACTGACCCTCTGACAGTGCGGCACTCTTCAGTACTTACCCTTTGACAGTCAAGCACTCCCTCAGTACTGACCCTCTGACAGTGCGGCACTCCCTCAGTACGTACCCTCTCACAGGACAGCACTCCCTCTGTACTGACCCTCTGACAGTGCAGCACTCCCTCAGTACTGACCCTCTGACAGTGCAGCACTCCCTCAGTACTGACCCTCTGACATTGCAGAACTCCCTCAGTACTGACTCTCTGACAGTGAGGCACTCCCTCAGTACTGACCCTCAGACCATGCGGCACTCCCTCTGTACTGACCCTCTGACAGTGCGGCACTCCCTCAGTACTGACCCTCTGACAGTGCAGCACTCCCTCAGTACTGACCCACTGACAGGGCAGCACTCCCTCAGTTCTGACCCTCTCACAGTGTAGCACTCCCTCAGTACTGGCCCTCTGAAAGTGCAGCACTCCCTCAGTACTGAACATCTAATAGTGCAGCACTCCCTCAGTACTGACCCACTGACAGTGCAGCACTCCCTCTGTACTGAGCCACTGACAGTGCAGCACTCCCTTAGTACTGACCCTCTGACAGTGCAGCACTCCCTCAGTACTGACCCTCCGACAGTGCGGCACTCCCTCAGTACAGACCCTCTGACTGTGCAGCACTCCCTCAGTGCTGACCCTCTGACAGTGCAGCACTCCCACCGTACTGACCATCTGACATTGCGGCACTCCCTCAGCACTGACCCTCTGATAGTGCAGCACTCCCTCAGTGCTGACCCTCTGACAGAGCAGCACTCCCTCAGTGCTGACCCTCTGACAGTGCAGCCCTCCCTCAGTGCTGACCCTCTCACAGTGCAGCACTCCCTCAGTACTGACCCTCTGACAGTGCAGCACTCCCTCAGTACTGACCATCTGACAGTGCAGCAATCCCTCAGTACTGACCCTCTGACAGTGCAGCACTCCCTCAATACTGACCCTCTGACAGTGCGGCATTCCCTCAGTACTGACCCTCTGACAGTGCAGCACACCCTCAGTACTGACCCTCTGACAGTGCAGCACTCCCTCCGTACTGACCCTCTGACAGTGCAGCACTCCCTCATTACTGACCCTCTGAAAGTGCAGCACTCCCGCAGTACTGACCCTCTGACAGTGCGGCAATCCCTCAGTACTGACCCTCTGACAGTGCAGCACTCCCTCAGTACTGACCCTCTGACAGTACAGCACTCCCTCAGTACTGACCCTCTCACAGCGCAGCACTCCCTCGGTAATGACCCACTGACAGTACAGCACTCCCTCAGTACTGACCCTCTGACAGTGCAGCACTCCCTCAGTACTGACCCTCTGACAGTGCAGCACTCCCTCAGTACTGACCCTCTGACAGTACAGCACTCCCTCAGTACTGACCCTCTCACAGCGCAGCACTCCCTCGGTAATGACCCACTGACAGTGCAGAAATCCCTCAGTACGGACCCTCTGACAGTGCGGCTCTGCCTCTGTACTGACCCTCTGACAGTGCAGCACTCCCTCAGTACTGACTCTCTGACAGTGCAGCACTCCCTCAGTACTGACCCTCTGACAGTGCAGCACTCCCTCAGTACTGACCCTCTGACAGTGCAGCACTCCCTCAGTACTGACCCTCTGACAGTGCAGCACTCCTCAGTACTGACCCTCTCACAGTGCAGCACTCCCTCAGTAGTGACTCTCTGACAGGGCAGCACTCCTTCAGTACTGACCCTCTG
Organism: Isurus oxyrinchus; assembly: GCA_026770705.1. Lineage (NCBI taxonomy): Eukaryota > Metazoa > Chordata > Chondrichthyes > Lamniformes > Lamnidae > Isurus > Isurus oxyrinchus. The sequence goes on along the minus strand of JANJGN010000848.1, from coordinate 36,235 downwards.
ACAGTGCGGCACTCCCTCAGTACTGACCCTCTGAAAGTGCAGCACTCCCTCAGTACTGACCCTCTGACAGTGCAGAACTCCCTCAGTATTGACCCTCTGACAGTGCGGCACTCCCTCTTTGCTGACACTCTGACAGTGCAGCACTCCCTCAGTACTGACCCTCTGACAGTGCGGCACTCCCTCAGTACTGACCCTGTGACAGAGCGGCACTCCCTCAGTACTTACCCTCTGACAGTGCAGCACTCCCTCAGTACGGACCCTCTGACAGTGCGGCTCTCCCTCTGTACTGACCCTCTGACAGTGCAGCACTCCCTCAGAACTGACTCTCTGACAGTGCAGCCCTCCCTCAGTTATGACCAACTGACAGTGCGGCACTCCCTCAGTACTGACCCTCGGACAGTGCAGAACTCCCTCAGTACTGACCATCTGACAGTGCAGCACTCCCTCAGTACTGACCCTCTGATATTGCAGCAATCCCACATACTTACCCTCTGACAGTGCGGCACTCCCTCAGTACTGACCCACTGACAGTGCAGCACTCCCTCAGTACTGACCATTTGACAGTGCATCACTCCCACAGTACTGACTCTCTGACAGTGCAGCACTCCCTCAGTACTGACCCTCTGACAGTGCAGCACTCCCTCAGTACTGACCCTCTGACAGTGCTGCACTCCCTCAGTACACACCCTCTGACAGTGCAGCACTCCCTCAGTACTGACCCTCTGACAGTGCAGCACTCCCTCAGCACTGACCCTCTGACAGTACAGCACTCCCTCAGTACTGACCCTCTGACAGTGCAGCACTCCCTCAGTACTGACAATTTGACAGTGCAGCACTCCCTCATTACTGACACTCCGACAGTGCAGCACTCCCTCAGTATTGACCCTCTGACAGAGCAGCGCTCCCTCAGTACTTACCCTCTGACAGTGCAGCACTCCCTCTGAACTGACCCTCTGAGAGTGCAGCACTCCCTCAGTATTGACCCTCTGACAGTGCAGCAATCCCTCAGTACTGACCCTCTGACAGTGCAGCACTCCCTCAGTACTGACCCACTGACAGTGCAGCACTCCCTCAGTACTGACCATCTGACAGTGCAGCAATCCCTCAGTACTGACCCTCTGAAAGTGCAGCACTCCCTCAGTACTGACCCTCTGACAGTGCGGCATTCCCTCAGTACTGTCCCTCTGACAGTGCAGCACACCCTCAGTACTGACCGTCTGACAGTGCAGCACTCCCTCCGTACTGACCCTCTGACAGTGCAGCACTCCCTCATTACTGACCCTCTGAAAGTGCAGCACTCCCGCAGTACTGACCCTCTGACAGTGCAGCACTCCCTCAGTACTGACCCTCTGACAGTGCAGCACTCCCTCAGTACTGACCATCTGACAGTGCAGCACTTCCCTCAGTACTGATCTTCTGTCAGTGCAGCACTCCCTCAGTACTGACCCTTTGACAATACAGCACTCCCTCAGTACTGACCCTCTGACAGTGCAGCACTCCCTCGGTCCTGACACTCTGACAGTGCAGCACTCCCTCGGTACTGACCCTCTGACAGTGCAGAACTCCCTCAGTACTGACCCTCTGACAGTGCGGCACTCCCACAGTACTGACCCTCTGACAGTGCTGCAATAGCTCAGTACTGACCCTCTGACAGTGCGGCACTCCCTCAGTACTGACCCTCTGACAAAACAGCACTCCCTCAGTACTGACCCTCTGACAGTGCAGCACTCGCTCAGTACTGACCCTCTGACTGTGCAGCACTCGCTCAGTACTGACACTCTGACAATGCAGTACTCCCTCAGTACTGACCCTCTGACAGTGCAGAACTCCCTCAGTACTGACCCTCTGACAGTGCTGCACTCCCTTAGTACTGACCCACCGACATTGCGGCATTCCCTCAGTACTGACCCACCGACAGTGCAGCACTCCCTCAGTACTGACCCTCTGAAAGTGCAGCACTCCCGCAGTACTGACCCTCCGACAGTGCGGCACTCCCTCAGTACTGACACTCTGACAGTGCAGCACTCCCTCAGTACTGACCCTCTGACAGTGCAGCACTCCCTCAGTACTGACCCTCTGACAGTGCAGCACTCCCTCAGTACTGACCCTCTGACAGTACAGCACTCCCTCAGTACTGACCCTCTCACAGCGCAGCACTCCGTCGGTAATGACCCACTGACAGTACAGCACTCCCTCAGTACTGACCCTCTGACAGTGCAGCACTCCCTCAGTACTGACCCTCTGACAGTGCAGAACTCCCTCAGTACGGACCTTCTGACAGTGCGGCTCTGCCTCTGTACTGACCCTCTGACAGTGCAGCACTCCCTCAGTACTGACTCTCTGACAGTGCAGCACTCCCTCAGTTCTGACCCTCTGACAGTGCGGCACTCCCTCAGTACTGACCCTCTGACAGTGCAGAACTCCCTCAGTAATGACCCTCTGACAGTGCAGCACTCCCTCAGTACTGACCCTCTGATAGTGCAGCATTCCCACATACTTACCCTCTGACAGTGCGGCACTCCCTCAGTACTGACCCACTGACAGTGCAGCACTCCCTCAGTACTGACCATCTGACAGTGCCTCACTCCCTCAGTACTGACTCTCTGACAGTGCAGCACTCCCTCAGTACTGAGCCTCTGACAGTGCAGCACTCCCTCAGATCTGACCCTCTGACAGTGCTGCACTCCCTCAGTACTCACCCTCTGACAGTGCAGCACTCCCTCAGTACTGACCCTCTGACAGTGCAGCACTCCCTCAGTACAGACCCTCTGACAGTACAGCACTCCCTCAGTACTGACCCTCTGACAGTGCAGCACTCCCTCAGTACTGACAATTAGACAGTGCAGCACTCCCTCAGTACTGACACTCCGACAGTGCTGCGCTCCCTCAGTACTGACCCTCTGACAGTGCAGCACTCCCTCAGTATTGACCCTCTGACAGAGCAACGCTCCCTCAGTACTTACCCTCTGATAGTGCAGCACTCCCTCTGAACTGACCCTCTGAGAGTGCAGCACTCCCTCAGTATTGACCCTCTGACAGTGCTGCAATCCCTCAGTACTGACCCTCTGACAGTGCAGCACTCCCTCAGTACTGACCCTCTGACAGTGCAGCACTCCCTCAGTACTGACCATCTGACAGTGCAGCAATCCCTCATTACTGACCCTCTGACAGTGCAGCACTCCCTCAGTACTCACCCTCTGAGAGTGCGGCATTCCCTCAGTACTGACGCTCTGACAGTGCAGCACACCCTCAGTACTGACCCTCTGACAGTGCAGCACTCCCTCCGTACTGACCCACTGACAGTGCAGCACTCCCTCTGTACTGAGCCACTGACAGTGCAGCACTCCCTTAGTACTGACCCTCTGACAGTGCAGCACTCCCTCAGTACTGACCCTCCGACAGTGCGGCACTCCCTCAGTACAGACCCTCTGACTGTGCAGCACTCCCTCAGTGCTGACCCTCTGACAGTGCAGCACTCCCACCGTACTGACCATCTGACATTGCGGCACTCCCTCAGCACTGACCCTCTGATAGTGCAGCACTCCCTCAGTGCTGACCCTCTGACAGAGCAGCACTCCCTCAGTGCTGACCCTCTGACAGTGCAGCCCTGCCTCAGTGCTGACCCTCTCACAGTGCAGCACTCCCTCAGTACTGACCCTCTGACAGTGCAGCACTCCCTCAGTACTGACCCTCTGACAGTGCGGCAATCCCTCAGTACTGACCCTCTGACAGTGCAGCACTCCCTCAGTACTGACCCTCTGACAGTACAGCACTCCCTCAGTACTGACCCTCTCACAGCGCAGCACTCCCTCGGTAATGACCCACTGACAGTACAGCACTCCCTCAGTACTGACCCTCTGACAGTGCAGCACTCCCTCAGTACTGACCCTCTGACAGTGCAGCACTCCCTCAGTACTGACCCTCTGACAGTACAGCACTCCCTCAGTACTGACCCTCTCACAGCGCAGCACTCCCTCGGTAATGACCCACTGACAGTGCAGAAATCCCTCAGTACGGACCCTCTGACAGTGCGGCTCTGCCTCTGTACTGACCCTCTGACAGTGCAGCACTCCCTCAGTACTGACTCTCTGACAGTGCAGCACTCCCTCAGTACTGACCCTCTGACAGTGCAGCACTCCCTCAGTACTGACCCTCTGACAGTGCAGCACTCCCTCAGTACTGACCCTCTGACAGTGCAGCACTCCCTCAGTACTGACCCTCTCACAGTGCAGCACTCCCTCAGTAGTGACTCTCTGACAGGGCAGCACTCCTTCAGTACTGACCCTCTGACAGTGCGGCACTCCCTCAGTACTGACCCTCTGAAAGTGCAGCACTCCCTCAGTACTGACCCTCTGACAGTGCAGAACTCCCTCAGTATTGACCCTCTGACAGTGCGGCACTCCCTCTTTGCTGACACTCTGACAGTGCAGCACTCCCTCAGTACTGACCCTCTGACAGTGCGGCACTCCCTCAGTACTGACCCTGTGACAGAGCGGCACTCCCTCAGTACTTACCCTCTGACAGTGCAGCACTCCCTCAGTACGGACCCTCTGACAGTGCGGCTCTCCCTCTGTACTGACCCTCTGACAGTGCAGCACTCCCTCAGAACTGACTCTCTGACAGTGCAGCCCTCCCTCAGTTATGACCAACTGACAGTGCGGCACTCCCTCAGTACTGACCCTCGGACAGTGCAGAACTCCCTCAGTACTGACCATCTGACAGTGCAGCACTCCCTCAGTACTGACCCTCTGATATTGCAGCAATCCCACATACTTACCCTCTGACAGTGCGGCACTCCCTCAGTACTGACCCACTGACAGTGCAGCACTCCCTCAGTACTGACCATTTGACAGTGCATCACTCCCACAGTACTGACTCTCTGACAGTGCAGCACTCCCTCAGTACTGACCCTCTGACAGTGCAGCACTCCCTCAGTACTGACCCTCTGACAGTGCTGCACTCCCTCAGTACACACCCTCTGACAGTGCAGCACTCCCTCAGTACTGACCCTCTGACAGTGCAGCACTCCCTCAGCACTGACCCTCTGACAGTACAGCACTCCCTCAGTACTGACCCTCTGACAGTGCAGCACTCCCTCAGTACTGACAATTTGACAGTGCAGCACTCCCTCATTACTGACACTCCGACAGTGCAGCACTCCCTCAGTATTGACCCTCTGACAGAGCAGCGCTCCCTCAGTACTTACCCTCTGACAGTGCAGCACTCCCTCTGAACTGACCCTCTGAGAGTGCAGCACTCCCTCAGTATTGACCCTCTGACAGTGCAGCAATCCCTCAGTACTGACCCTCTGACAGTGCAGCACTCCCTCAGTACTGACCCACTGACAGTGCAGCACTCCCTCAGTACTGACCATCTGACAGTGCAGCAATCCCTCAGTACTGACCCTCTGAAAGTGCAGCACTCCCTCAGTACTGACCCTCTGACAGTGCGGCATTCCCTCAGTACTGTCCCTCTGACAGTGCAGCACACCCTCAGTACTGACCGTCTGACAGTGCAGCACTCCCTCCGTACTGACCCTCTGACAGTGCAGCACTCCCTCATTACTGACCCTCTGAAAGTGCAGCACTCCCGCAGTACTGACCCTCTGACAGTGCAGCACTCCCTCAGTACTGACCCTCTGACAGTGCAGCACTCCCTCAGTACTGACCATCTGACAGTGCAGCACTTCCCTCAGTACTGATCTTCTGTCAGTGCAGCACTCCCTCAGTACTGACCCTTTGACAATACAGCACTCCCTCAGTACTGACCCTCTGACAGTGCAGCACTCCCTCGGTACTGACACTCTGACAGTGCAGCACTCCCTCGGTACTGACCCTCTGACAGTGCAGAACTCCCTCAGTACTGACCCTCTGACAGTGCGGCACTCCCACAGTACTGACCCTCTGACAGTGCTGCAATAGCTCAGTACTGACCCTCTGACAGTGCGGCACTCCCTCAGTACTGACCCTCTGACAAAACAGCACTCCCTCAGTACTGACCCTCTGACAGTGCAGCACTCGCTCAGTACTGACCCTCTGACTGTGCAGCACTCGCTCAGTACTGACACTCTGACAATGCAGTACTCCCTCAGTACTGACCCTCTGACAGTGCAGAACTCCCTCAGTACTGACCCTCTGACAGTGCTGCACTCCCTTAGTACTGACCCACCGACATTGCGGCATTCCCTCAGTACTGACCCACCGACAGTGCAGCACTCCCTCAGTACTGACCCTCTGAAAGTGCAGCACTCCCGCAGTACTGACCCTCCGACAGTGCGGCACTCCCTCAGTACTGACACTCTGACAGTGCAGCACTCCCTCAGTACTGACCCTCTGACAGTGCAGCACTCCCTCAGTACTGACCCTCTGACAGTGCAGCACTCCCTCAGTACTGACCCTCTGACAGTACAGCACTCCCTCAGTACTGACCCTCTCACAGCGCAGCACTCCGTCGGTAATGACCCACTGACAGTACAGCACTCCCTCAGTACTGACCCTCTGACAGTGCAGCACTCCCTCAGTACTGACCCTCTGACAGTGCAGAACTCCCTCAGTACGGACCTTCTGACAGTGCGGCTCTGCCTCTGTACTGACCCTCTGACAGTGCAGCACTCCCTCAGTACTGACTCTCTGACAGTGCAGCACTCCCTCAGTTCTGACCCTCTGACAGTGCGGCACTCCCTCAGTACTGACCCTCTGACAGTGCAGAACTCCCTCAGTAATGACCCTCTGACAGTGCAGCACTCCCTCAGTACTGACCCTCTGATAGTGCAGCATTCCCACATACTTACCCTCTGACAGTGCGGCACTCCCTCAGTACTGACCCACTGACAGTGCAGCACTCCCTCAGTACTGACCATCTGACAGTGCCTCACTCCCTCAGTACTGACTCTCTGACAGTGCAGCACTCCCTCAGTACTGAGCCTCTGACAGTGCAGCACTCCCTCAGATCTGACCCTCTGACAGTGCTGCACTCCCTCAGTACTCACCCTCTGACAGTGCAGCACTCCCTCAGTACTGACCCTCTGACAGTGCAGCACTCCCTCAGTACAGACCCTCTGACAGTACAGCACTCCCTCAGTACTGACCCTCTGACAGTGCAGCACTCCCTCAGTACTGACAATTAGACAGTGCAGCACTCCCTCAGTACTGACACTCCGACAGTGCTGCGCTCCCTCAGTACTGACCCTCTGACAGTGCAGCACTCCCTCAGTATTGACCCTCTGACAGAGCAACGCTCCCTCAGTACTTACCCTCTGATAGTGCAGCACTCCCTCTGAACTGACCCTCTGAGAGTGCAGCACTCCCTCAGTATTGACCCTCTGACAGTGCTGCAATCCCTCAGTACTGACCCTCTGACAGTGCAGCACTCCCTCAGTACTGACCCTCTGACAGTGCAGCACTCCCTCAGTACTGACCATCTGACAGTGCAGCAATCCCTCATTACTGACCCTCTGACAGTGCAGCACTCCCTCAGTACTTACCCTCTGAGAGTGCGGCATTCCCTCAGTACTGACGCTCTGACAGTGCAGCACACCCTCAGTACTGACCCTCTGACAGTGCAGCACTCCCTCCGTACTGACCCTCTGACAGTGCATCACTCCCTCATTACTGACCCTCTGAAAGTGCAGCACTCCCGCAGTACTGACCCTCTGACAGTGCGGCAATCCCTCAGTACTGACCCTCTGACAGTGCAGCACTCCCTCAGTCCTGACCCTCTGACAGTGCGGCACTCCTGCAGTACTGACCCTCTGACAGTGCGGCACTCTTCAGTACTTACCCTTTGACAGTCAAGCACTCCCTCAGTACTGACCCTCTGACAGTGCGGCACTCCCTCAGTACCTACCCTCTCACAGCACAGCACTCCCTCAGTACTGACCCTCTGACAGTGCAGCACTCCCTCAGTACTGACCCTCTGACAGTGCAGCACTCCCTCAGTACTGACCCTCTGACATAGCAGAACTCCCTCAGTACTGACTCTCTGACAGTGAGGCACTCCCTCAGTACTGACCCTCAGACCATGCGGCACTCCCTCAGTACTGACCCTCTGACAGTGCGGCACTCCCTCAGTACTGACCCTCTGACAGTGCAGCACTCCCTCAGTACTGACCCACTGACAGGGCAGCACTCCCTCAGTTCTGACCCTCTCACAGTGTAGTACTCCCTCAGTACTGGCCCTCTGAAAGTGCAGCACTCCCTCAGTACTGAACCTCTAATAGTGCAGCACTCCCTCAGTACTGACCCACTGACAGTGCAGCACTCCCTCTGTACTGAGCCACTGACAGTGCAGCACTCCCTTAGTACTGACCCTCTGACAGTGCAGCACTCCCTCAGTACTGACCCTCCGACAGTGCGGCACTCCCTCAGTACAGACCCTCTGACTGTGCAGCACTCCCTCAGTGCTGACCCTCTGACAGAGCAGCACTCCCTCAGTGCTGACCCTCTGACAGTGCAGCCCTCCCTCAGTGCTGACCCTCTGACAGTGCAGCACTCACTCAGTACTGACCATCTGACAGTGCAGCACTCCCTCAGTACTGACCATCTGACAGTGCAGCAATCCCTCAGTACTGACCCTCTGACAGTGCAGCACTCCCTCAGTACTGACCGTCTGACAGTGCGGCATTCCCTCAGTACTGACCCTCTGACAGTGCAGCACAACCTCAGTACTGACCCTCTGACAGTGCAGCACTCCCTCCGTACTGACCCTCTGACAGTGCAGCACTCCCTCATTACTGACCCTCTGAAAGTGCAGCACTCCTGCAGTACTGACCCTCTGACAGTGCGGCAATCCCTCAGTACTGACCCTCTGAGAGTGCAGCACTCCCTCAGTACTGACCCTCTGACAGTACAGCACTCCCTCAGTACTGACCCTCTCACAGCGCAGCACTCCCTCGGTAATGACCCACTGACAGTACAGCACTCCCTCAGTACTGACCCTCTGACAGTGCAGCACTCCCTCAGTACTGACCCTCTGACAGTACAGCACTCCCTCAGTACTGACCCTCTGACAGTGCAGCACTCCCTCAGTACTGACCCTCTGACAGTGCAGCACTCCCTCAGTTCTGACCCTCTGACAGTGCGGCACTCCCTCAGTACTGACCCTCTGACAGTGCAGAACTCCCTCAGTACGGACCTTCTGACAGTGCGGCTCTGCCTCTGTACTGACCCTCTGACAGTGCAGCACTCCCTCAGTACTGACTCTCTGACAGTGCAGCACTCCCTCAGTTCTGACCCTCTGACAGTGCGGCACTCCCTCAGTACTGACCCTCTGACAGTGCAGAACTCCCTCAGTAATGACCCTCTGACAGTGCAGCACTCCCTCAGTACTGACCCTCTGATAGTGCAGCATTCCCACATACTTACCCTCTGACAGTGCGGCACTCCCTCAGTACTGACCCACTGACAGTGCAGCACTCCCTCAGTACTGACCATCTGACAGTGCCTCACTCCCTCAGTACTGACTCTCTGACAGTGCAGCACTCCCTCAGTACTGAGCCTCTGACAGTGCAGCACTCCCTCAGATCTGACCCTCTGACAGTGCTGCACTCCCTCAGTACTCACCCTCTGACAGTGCAGCACTCCCTCAGTACTGACCCTCTGACAGTGCAGCACTCCCTCAGTACAGACCCTCTGACAGTACAGCACTCCCTCAGTACTGACCCTCTGACAGTGCAGCACTCCCTCAGTACTGACAATTAGAAAGTGCAGCACTCCCTCAGTACTGACACTCCGACAGTGCTGCGCTCCCTCAGTACTGACCCTCTGACAGTGCAGCACTCCCTCAGTATTGACCCTCTGACAGAGCAACGCTCCCTCAGTACTTACCCTCTGATAGTGCAGCACTCCCTCTGAACTGACCCTCTGAGAGTGCAGCACTCCCTCAGTATTGACCCTCTGACAGTGCTGCAATCCCTCAGTACTGACCCTCTGACAGTGCAGCACTCCCTCAGTACTGACCCTCTGACAGTGCAGCACTCCCTCAGTACTGACCATCTGACAGTGCAGCAATCCCTCATTACTGACCCTCTGACAGTGCAGCACTCCCTCAGTACTTACCCTCTGAGAGTGCGGCATTCCCTCAGTACTGACGCTCTGACAGTGCAGCACACCCTCAGTACTGACCCTCTGACAGTGCAGCACTCCCTCCGTACTGACCCTCTGACAGTGCAGCACTCCCTCATTACTGACCCTCTGAAAGTGCAGCACTCCCGCAGTACTGACCCTCTGACAGTGCGGCAATCCCTCAGTACTGACCCTCTGACAGTGCAGCACTCCCTCAGTCCTGACCCTCTGACAGTGCGGCACTCCTGCAGTACTGACCCTCTGACAGTGCGGCACTCTTCAGTACTTACCCTTTGACAGTCAAGCACTCCCTCAGTACTGACCCTCTGACAGTGCGGCACTCCCTCAGTACCTACCCTCTCACAGCACAGCACTCCCTCAGTACTGACCCTCTGACAGTGCAGCACTCCCTCAGTACTGACCCTCTGACAGTGCAGCACTCCCTCAGTACTGACCCTCTGACATAGCAGAACTCCCTCAGTACTGACTCTCTGACAGTGAGGCACTCCCTCAGTACTGACCCTCAGACCATGCGGCACTCCCTCAGTACTGACCCTCTGACAGTGCGGCACTCCCTCAGTACTGACCCTCTGACAGTGCAGCACTCCCTCAGTACTGACCCACTGACAGGGCAGCACTCCCTCAGTTCTGACCCTCTCACAGTGTAGCACTCCCTAAGTACTGGCCCTCTGAAAGTGCAGCACTCCCTCAGTACTGAAACTCTAATAGTGCAGCACTCCCTCAGTACTGACCCACTGACAGTGCAGCACTCCCTCTGTACTGAGCCACTGACAGTGCAGCACTCCCTTAGTACTGACCCTCTGACAGTGCAGCACTCCCTCAGTACTGACCCTCCGACAGTGCGGCACTCCCTCAGTACAGACCCTCTGACTGTGCAGCACTCCCTCAGTGCTGACCCTCTGACAGAGCAGCACTCCCTCAGTGCTGACCCTCTGACAGTGCAGCCCTCCCTCAGTGCTGACCCTCTGACAGTGCAGCACTCACTCAGTACTGACCATCTGACAGTGCAGCACTCCCTCAGTACTGACCATCTGACAGTGCAGCAATCCCTCAGTACTGACCCTCTGACAGTGCAGCACTCCCTCAGTACTGACCCTCTGACAGTGCAGCATTCCCTCAGTACTGACCCTCTGACAGTGCAGCACAACCTCAGTACTGACCCTCTGACAGTGCAGCACTCCCTCCGTACTGACCCTCTGACAGTGCAGCACTCCCTCATTACTGACCCTCTGAAAGTGCAGCACTCCTGCAGTACTGACCCTCTGACAGTGCGGCAATCCCTCAGTACTGACCCTCTGAGAGTGCAGCACTCCCTCAGTACTGACCCTCTGACAGTACAGCACTCCCTCAGTACTGACCCTCTCACAGCGCAGCACTCCCTCGGTAATGACCCACTGACAGTACAGCACTCCCTCAGTACTGACCCTCTGACAGTGCAGCACTCCCTCAGTACTGACCCTCTGACAGTACAGCACTCCCTCAGTACTGACCCTCTGACAGTGCAGCACTCCCTCAGTACTGACCCTCTGACAGTGCAGCACTCCCTCAGTTCTGACCCTCTGACAGTGCGGCACTCCCTCAGTACTGACCCTCTGACAGTGCAGAATTCCCTCAGTACGGAGCCTCTGACAGTGCGGCTCTGCCTCTGTACTGACCCTCTGACAGTGCAGCACTCCCTCAGTACTGACTCTCTGACAGTGCAGCACTCCCTCAGTACTGACCCTCTGACAGTGCAGCACTCCCTCCTTACTGACCCTCTGACAGTGCAGAACTCCCTCAGTACGGAGCCTCTGACAGTGCGGCTCTGCCTCTGTACTGACCCTCTGACAGTGCAGCACTCCCTCAGTACTGACTCTCTGACAGTGCAGCACTCCCTCAGTACTGACCCTCTGACAGTGCAGCACTCCCTCCTTACTGACCCTCTGACAGTGCAGAACTCCCTCAGTAATGAACCTCTGACAGTGCAGCACTCCCTCAGTACTGACCCTCTGATAGTGCAGCATTCCCACATACTTACCCTCTGACAGTGCGGCACTCCCTCAGTACTGACCCACTGACAGTGCAGCACTCCCTCAGTACTGACCATCTGACAGTTCCTCACTCCCTCAGTACTGACTCTCTGACAGTGCAGCACTCCCTCAGTACTGAGCCTCTGACAGTGCAGCACTCCCTCAGTACTGACCCTCTGACAGTGCTTCACTCCCTCAGTACTCACCCTCTGACAGTGCAGCACTCCCTCAGTACTGACCCTCTGACAGTGCAGCACTCCCTCAGTACAGACCCTCTGACAGTACAGCACTCCCTCAGTACTGACCCTCTGACAGTGCAGCACTCCCTCAGTACTGACAATTAGACAGTGCAGCACTCCCTCAGTACTGACACTCCGACAGTGCAGCGCTCCCTCAGTACTGACCCTCTGACAGTGCAGCACTCCCTCAGTATTGACCCTCTGACAGAGCAACGCTCCCTCAGTACTGACGCTCTGACAGTGCAGCACACCCTCAGTACTGACCCTCTGACAGTGCAGCACTCCCTCCGTACTGACCCTCTGACAGTGCAGCACTCCCTCATTACTGACCCTCTGAAAGTGCAGCACTCCCGCAGTACTGACCCTCTGACAGTGCGGCAATCCCTCAGTACTGACCCTCTGACAGTGCAGCACTCCCTCAGTCCTGACCCTCTGACAGTGCGGCACTCCTGCAGTACTGACCCTCTGACAGTGCGGCACTCTTCAGTACTTACCCTTTGACAGTCAAGCACTCCCTCAGTACTGACCCTCTGACAGTGCGGCACTCCCTCAGTACCTACCCTCTCACAGCACAGCACTCCCTCAGTACTGACCCTCTGACAGTGCAGCACTCCCTCAGTACTGACCCTCTGACAGTGCAGCACTCCCTCAGTACTGACCCTCTGACATAGCAGAACTCCCTCAGTACTGACTCTCTGACAGTGAGGCACTCCCTCAGTACTGACCCTCAGACCATGCGGCACTCCCTCAGTACTGACCCTCTGACAGTGCGGCACTCCCTCAGTACTGACCCTCTGACAGTGCAGCACTCCCTCAGTACTGACCCACTGACAGGGCAGCACTCCCTCAGTTCTGACCCTCTCACAGTGTAGCACTCCCTCAGTACTGGCCCTCTGAAAGTGCAGCACTCCCTCAGTACTGAAACTCTAATAGTGCAGCACTCCCTCAGTACTGACCCACTGACAGTGCAGCACTCCCTCTGTACTGAGCCACTGACAGTGCAGCACTCCCTTAGTACTGACCCTCTGACAGTGCAGCACTCCCTCAGTACTGACCCTCCGACAGTGCGGCACTCCCTCAGTACAGACCCTCTGACTGTGCAGCACTCCCTCAGTGCTGACCCTCTGACAGAGCAGCACTCCCTCAGTGCTGACCCTCTGACAGTGCAGCCCTCCCTCAGTGCTGACCCTCTGACAGTGCAGCACTCACTCAGTACTGACCATCTGACAGTGCAGCACTCCCTCAGTACTGACCATCTGACAGTGCAGCAATCCCTCAGTACTGACCCTCTGACAGTGCAGCACTCCCTCAGTACTGACCCTCTGACAGTGCAGCATTCCCTCAGTACTGACCCTCTGACAGTGCAGCACAACCTCAGTACTGACCCTCTGACAGTGCAGCACTCCCTCCGTACTGACCCTCTGACAGTGCAGCACTCCCTCATTACTGACCCTCTGAAAGTGCAGCACTCCTGCAGTACTGACCCTCTGACAGTGCGGCAATCCCTCAGTACTGACCCTCTGAGAGTGCAGCACTGCCTCAGTACTGACCCTCTGACAGTACAGCACTCCCTCAGTACTGACCCTCTCACAGCGCAGCACTCCCTCGGTAATGACCCACTGACAGTACAGCACTCCCTCAGTACTGACCCTCTGACAGTGCAGCACTCCCTCAGTACTGACCCTCTGACAGTACAGCACTCCCTCAGTACTGACCCTCTGACAGTGCAGCACTCCCTCAGTACTGACCCTCTGACAGTGCAGCACTCCCTCAGTTCTGACCCTCTGACAGTGCGGCACTCCCTCAGTACTGACCCTCTGACAGTGCAGAATTCCCTCAGTACGGAGCCTCTGACAGTGCGGCTCTGCCTCTGTACTGACCCTCTGACAGTGCAGCACTCCCTCAGTACTGACTCTCTGACAGTGCAGCACTCCCTCAGTACTGACCCTCTGACAGTGCAGCACTCCCTCCTTACTGACCCTCTGACAGTGCAGAACTCCCTCAGTACGGAGCCTCTGACAGTGCGGCTCTGCCTCTGTACTGACCCTCTGACAGTGCAGCACTCCCTCAGTACTGACTCTCTGACAGTGCAGCACTCCCTCAGTACTGACCCTCTGACAGTGCAGCACTCCCTCCTTACTGACCCTCTGACAGTGCAGAACTCCCTCAGTAATGAACCTCTGACAGTGCAGCACTCCCTCAGTACTGACCCTCTGATTGTGCAGCATTCCCACATACTTACCCTCTGACAGTGCGGCACTCCCTCAGTACTGACCCACTGACAGTGCAGCACTCCCTCAGTACTGACAATCTGACAGTTCCTCACTCCCTCAGTACTGACTCTCTGACAGTGCAGCACTCCCTCAGTACTGAGCCTCTGACAGTGCAGCACTCCCTCAGTACTGACCCTCTGACAGTGCTGCACTCCCTCAGTACTCACCCTCTGACAGTGCAGCACTCCCTCAGTACTGACCCTCTGACAGTGCAGCACTCCCTCAGTACAGACCCTCTGACAGTACAGCACTCCCTCAGTACTGACCCTCTGACAGTGCAGCACTCCCTCAGTACTGACAATTAGACAGTGCAGCACTCCCTCAGTACTGACACTCCGACAGTGCAGCGCTCCCTCAGTACTGACCCTCTGACAGTGCAGCACTCCCTCAGTATTGACCCTCTGACAGAGCAACGCTCCCTCAGTACTTACCCTCTGACAGTGCAGCACTCCCTCAGTATTGACCCTCTGAGAGTGCAGCACTCCCTCAGTATTGACCCTCTGACAGTGCTGCAATCCCTCAGTACTGACCCTCTGACAGTGCAGCACTCCCTCAGTACTGACCCTCTGACAGTGAAGCACTCCCTCAGTACTGACCATCTGACAGTGCAGCAATCCCTCAGTACTGACCCTCTGACAGTGCAGCACTCCCTCAGTACTGACCCTCTGACAGTGCGGCATTCCCTCTGTACTGACGCTCTGATAGTGCAGCACACCCTCAGTACTGACCCTCTGACAGTGCAGCACTCCCTCAGTATTGACCCTCTGACAGTGCTGCAATCCCTCAGTACTGACCCTCTGAAAGTGCAGCACTCCCTCAGTACTGACCCTCTGACAGTGAAGCACTCCCTCAGTACTGACCATCTGACAGTGCAGCAATCCCTCAGTACTGACCCTCTGACAGTGCAGCACTCCCTCAGTACTGACCCTCTGACAGTGCGGCATTCCCTCAGTACTGACGCTCTGACAGTGCAGCACACCCTCAGTACTGACCCTCTGACAGTGCAGCACTCCCTCCGTACTGACCCTCTGACAGTGCAGCACTCCCTCATTACTGACCCTCTGAAAGTGCAGCACTCCCTCAGTACTGACCCTCTGACAGTGCAGCACTCCCTCAGTCCTGACCCTCTGACAGTGCGGCATTCCGCAGTACTGACCCTCTGACAGTGCGGCACTCTTCAGTACTTACCCTTTGACAGTCAAGCACTCCCTCAGTACTGACCCTCTGACAGTGCGGCACTCCCTCAGTACTGACCCTCTGACAGTGCAGCACTCCCTCAGTACTGACCCTCTGACAGTGCAGCACTCCCTCAGTACTGACCCTCTGGCAGTGCAGAACTCCCTCAGTACTGACTCTCTGACAGTGAGGCACTCCCTCAGTACTGACCCTCAGACCATGCGGCACTCCCTCAGTACTGACCCACTGACAGGGCAGCACTCCCTCAGTTCTGACCCTCTCACAGTGCAGCACTCCCTCAGTACTGACCCTCTGACAGTGCAGCACTCCCTCAGTACTGACCCTCTAATAGTGCAGCACTCCCTCAGTACTGACCCACTGACAGTGCAGCACTCCCTCAGTACTGACCCTCTGACAGTGCAGCACTCCCACAGTACTGACCATCTGACATTGCGGCACTCCCTCAGTACTTACCCTCTGATAGTGCAGCACTCCCTCAGTGCTGACCCTCTGACAGAGCAGCACTCCCACAGTGCTGTCCCTCTGACAGTGCAGCCCTCCCTCAGTACTGACCCTCTGACAGTGCAGCACTCCCTCAGTACTGACCCTCTGACAGTGCAGCACTCCCTCAGTACTGACCATCTGACAGTGCAGCAATCCCTCAGTACTGACCCTCTGACAGTGCAGCACTCCCTCAGTACTGACCCTCTGACAGTGCGGCATTCCCTCAGTACTGACCCTCTGACAGTGCAGCACACCCTCAGTACTGACCCTCTGACAGTGCAGCACTCCCTCCGTACTTACCCTCTGACAGTGCAGCACTCCCTCATTACTGACCCTCTGAAAGTGCAGCACTCCCGCAGTACTGACCCTCTGACAGTGCGGCAATCCCTCAGTACTGACCCTCTGACAGTGCAGCACTCCCTCAGTACTGACCCTCTGACAGTGCAGCACTCCATCAGTACTGACCCTCTGACAGTGCAGCACTTCCCTCAGTACTGATCTTCTGTCAGTGCAGCACTCCCTCAGTACTGACCCTTTGACAATACAGCACTCCCTCAGTACTGACCCTCTGACAGTGCAGCACTCCCTCGGTACTGACACTCTGACAGTGCAGCACTCCCTCAGTACTGACCCTCTGACAGTGCAGAACTCCCTCAGTACTGACCCTCTGACAGTGCGGCACTCCCTCAGTACTGACCCTCTGACAGTGCTGCAATACCTCAGTACTGACCCTCAGAGAGTGCGGCACTCCCTCAGTACTGACCCTCTGACAAAACAGCACCATCTCAGTACTGACGCTCTGACAGTGCAGCACTCGCTCAGTACTGACCCTCTGACTGTGCAGCACTCGCTCAGTACTGACACTCTGACAATGCAGTACTCCCTCAGTACTGACCCTCTGACAGTGCAGAACTCCCTCAGTACTGACCCTCTGACAGTGCTGCACTCCCTTAGTACTGACCCATCGACATTGCGGCATTCCCTCAGTACTGACCCACCGACAGTGCAGCACTCCCTCAGTACTGACCCTCTGAAAGTGCAGCACTCCCGCAGTACTGACCCTCTGACAGTGCGGCACTCCCTCAGTACTGACACTCTGACAGTGCAGCACTCCCTCAGTACTGACCCTCTGACAGTGCAGCACTCCCTCCGTACTGACCCTCTGACAGTGCAGCACTCCCTCATTACTGACCCTCTGAAAGTGCAGCACTCCCTCAGTACTGACCCTCTGACAGTGCAGCACTCCCTCAGTCCTGACCCTCTGACAGTGCGGCATTCCGCAGTACTGACCCTCTGACAGTGCGGCACTCTTCAGTACTTACCCTTTGACAGTCAAGCACTCCCTCAGTACTGACCCTCTGACAGTGCGGCACTCCCTCAGTACTGACCCTCTGACAGTGCAGCACTCCCTCAGTACTGACCCTCTGACAGTGCAGCACTCCCTCAGTACTGACCCTCTGGCAGTGCAGAACTCCCTCAGTACTGACTCTCTGACAGTGAGGCACTCCCTCAGTACTGACCCTCAGACCATGCGGCACTCCCTCAGTACTGACCCACTGACAGTGCGGCATTCCCTCAGTACTGACGCTCTGACAGTGCAGCACACCCTCAGTACTGACCCTCTGACAGTGCAGCACTCCCTCCGTACTGACCCTCTGACAGTGCAGCACTCCCTCATTACTGACCCTCTGAAAGTGCAGCACTCCCTCAGTACTGACCCTCTGACAGTGCAGCACTCCCTCAGTCCTGACCCTCTGACAGTGCGGCATTCCGCAGTACTGACCCTCTGACAGTGCGGCACTCTTCAGTACTTACCCTTTGACAGTCAAGCACTCCCTCAGTACTGACCCTCTGACAGTGCGGCACTCCCTCAGTACTGACCCTCTGACAGTGCAGCACTCCCTCAGTACTGACCCTCTGACAGTGCAGCACTCCCTCAGTACTGACCCTCTGGCAGTGCAGAACTCCCTCAGTACTGACTCTCTGACAGTGAGGCACTCCCTCAGTACTGACCCTCAGACCATGCGGCACTCCCTCAGTACTGACCCACTGACAGGGCAGCACTCCCTCAGTTCTGACCCTCTCACAGTGCAGCACTCCCTCAGTACTGACCCTCTGACAGTGCAGCACTCCCTCAGTACTGACCCTCTAATAGTGCAGCACTCCCTCAGTACTGACCCACTGACAGTGCAGCACTCCCTCAGTACTGACCCTCTGACAGTGCAGCACTCCCACAGTACTGACCATCTGACATTGCGGCACTCCCTCAGTACTTACCCTCTGATAGTGCAGCACTCCCTCAGTGCTGACCCTCTGACAGAGCAGCACTCCCACAGTGCTGACCCTCTGACAGTGCAGCCCTCCCTCAGTACTGACCCTCTGACAGTGCAGCACTCCCTCAGTACTGACCCTCTGACAGTGCAGCACTCCCTCAGTACTGACCATCTGACAGTGCAGCAATCCCTCAGTACTGACCCTCTGACAGTGCAGCACTCCCTCAGTACTGACCCTCTGACAGTGCGGCATTCCCTCAGTACTGACCCTCTGACAGTGCAGCACACCCTCAGTACTGACCCTCTGACAGTGCAGCACTCCCTCCGTACTTACCCTCTGACAGTGCAGCACTCCCTCATTACTGACCCTCTGAAAGTGCAGCACTCCCGCAGTACTGACCCTCTGACAGTGCGGCAATCCCTCAGTACTGACCCTCTGACAGTGCAGCACTCCCTCAGTACTGACCCTCTGACAGTGCAGCACTCCATCAGTACTGACCCTCTGACAGTGCAGCACTTCCCTCAGTACTGATCTTCTGTCAGTGCAGCACTCCCTCAGTACTGACCCTTTGACAATACAGCACTCCCTCAGTACTGACCCTCTGACAGTGCAGCACTCCCTCGGTACTGACACTCTGACAGTGCAGCACTCCCTCAGTACTGACCCTCTGACAGTGCAGAACTCCCTCAGTACTGACCCTCTGACAGTGCGGCACTCCCTCAGTACTGACCCTCTGACAGTGCTGCAATACCTCAGTACTGACCCTCAGAGAGTGCGGCACTCCCTCAGTACTGACCCTCTGACAAAACAGCACCATCTCAGTACTGACGCTCTGACAGTGCAGCACTCGCTCAGTACTGACCCTCTGACTGTGCAGCACTCGCTCAGTACTGACACTCTGACAATGCAGTACTCCCTCAGTACTGACCCTCTGACAGTGCAGAACTCCCTCAGTACTGACCCTCTGACAGTGCTGCACTCCCTTAGTACTGACCCATCGACATTGCGGCATTCCCTCAGTACTGACCCACCGACAGTGCAGCACTCCCTCAGTACTGACCCTCTGAAAGTGCAGCACTCCCGCAGTACTGACCCTCTGACAGTGCGGCACTCCCTCAGTACTGACACTCTGACAGTGCAGCACTCCCTCAGTACTGACCCTCTGACAGTGCAGCACTCCCTCAGTACTGACCCTCTGACAGTGCAGCACTCCCTCAGTACTGACCCTCTGACAGTGCAGCACTCCCTCAGTACTGACCCTCTGACAGTACAGCACTCCCTCAGTACTGACCCTCTCACAGCGCAGCACTCCCTCAGTACTGACCCTCTGACAGTTCAGCACTCCCTCAGTACTGACCCTCTGACAGTTCAGCACTCCCTCAGTACTGACCCTCTGACAGTTCAGCACTCCCTCAGTACTGACCCTCTGACAGTACAGCACTCCCTCAGTACTGACCCTCTGACAGTGCAGCACTCCCACAGTATTGACACTCTGTCAATGCAGCACTCCCTCATTGCTGACGCTCTGACAGTGCGGCACTCCTCAGTGCTGACCCTCTGACAGTGCTGCAATCCCTCAGTATTGAACCTCTGACAGTGCTGCACTCCCTCAGTACTGAACCTCCGACAGTGCGGCACTCCCTCAGTACTGACCCTCTGACAATACAGCACTCCCTCAGTACTGACCCTCTGACCGTGCAGCACTCCCTCAGTACTGACCCTCTGACAGTGCAGCACTCCCTCAGTACTAACCCTCTGACAGTGAGGTACTCCCGCAGTACTGACCCTCTGACAGTGCGGCACTCTTCAGTACTTACCCTTTGACAGTCAAGCACTCCCTCAGTACTGACCCTCTGACAGTGCGGCACTCCCTCAGTACCTACCCTCTCACAGCACAGCACTCCCTCAGTACTGACCCTCTGACAGTGCAGCACTCCCTCAGTACTGACCCTCTGACAGTGCAGAACTCCCTCAGTACTGACCCTCTGACAGTGAGGCACTCCCTCAGTACTGACCCTCAGACCGTGCGGCACTCCCTCAGTACTGACCCACTGACAGGGCAGCACTCCCTCAGCTCTGACCCTCTCACAGTGCAGCACTCCCTCAGTACTAACCCTCTGACAGTGCAGCACTCCCTCAGTTCTGACCCTCTGATAGTGCAGCACTCCCTCAGTACTGACCCACTGACAGTGCAGCACTCCCTCAGTACTGACCCTCCGACAGTGCGGCACTCCCTCAGTGCTGACCCTCTGACTGTGCAGCACACCCTCAGTACTGAACCTCTGACAGTGCAGCACTCACTCAGTACTGACCATCTGACATTGCGGCACTCACTCAGTACTTACCCTCTGATAGTGCAGCACTCCCTCAGTGCTGACCCTCTGACAGAGCAGCACTCCCTCAGTACTGACTCTCTGACAGTGCAGCACTCCCTCAGTACTGAGCCTCTGACAGTGCAGCACTCCCTCAGATCTGACCCTCTGACAGTGCTGCACTCCCTCAGTACTCACCCTCTGACAGTGCAGCACTCCCTCAGTACTGACCCTCTGACAGTGCAGCACTCCCTCAGTACAGATCCTCTGACAGTACAGCACTCCCTCAGTACTGACCCTCTGACAGTGCAGCACTCCCTCAGTACTGACAATTAGACAGTGCAGCACTCCCTCAGTACTGACACTCCGACAGTGCTGCGCTCCCTCAGTACTGACCCTCTGACAGTGCAGCACTCCCTCAGTATTGACCCTCTGACAGAGCAACGCTCCCTCAGTACTTACCCTCTGATAGTGCAGCACTCCCTCTGAACTGACCCTCTGAGAGTGCAGCACTCCCTCAGTATTGACCCTCTGACAGTGCTGCAATCCCTCAGTACTGACCCTCTGACAGTGCAGCACTCCCTCAGTACTGACCCTCTGACAGTGCAGCACTCCCTCAGTACTGACCATCTGACAGTGCAGCAATCCCTCATTACTGACCCTCTGACAGTGCAGCACTCCCTCAGTACTTACCCTCTGAGAGTGCGGCATTCCCTCAGTACTGACGCTCTGACAGTGCAGCACACCCTCAGTACTGACCCTCTGACAGTGCAGCACTCCCTCCGTACTGACCCTCTGACAGTGCAGCACTCCCTCATTACTGACCCTCTGAAAGTGCAGCACTCCCGCAGTACTGACCCTCTGACAGTGCGGCAATCCCTCAGTACTGACCCTCTGACAGTGCAGCACTCCCTCAGTCCTGACCCTCTGACAGTGCGGCACTCCTGCAGTACTGACCCTCTGACAGTGCGGCACTCTTCAGTACTTACCCTTTGACAGTCAAGCACTCCCTCAGTACTGACCCTCTGAAAGTGCGGCACTCCCTCAGTACCTACCCTCTCACAGCACAGCACTCCCTCAGTACTGACCCTCTGACAGTGCAGCACTCCCTCAGTACTGACCCTCTGACAGTGCAGCACTCCCTCAGTACTGACCCTCTGACATAGCAGAACTCCCTCAGTACTGACTCTCTGACAGTGAGGCACTCCCTCAGTACTGACCCTCAGACCATGCGGCACTCCCTCAGTACTGACCCTCTGACAGTGCGGCACTCCCTCAGTACTGACCCTCTGACAGTGCAGCACTCCCTCAGTACTGACCCACTGACAGGGCAGCACTCCCTCAGTTCTGACCCTCTCACAGTGTAGCACTCCCTCAGTACTGGCCCTCTGAAAGTGCAGCACTCCCTCAGTACTGAACCTCTAATAGTGCAGCACTCCCTCAGTACTGACCCACTGACAGTGCAGCACTCCCTCTGTACTGAGCCACTGACAGTGCAGCACTCCCTTAGTACTGACCCTCTGACAGTGCAGCACTCCCTCAGTACTGACCCTCCGACAGTGCGGCACTCCCTCAGTACAGACCCTCTGACTGTGCAGCACTCCCTCAGTGCTGACCCTCTGACAGAGCAGCACTCCCTCAGTGCTGACCCTCTGACAGTGCAGCCCTCCCTCAGTGCTGACCCTCTGACAGTGCAGCACTCACTCAGTACTGACCATCTGACAGTGCAGCACTCCCTCAGTACTGACCATCTGACAGTGCAGCAATCCCTCAGTACTGACCCTCTGACAGTGCAGCACTCCCTCAGTACTGACCCTCTGACAGTGCGGCATTCCCTCAGTACTGACCCTCTGACAGTGCAGCACAACCTCAGTACTGACCCTCTGACAGTGCAGCACTCCCTCCGTACTGACCCTCTGACAGTGCAGCACTCCCTCATTACTGACCCTCTGAAAGTGCAGCACTCCTGCAGTACTGACCCTCTGACAGTGCGGCAATCCCTCAGTACTGACCCTCTGAGAGTGCAGCACTCCCTCAGTACTGACCCTCTGACAGTACAGCACTCCCTCAGTACTGACCCTCTCACAGCGCAGCACTCCCTCGGTAATGACCCACTGAAGTACAGCACTCCCTCAGTACTGACCCTCTGACAGTGCAGCACTCCCTCAGTACTGACCCTCTGACAGTACAGCACTCCCTCAGTACTGACCCTCTGACAGTGCAGCACTCCCTCAGTACTGACCCTCTGACAGTGCAGCACTCCCTCAGTTCTGACCCTCTGACAGTGCGGCACTCCCTCAGTACTGACCCTCTGACAGTGCAGAACTCCCTCAGTACGGAGCCTCTGACAGTGCGGCTCTGCCTCTGTACTGACCCTCTGACAGTGCAGCACTCCCTCAGTACTGACTCTCTGACAGTGCAGCACTCCCTCAGTACTGACCCTCTGACAGTGCAGCACTCCCTCCTTACTGACCCTCTGACAGTGCAGAACTCCCTCAGTAATGAACCTCTGACAGTGCAGCACTCCCTCAGTACTGACCCTCTGATAGTGCAGCATTCCCACATACTTACCCTCTGACAGTGCGGCACTCCCTCAGTACTGACCCACTGACAGTGCAGCACTCCCTCAGTACTGACCATCTGACAGTTCCTCACTCCCTCAGTACTGACTCTCTGACAGTGCAGCACTCCCTCAGTACTGAGCCTCTGACAGTGCAGCACTCCCTCAGTACTGACCCTCTGACAGTGCTGCACTCCCTCAGTACTCACCCTCTGACAGTGCAGCACTCCCTCAGTACTGACCCTCTGACAGTGCAGCACTCCCTCAGTACAGACCCTCTGACAGTACAGCACTCCCTCAGTACTGACCCTCTGACAGTGCAGCACTCCCTCAGTACTGACAATTAGACAGTGCAGCACTCCCTCAGTACTGACACTCCGACAGTGCAGCGCTCCCTCAGTACTGACCCTCTGACAGTGCAGCACTCCCTCAGTATTGACCCTCTGACAGAGCAACGCTCCCTCAGTACTTACCCTCTGACAGTGCAGCACTCCCTCAGTATTGACCCTCTGAGAGTGCAGCACTCCCTCAGTATTGACCCTCTGACAGTGCTGCAATCCCTCAGTACTGACCCTCTGACAGTGCAGCACTCCCTCAGTACTGACCCTCTGACAGTGAAGCACTCCCTCAGTACTGACCATCTGACAGTGCAGCAATCCCTCAGTACTGACCCTCTGACAGTGCAGCACTCCCTCAGTACTGACCCTCTGACAGTGCGGCATTCCCTCAGTACTGACGCTCTGACAGTGCAGCACACCCTCAGTACTGACCCTCTGACAGTGCAGCACTCCCTCAGTATTGACCCTCTGACAGTGCTGCAATCCCTCAGTACTGACCCTCTGAAAGTGCAGCACTCCCTCAGTACTGACCCTCTGACAGTGAAGCACTCCCTCAGTACTGACCATCTGACAGTGCAGCAATCCCTCAGTACTGACCCTCTGACAGTGCAGCACTCCCTCAGTACTGACCCTCTGACAGTGCGGCATTCCCTCAGTACTGACGCTCTGACAGTGCAGCACACCCTCAGTACTGACCCTCTGACAGTGCAGCACTCCCTCCGTACTGACCCTCTGACAGTGCAGCACTCCCTCATTACTGACCCTCTGAAAGTGCAGCACTCCCTCAGTACTGACCCTCTGACAGTGCAGCACTCCCTCAGTCCTGACCCTCTGACAGTGCGGCATTCCGCAGTACTGACCCTCTGACAGTGCGGCACTCTTCAGTACTTACCCTTTGACAGTCAAGCACTCCCTCAGTACTGACCCTCTGACAGTGCGGCACTCCCTCAGTACTGACCCTCTGACAGTGCAGCACTCCCTCAGTACTGACCCTCTGACAGTGCAGCACTCCCTCAGTACTGACCCTCTGGCAGTGCAGAACTCCCTCAGTACTGACTCTCTGACAGTGAGGCACTCCCTCAGTACTGACCCTCAGACCATGCGGCACTCCCTCAGTACTGACCCACTGACAGGGCAGCACTCCCTCAGTTCTGACCCTCTCACAGTGCAGCACTCCCTCAGTACTGACCCTCTGACAGTGCAGCACTCCCTCAGTACTGACCCTCTAATAGTGCAGCACTCCCTCAGTACTGACCCACTGACAGTGCAGCACTCCCTCAGTACTGACCCTCTGACAGTGCAGCACTCCCACAGTACTGACCATCTGACATTGCGGCACTCCCTCAGTACTTACCCTCTGATAGTGCAGCACTCCCTCAGTGCTGACCCTCTGACAGAGCAGCACTCCCACAGTGCTGACCCTCTGACAGTGCAGCCCTCCCTCAGTACTGACCCTCTGACAGTGCAGCACTCCCTCAGTACTGACCCTCTGACAGTGCAGCACTCCCTCAGTACTGACCATCTGACAGTGCAGCAATCCCTCAGTACTGACCCTCTGACAGTGCAGCACTCCCTCAGTACTGACCCTCTGACAGTGCGGCATTCCCTCAGTACTGACCCTCTGACAGTGCAGCACACCCTCAGTACTGACCCTCTGACAGTGCAGCACTCCCTCCGTACTTACCCTCTGACAGTGCAGCACTCCCTCATTACTGACCCTCTGAAAGTGCAGCACTCCCGCAGTACTGACCCTCTGACAGTGCGGCAATCCCTCAGTACTGACCCTCTGACAGTGCAGCACTCCCTCAGTACTGACCCTCTGACAGTGCAGCACTCCATCAGTACTGACCCTCTGACAGTGCAGCACTTCCCTCAGTACTGATCTTCTGTCAGTGCAGCACTCCCTCAGTACTGACCCTTTGACAATACAGCACTCCCTCAGTACTGACCCTCTGACAGTGCAGCACTCCCTCGGTACTGACACTCTGACAGTGCAGCACTCCCTCAGTACTGACCCTCTGACAGTGCAGAACTCCCTCAGTACTGACCCTCTGACAGTGCGGCACTCCCTCAGTACTGACCCTCTGACAGTGCTGCAATACCTCAGTACTGACCCTCAGAGAGTGCGGCACTCCCTCAGTACTGACCCTCTGACAAAACAGCACCATCTCAGTACTGACGCTCTGACAGTGCAGCACTCGCTCAGTACTGACCCTCTGACTGTGCAGCACTCGCTCAGTACTGACACTCTGACAATGCAGTACTCCCTCAGTACTGACCCTCTGACAGTGCAGAACTCCCTCAGTACTGACCCTCAAACAGTGCTGCACTCCCTTAGTACTGACCCATCGACATTGCGGCATTCCCTCAGTACTGACCCACCGACAGTGCAGCACTCCCTCAGTACTGACCCTCTGAAAGTGCAGCACTCCCGCAGTACTGACCCTCTGACAGTGCGGCACTCCCTCAGTACTGACACTCTGACAGTGCAGCACTCCCTCAGTACTGACCCTCTGACAGTGCAGCACTCCCTCAGTACTGACCCTCTGACAGTGCAGCACTCCCTCAGTACTGACCCTCTGACAGTGCAGCACTCCCTCAGTACTGACCCTCTGACAGTACAGCACTCCCTCAGTACTGACCCTCTCACAGCGCAGCACTCCCTCGGTAATGACCCACTGACAGTAGAGCACTCCCTCAGTACTGACCCTCTGACAGTTCAGCACTCCCTCAGTACTGACCCTCTGACAGTACAGCACTCCCTCAGTACTGACCCTCTGACAGTGCAGCACTCCCACAGTATTGACACTCTGTCAATGCAGCACTCCCTCATTGCTGACGCTCTGACAGTGCGGCACTCCTCAGTGCTCACCCTCTGACAGTGCTGCAATCCCTCAGTATTGAACCTCTGACAGTGCTGCACTCCCTCAGTACTGAACCTCCGACAGTGCGGCACTCCCTCAGTACTGACCCTCTGACAATACAGCACTCCCTCAGTACTGACCCTCTGACCGTGCAGCACTCCCTCAGTACTGACCCTCTGACAGTGCGGCACTCCCTCAGTACTAACCCTCTGACAGTGAGGTACTCCCGCAGTACTGACCCTCTGACAGTGCGGCACTCTTCAGTACTTACCCTTTGACAGTCAAGCACTCCCTCAGTACTGACCCTCTGACAGTGCGGCACTCCCTCAGTACCTACCCTCTCACAGCACAGCACTCCCTCAGTACTGACCCTCTGACAGTGCAGCACTCCCTCAGTACTGACCCTCTGACAGTGCAGAACTCCCTCAGTACTGACCCTCTGACAGTGAGGCACTCCCTCAGTACTGACCCTCAGACCGTGCGGCACTCCCTCAGTACTGACCCACTGACAGGGCAGCACTCCCTCAGCTCTGACCCTCTCACAGTGCAGCACTCCCTCAGTACTAACCCTCTGACAGTGCAGCACTCCCTCAGTTCTGACCCTCTGATAGTGCAGCACTCCCTCAGTACTGACCCACTGACAGTGCAGCACTCCCTCAGTACTGACCCTCCGACAGTGCGGCACTCCCTCAGTGCTGACCCTCTGACTGTGCAGCACACCCTCAGTACTGAACCTCTGACAGTGCAGCACTCACTCAGTACTGACCATCTGACATTGCGGCACTCACTCAGTACTTACCCTCTGATAGTGCAGCACTCCCTCAGTGCTGACCCTCTGACAGAGCAGCACTCCCTCAGTGCTGACCCTCTGACAGTGCAGCCCTCCCTCAGTGCTGACCCTCTGACAGTGCAGCACTCCCTCAGTACTGACCCACTGACAGTGCAGCACTCCCTCAGTACTGACCCTCTGACAGTGCAGCAGTCTGTCAGTACTGAGGCTCTGACAGTTCGGCACTCCCTCAGTACTGACCCTATGACAGTGCAGCAATCCCTCAGTACTGACCCTCTGACAGTGCTGCACTCCCTTAGTACTGACCCACCGACATTGTGGCATTCCCTCAGTACTGACCCACCGACAGTGCAGCACTCCCTCAGTACTGACCCTCTGAATGTGCAGCACTCCCGCAGTACTGACCCTCTGACAGTGCGGCAATCCCTCAGTACTGACCCTCTGACAGTGCAGCACTCCCTCAGTACTGACCCTCTGACAGTGCAGCACTCCATCACTACTGACCCTCTGACAGTGCAGCACTTCCCTCAGTACTGATCTTCTGTCAGTGCAGCACTCCCTCAGTACTGACCCTTTGACAATACAGCACTCCCTCAGTACTGACCCTCTGACAGTGCAGCACTCCCTCGGTACTGACACTCTGACAGTGCAGCACTCCCTCAGTACTGACCCTCTGACAGTGCAGAACTCCCTCAGTACTGACCCTCTGACAGTGCGGCACTCCCTCAGTACTGACCCTCTGACAGTGCTGCAATACCTCAGTACTGACCCTCTGACAGTGCGGCACTCCCTCAGTACTGACCCTCTGACAAAACAGCACTCCCTCAGTACTGACGCTCTGACAGTGCAGCACTCGCTCAGTACTGACCCTCTGACTGTGCAGCACTCGCTCAGTACTGACACTCTGACAATGCAGTACTCCCTCAGTACTGACCCTCTGACAGTGCAGAACTCCCTCAGTACTGACCCTCTGACAGTGCTGCACTCCCTTAGTACTGACCCACCGACATTGCGGCATTCCCTCAGTACTGACCCACCGACAGTGCAGCACTCCCTCAGTACTGACCCTCTGAAAATGCAGCACTCCCGCAGTACTGACCCTCTGACAGTGCGGCACTCCCTCAGTACTGACACTCTGACAGTGCAGCACTCCCTCAGTACTGACCCTCTGACAGTGCAGCACTCCCTCAGTACTGACCCTCTGACAGTGCAGCACTCCCTCAGTACTGACCCTCTGACAGTACAGCACTCCCTCAGTACTGACCCTCTCACAGCGCAGCACTCCCTCGGTAATGACCCACTGACAGTAGAGCACTCCCTCAGTACTGACCCTCTGACAGTTCAGCACTCCCTCAGTACTGACCCTCTGACAGTACAGCACTCCCTCAGTACTGACCCTCTGACAGAGCAGCACTCCCACAGTATTGACACTCTGTCAATGCAGCACTCCCTCATTGCTGACGCTCTGACAGTGCGGCACTCCTCAGTGCTGACCCTCTGACAGTGCTGCAATCCCTCAGTATTGAACCTCTGACAGTGCTGCACTCCCTCAGTACTGAACCTCCGACAGTGCGGCACTCCCTCAGTACTGACCCTCTGACAATACAGCACTCCCTCAGTACTGACCCTCTGACCGTGCAGCACTCCCTCAGTACTGACCCTCTGACAGTGCAGCACTCCCTCAGTACTGACCCTCTGACAGTGCGGCACTCCCGCAGTACTGACCCTCTGACAGTGCGGCACTCTTCAGTACTTACCCTTTGACAGTCAAGCACTCCCTCAGTACTGACCCTCTGACAGTGCGGCACTCCCTCAGTACCTACCCTCTCACAGCACAGCACTCCCTCAGTACTGACCCTCTGACAGTGCAGCACTCCCTCAGTACTGACCCTCTGACAGTGCAGCACTCCCTCAGTACTGACCCTCTGACAGTGCAGAACTCCCTCATTACTGACCCTCTGACAGTGAGGCACTCCCTCAGTACTGACCCTCAGACCGTGCGGCACTCCCTCAGTACTGACCCACTGACAGGGCAGCACTCCCTCAGTTCTGACCCTCTCACAGTGCAGCACTCCCTCAGTACTAACCCTCTGACAGTGCAGCACTCCCTCAGTACTGACCCTCTGATAGTGCAGCACTCCCTCAGTACTGACCCACTGACAGAGCAGCACTCCCTCAGTACTGACCCTCTGACAGTGCAGCACTCCCTCAGTTCTGACCCTCTCACAGTGCAGCACTCCCTCAGTACTAACCCTCTGACAGTGCAGCACTCCCTCAGTACTGACCCTCTGATAGTGCAGCACTCCCTCAGTACTGACCCACTGACAGTGCAGCACTCCCTCAGTACTGACCCTCTGACAGTGCAGCACTCCCTCAGTACTGACCCTCCAACAGTGCGGCACTCCCTCAGTGCTGACCCTCTGACTGTGCAGCACTCCCTCAGTGCTGACCCTCTGACAGTGCAGCACTCCCACAGTACTGACCATCTGACATTGCGGCAGTCACTCAGTACTTACCCTCTGATAGTGCAGAACTCCCTCAGTGCTGACCCTCTGACAGAGCAGCACTCCCTCAGTGCTGACCCTCTGACAGTGCAGCCCTCCCTCAGTGCTGACCCTCTGACAGTGCAGCACACCCTCAGTACTGACCCACTGACAGTGCAGCACTCCCTCAGTACTGACCCTCTGACAGTGCAGCAGTCTGTCATTACTGACGCTCTGACAGTTCGGCACTCCCTCAGTACTGACCCTCTGACAGTGCAGCACTCCCTCAGTACTGACCCTCTGACAGTGCAGCACTCCCTCAGTACTGACCCTCTCACAGTGCAGCACTCCCTCAGTAGTGACCCTCTGACAGGGCAGCACTCCTTCAGTACTGACCCTCTGACAGTGCGGCACTCCCTCAGTACTGACCCTCTGAAAGTGCAGCACTCCCTCAGTACTGACCCTCT
The DNA here is from genome assembly GCA_026770705.1 of Isurus oxyrinchus. NCBI lineage: Eukaryota > Metazoa > Chordata > Chondrichthyes > Lamniformes > Lamnidae > Isurus > Isurus oxyrinchus. Next base: position 5,864 of record JANJGN010000848.1, on the reverse strand, counting down.
GACAGTGCAGAACTCCCTCAGTACTGACCCTCTGACAGTGCGGCACTCCCTCAGTGCTGACACTCTGACAGTGCGGCACTCCCTCAGTACTGACCCTCTGACAGTGCGGCACTCCCTCAGTACTGACCCTGTGACAGAGCGGCACTCCCTCAGTACTTACCCTCTGACAGTGCAGCACTCCCTCAGTACGGACCCTCTGACAGTGCGGCTCTCCCTCTGTGCTGACCCTCTGACAGTGCAGCACTCCCTCAGTACTGACCCTCTGACAATGCGGCACTCCCTCAGTACTGACCCTCTGACAGTGCAGCACTCCCTCAGTACTGACCCTCTGACAGTGCAGCATTCCCACAGTACTGACCATCTGACATTGCGGCACTCACTCAGTACTTGCCCTCTGATAGTGCAGCACTCCCTCAGTGCTGACCCTCTGACAGAGCAGCACTCCCTCAGTGCTGACCCTCTGACAGTGCAGCCCTCCCTCAGTGCTGACCCTTTGACAGTGCAGCACTCCCTCAGTACTGACCCACTGACAGTGCAGCACTCCCTCATTACTGACCATCTGACAGTGCAGCAGTCCGTCAGTACTGACCCTCTGACAGTGCAGCACTACCTCAGTACTGACCCTCTGACAGTGCAGCACTCCCTCTGCACTGACCCTCTGACAGTGCAGCACTCCCTCAGTACTGACCCTCTGCCAATGTGGCACTCCCTCAGTACTGACCCTCTCACAGTGCAGCACTCCCTCAGTACTGACCCTCTGACAGTGCAGCAGTCTGTCAGTACTGACGCTCTGACAGTTCGGCACTCCCTCAGTACTGACCCTCTGACGGTGCAGCACTCCCTCAGTACTGACCCTCTGACAGTTTAGCACTCCCTCAGTACTGACCCTCTCACAGTACAGCACTCCCTCAGTAGTGACCCTCTGAAAGTGCAGCACTCCCTCAGTACTGACCCTCTGACAGTGCTGAACTCCCTCAGTACTGACCCTCTGACAGTGCGGCACTCCCTCAGTGCTGACACTCTGACAGTGCAGCACTCCCTCTGTACTGACCCTCTGACAGTGCGGCACTCCCTCAGTGCTGACCCTGTGACAGAGCAGCAGTCCCTCAGTACTTACCCTCTGACAGTGCAGCACTCCCTCAGTACGGACCCTCTGACAGTGCGGCTCTCCCTCTGTACTGACCCTCTGACAGTGCAGCACTCCCTCAGTACTGACTCTCTGACAGTGCAGAACTCCCTCAGTACTGACCCTCTGACAGTGCAGCACTCCCTCAGTACTGACCCTCTGACAGTGCAGCATTCCCACATACTTACCCTCTGACAGTGCAGCACTCCCTCAGTACTGACCCACTGACAGTGCAGCACTCCCTCAGTACTGACCATCTGACAGTGCATCACTCCCTCAGTACTGACTCTCTGACAGTGCAGCACTCCCTCAGTACTGACCCTCTGACAGTGCAGCACTCCCTCAGTACTGACCCTCTGACAGTGCAGCACTCCCTCAGTACTGACCCTCTGACAGTGCAGCACTCCCTCAGTACTGACCCTCTGACAGTGCTGCACTCCCTTAGTACTGACCCTCTGACAGTGCTGCACTCCCTTAGTACTGACCCTCTGACAGTGCAGCACTCCCTCAGTACTGACCCTCTGACAGTGCAGCACTCCCTCAGTCCTGACCCTCTGACAGTGCTGCACTCCCTCAGTACTCACCCTCTGACAGTGCAGCACTCCCTCAGTACTGACCCTCTGACAGTGCAGCACTCCCTCAGTACTGACCCTCTGACAGTACAGCACTCCCTCAGTACTGACCCTCTGACAGTGCAGCACTCCCTCAGTACTGACAATTTGACAGTGCAGCACTCCCTCAGTACTGACACTCCGACAGTGCAGCGCTCCCTCAGTACTGACCCTCTGACAGTGCAGCACTCCCTCAGTATTGACCCTCTGACAGAGCAGCGCTCCCTCAGTACTGACCCTCTGACAGTGCAGCACTCCCTCTGAACTGACCCTCTGAGAGTGCAGCACTCCCTCAGTATTGACCCTCTGACAGTGCAGCAATCCCTCAGTCCTGACCCTCTGACAGTGCTGCACTCCCTCAGTACTCACCCTCTGACAGTGCAGCACTCCCTCAGTACTGACCCTCTGACAGTGCAGCACTCCCTCAGTATTGACCATCTGACAGTGCAGCAATCCCTCAGTACTGACCCTCTGACAGTGCAGCACTCCCTCAGTACTGACCCTCTGACAGTGCGGCATTCCCTCAGTACTGACCCTCTGACAGTGCAGCACACCCTCAGTACTGACCCTCTGACAGTGCAGCACTCGCTCAGTACTGACGCTCTGACAGTGCGGCACTCCTCAGTGCTGACCCTCTGACAGTGCTGCAATCCCTCAGTATTGAACCTCTGACAGTGCGGCACTCCCTCAGTACTGAACCTCCGACAGTGCGGTACTCCCTCAGTACTGACCCTCTGACAGTGCAGCACTCCCACAGTACTGACCATCTGACATTGCGGCACTCACTCAGTACTTACCCTCTGATAGTGCAGCACTCCCTCAGTGCTGACCCTCTGACAGAGCAGCACTCCCTCAGTGCTGACCCTCTGACAGTGCAGCCCTCCCTCAGTGCTGACCCTCTGACAGTGCAGCACTCCCTCAGTACTGACCCACTGACAGTGCAGCACTCCCTCATTACTGACCATCTGACAGTGCAGCAGTCCGTCAGTACTGACCCTCTGACAGTGCAGCACTCCCTCAGTACTGACCCTCTGACAGTGCAGCACTCCCTCTGCACTGACCCTCTGACAGTGCAGCACTCCCTCAGTACTGGCCCTCTGACAATGCGGCACTCCCTCAGTACTGACCCTCTCACAGTGCAGCACGCCCTCAGTACTGTCCCTCTGACAGTGCAGCAGTCTGTCAGTACTGACGCTCTGACAGTTCGGCACTCCCTCAGTACTGACCCTCTGACAGTGCAGCACTCCCTCAGTACTGACCCTCTGACAGTGCAGCACTCCCTCAGTACTGACCCTCTCACAGTGCAGCACTCCCTCAGTAGTGACCCTCTGACAGGGCAGCACTCCTTCAGTACTGACCCTCTGACAGTGCGGCACTCCCTCAGTACTGACCCTCTGAAAGTGCAGCACTCCCTCAGTACTGACCCTCTGACAGTGCAGAACTCCCTCAGTGCTGACCCTCTGACAGTGCGGCACTCCCTCAGTGCTGACACTCTGACAGTGCAGCACTCCCTCAGTACTGACCCTCTGACAGTGCTGCACTCCCTCAGTACTCACCCTGTGACAGAGCGGCACTCCCTCAGTACTTACCCTCTGACAGTGCAGCACTCCCTCAGTACGGACCCTCTGACAGTGCGGCTCTCCCTCTGTACTGACCCTCTGACAGTGCAGCACTCCCTCAGTACTGACCCTCTGACAGTGCTGCACTCCCTCAGTACTCACCCTGTGACAGAGCGGCACTCCCTCAGTACTTACCCTCTGACAGTGCAGCACTCCCTCAGTACGGACCCTCTGACAGTGCGGCTCTCCCTCTGTACTGACCCTCTGACAGTGCAGCACTCCCTCAGTACTGACCCTCTGACAGTGCAGAACTCCCTCAGTACTGACCCTCTGACAGTGCAGCACTCCCTCAGTACTGACCCTCTGACAGTGCAGCATTCCCACATACTTACCCTCTGACAGCGCGGCACTCCCTCAGTACTGACTCATTGACAGTGCAGCACTCCCTCAGTACTGACCATCTGACAGTGCATCACTCCCTCAGTACTGACTCTCTGACAGTGCAGCACTCCCTCAGTACTGAGCCTCTGACAGTGCAGCACTCCCTCAGTACTGACCCTCTGACAGTGCTGCACTCCCTCAGTACTCACCCTCTGACAGTGCAGCACTCCCTCAGTACTGACCCTCTGGCAGTGCAGCAATCCCTCAGTACTGACCCTCTGACAGTGCAGCAATCCCTCAGTTCTGACCCTCTGACAGTGCGGCACTCCCTCAGTACTGACCCTCTGACAGTGCAGAACTCCCTCAGTACTGACCCTCTGACAGTGCAGCACTCCCTCAGTACTGACCCTCTGACAGTGCAGCATTCCCACATACTTACCCTCTGACAGTGCGGCACTCCCTCAGTACTGACCCACTGACAGTGCAGCACTCCCTCAGTACTGACCCTCTGACATTGCTGCACTCCCTCAGTACTGACCCTCTGACAGTACAGCACTCCCTCAGTACTGACCATCTGACAGTGCATCACTCCCTCAGTACTGAGCCTCTGACAGTGCAGCACTCCCTCAGTACTGACCCTCTGACAGTGCTGCACTCCCTCAGTACTCACCCTCTGACAGTGCAGCACTCCCTCAGTACTGACTCTCTGACAGTGCAGCACTCCCTCGGTACTGACCCTCTGGCAGTGCAGCAATCCCTCAGTACTGACCCTGTGACAGTGCAGCACTCCCTCAGTACTGACCCTCTGACAGTGCAGCACTCCCTCAGTCCTGACCCTCTGACAGTGCAGCACTCCCTCAGTACTGACTCTCTGACAGTGCAGCACTCCCTCAGTACTGACCCTCTGACAGTGCGGCACTCCCTCAGTACTGACCCTCTGACAGTGCGGCTCTCCCTCTGTACTGACCCTCTGACAGTGCAGCACTCCCTCAGTACTGACCCTCTGACAGTGCTGCACTCCCTCAGTACTCACCCTGTGACAGAGCGGCACTCCCTCAGTACTTACCCTCTGACAGTGCAGCACTCCCTCAGTACGGACCCTCTGACAGTGCGGCTCTCCCTCTGTACTGACCCTCTGACAGTGCAGCACTCCCTCAGTACTGACCCTCTGACAGTGCAGAACTCCCTCAGTACTGACCCTCTGACAGTGCAGCACTCCCTCAGTACTGACCCTCTGACAGTGCAGCATTCCCACATACTTACCCTCTGACAGCGCGGCACTCCCTCAGTACTGACTCATTGACAGTGCAGCACTCCCTCAGTACTGACCATCTGACAGTGCATCACTCCCTCAGTACTGACTCTCTGACAGTGCAGCACTCCCTCAGTACTGAGCCTCTGACAGTGCAGCACTCCCTCAGTACTGACCCTCTGACAGTGCTGCACTCCCTCAGTACTCACCCTCTGACAGTGCAGCACTCCCTCAGTACTGACCCTCTGGCAGTGCAGCAATCCCTCAGTACTGACCCTCTGACAGTGCAGCAATCCCTCAGTTCTGACCCTCTGACAGTGCGGCACTCCCTCAGTACTGACCCTCTGACAGTGCAGAACTCCCTCAGTACTGACCCTCTGACAGTGCAGCACTCCCTCAGTACTGACCCTCTGACAGTGCAGCATTCCCACATACTTACCCTCTGACAGTGCGGCACTCCCTCAGTACTGACCCACTGACAGTGCAGCACTCCCTCAGTACTGACCCTCTGACATTGCTGCACTCCCTCAGTACTGACCCTCTGACAGTACAGCACTCCCTCAGTACTGACCATCTGACAGTGCATCACTCCCTCAGTACTGAGCCTCTGACAGTGCAGCACTCCCTCAGTACTGACCCTCTGACAGTGCTGCACTCCCTCAGTACTCACCCTCTGACAGTGCAGCACTCCCTCAGTACTGACTCTCTGACAGTGCAGCACTCCCCTCGGTACTGACCCTCTGGCAGTGCAGCAATCCCTCAGTACTGACCCTGTGACAGTGCAGCACTCCCTCAGTACTGACCCTCTGACAGTGCAGCACTCCCTCAGTACTGACCCTCTGACAGTGCAGCACTCCCTCAGTACTGACCCTCTGACAGTGCACACTCCCTCAGTACTGACCCTCTGACAGTGCGGCACTCCCTCAGTACTGACC
>JANJGN010000847.1:240000-257762 GCA_026770705.1 Isurus oxyrinchus | reverse complement strand
TTGCGGACTGCGGAGAGGGGAGGGGGAGGGGGAAGGGAAGGGAAAGGTAGAGGAGGGGAGGGGGAGAAAAGAGAAGAGAGAGAGAGAGGAGTTAAAAGCCCCTCCCCCAGGATCGAAGAGCTGGCGGAGACGTCGGGGGGGGGGGGGTGGTGGTTGGTCCATTCAGCCCGTCGAGCCTGCTACCCCACCGTCATGGCCAGCCCTGAGCGTCCCGCCCCCTCACCCAGCCCGTCCCTCAACTCGCTGAAGGGTTGAAAACCTCCGGTACAGTGTCGGTAAAACTCAAACATCGTTCGCTTTGGGCAGGAAGTATAAAAAAGCTGAGCGTTCGCTTCACAGGATCAAACACAGAGCAGAAGAGGCCCCTTCGGCCCATCGAGTCTGCACCGACCCTGTGAGAAACACCTGACCTACCTCCCTAACCCCATTCACCAGCACTTGGCCCCATCGCCTTGAATGTTTATGAGGTGCCAAGCGCTCATCCAGGTGCTTTTTAAAGGATGTGAGGCTAACCCACCTCCAACCCCCTCCCAGGCAGCGCATTCCAGACCCTCCCCACCCTCTGGGTAAAAAAGTTTTTTCCAAAATCCTGGAACTCCCTCCCTAACAGCACCGTGGGTGTACCTACAACCACACGGACAAAATCCTGGAACTCCCTCCCTAACAGCGCCGTGGGTGTACCTACACCACAGGGACAAAATCCTGGAACTCCCGCCCTAACAGCGCGGTGGGTGTACCTACACCACAGGGGACAAAATCCTGGAACTCCCTCCCTAACAGCGCCGTGGGTGTACCTACACCACACGGACAAAAATCCTGGAACTCCCTCCCTAACAGCGCCGTGGGTGTACCTACACCACAGGGACAAAATCCTGGAACTCCCTCCCTAACAGCGCCGTGGGTGTACCTACACCACACGGACAAAATCCTAGAACTCCCTCCCTAACAGCACCGTGGGTGTACCTACATCACACGGACAAAATCCTGGAACTCCCTCCCTAACAGTGCCGTGGGTGTACCTACACCACACGGACAAAATCCTGGAACTCCCTCCCTAACAGCGCCGTGGGTGTACCTACACCACAGGACAAAATCCTGGAACTCCCTCCCTAACAGCGCCGTGGGTGTACCTACACCACACGGACAAAATCCCGGAACTCCCTCCCTAACAGCGCTGTGGGTGTACCTACACCACACGGACAAAATACTGGAAACTCCCTCCCTAACAGCGCCGTGGGTGTACCTACACCACACGGACAAAATACTGGAACTCCCTCCCTAACAGCGCCGTGGGTGTACCTACACCACAGGGACAAAATCCTGGAATTCCCTCCCTAACAGCGCCGTGGGTGTACCTACACCACACAGACAAAATCCTGGAAGTCCCTCCCTAACAGCACCGTGGGTGTACCTACACCACACGGACAAAATCCTGGAACTCCCTCCCTAACAGCGCTGTGGGTGTACCAACACCACACGGACAAAATCCTGGAACTCCCTCCCTAACAGCGCTGTGGGTGTACCTACACCACACGGACAAAATCCTGGAACTCCCTCCCTAACAGCGCTGTGGGTGTACCTACACCACAGGGACAAAATCCTGGAACTCCCTCCCTAACAGCGCTGTGGGTGTACCTACACCACACGGACAAAATCGCACAATCGCTGAACCTGTCTTCGCAGCCTCCTCACAGCTTTCCCTCCCACCGAGCTTGGTGCCACTCCGTCACTTTGCCTGACTTGTCCATGTTGATCCCGTTAAAGTAACCCTACGTCCATGTGGATATCTTAGCCGCCCCCCCCCCCCCCCCCCCCCCCCCCGCCACCCCCCCCCCCCCCGCCCCCCAGCTACAGAACGCCCTGGAGCCTTTTGTTTGAGCTCCGGGGTACTCCACATCTACAGGTTCCCCTTCATCTGCCTTCAATTTCACGGCAGCTGTCCGAAAACGCCCCCTGGAGGAAAGACCAGCTCACTGCGCCCCCCCCCCACCAACCTCACCCAACACCGAACTCTGTCTCGCCACTCCCCACCCCCCCCCCAGCCAGCCCTCCCCACCCCCCTCCCGACCTGGTGACCTACCTTGGCATCCTCGCCCAGCTCCAGGTGGTCAAGCGCCGAGTTGCTTCCGAAGCTGGAGTCCGAGAACTGCGAGAGGGCGGAGAGGTCCCACATCGACTTGCTGGCCTTGGGGGGCGGCGCGCTGGGACCGCTGGCCGCCTGCCGGGCCTCCGGAGGATGTCGCTCAGGGCCTGGGAGGCCTCAGCCCTCTGGGCGCCCTTGGCCCCCCTCCACAAGGTCACCGTCTGCCGGAAGGTGGGGCGGGGTCCGGCCCGCCCGGGGTCGGCCGCGTGGGGGGAGGGGCCCGCGGGCGGGGGGCGGGGCCGGTGCCCCCGCGTGGCGGTGGCGGGCAGGCGGGGGGAGGGGCTCCGGCCGCGGCAGGGCGGGGCCGCCCGGACTGTAGCCGTTGGCGATCGGACGAGGGGCAGGGGGCGGTGAGCGGGGGCGGGGCGGCTGAAGTCGCTCAGCCGGAGGGGTCTGCTGGCGGCGTAGAGGGTCCGGAACTCCCGGTCGAAGGCATCGATCACCTGACCCGTCAGCAGGGTCGCCAAGTTTCGGTCAAGTCTGGCGTCTGCCCAGGTGAAGCTGGAGAGAGGGAGAGAGAGAGAGGGGGGGGGGAGAGAGATAGAGCAGGGGAGGGAGAGAGAGCGGGGGGAGAGAGATAGACCAGGGGGAGGAAGAGAGAGCGGGGGGAGAGAGATAGAGCAGGGGGAGAGAGATAGAGCAGGGGGAGGGAGATAGAGCAGGGGGAGGGAGAGAGAGCGGGGGGAGAGAGATAGAGCAGGGGGAGGGGAGAGCGCGGGGAGGAGAGAGATAGAGCAGTGGGAGGGAGAGAGAGCGGGGGGAGAGAGATAGAGCAGGGGGAGAGAGATAGAGCAGGGGGAGGAAGAGAGAGCGGGGGGAGAGAGATAGAGCAGGGGGAGGGAGAGAGCACGGGAGGAGAGAGATAGAGCAGTGGGAGGGAGAGAGAGCGGGGGGAGAGAGATAGAGCAGGGGGAGGGAGAGGAGGAGCGGGAGAGAGAGATAGAGCAGGGGGAGGGAGAGAGAGCGGGGGGGGAGAGAGATAGAGCAGGGGGAGGGAGAGAGCACGGGAGGAGAGAGATAGAGCAGTGGGAGGGAGAGAGAGCGGGGGGAGAGAGATAGAGCAGGGGGAGGGAGAGAGAGCGGGGGGGAGAGAGATAGAGCAGGGGGAGGGAGAGAGAGCGGGGGGCCGAGAGATAGAGCAGGGAGAGGGAGAGAGAGCGGGGGGGGGAGAGAGATAGAGCAGGGGGAGGGAGAGAGAGCGGGGGGCGAGAGATAGAGCAGGAGAGGGAGAGAGAGCGGGGAGAGAGATAGAGCAGGGGGGGAGAGAGATAGAGTGGGGAGAGAGATAGAGCAGGGGGAGGAGAGAGAGCGGGGGGAGAGAGATAGAGCAGGGGGAGAAAGAGACAGTGGGGGGAGAGAGATAGAGCAGGGGGGAGGGAGAGAGAACGCGGGAGAGAGATAGAGCAGAGAGAGAGATAGAGTGTGGAAAGAGTGATAGAGTAGGGGGAGGAGAGAGGAGCAGGGGGAGGGAGGAGAGAGCGGGGGGAGGGGAGAGAGAGCAGGGAGAGAGAGATAGAGCGGGGGAGAAAGACTAGAGCAGGGGGAGGGAGAGAGAGCGGGGGGAGAGAGATAGAGCGGGGAGAGAGAGATAGAGTGGGGAGAGAGAGATAGAGCAGGGGGAGGGAGAGAGAGCAGGGGGAGAGAGATAGAGCAGGGGGAGGGAGAGAGAGTGGGGGGGAGAGAGATAGAGCAGGGGGAGGGAGAGAGAGCGGGGGGAAAGAGATAGAGCAGGGGAGTGGGAGAGAGCAGGGGGAGAGAGCTAGAGCAGGGGGAGAGAGATAGACCAGGGGGAGGAAGAGAGAGTGGGGGGAGAGAGATAGAGTAGGGGGAGGGAGAGAGAGCAGGGGGAGGAGGAGAGAGCGGGGGAGGGAGAGAGAGCAGGGAGAGAGAGATAGAGCGGGGGAGAAAGATAGAGCAGGGGGAGGGAGAGAGAGCGTGGGGAGAGAGATAGAGCGGGGAGAGAGAGATAGAGCAGGGGGAGGGAGAGAGAGCGGGGGAGAGAGATAGAGTGGAGGGAGAGAGATAGAGCAGGGGGAGGGAGAGAGAGCGGGGGGAGAGAGATCGAGCCGGGGGCGAGAGATAGAGTGGGGAGAGAGAGATAGAGCGGGGGGAAAGAGATAGAGCAGGGGGAGAGAGATAGAGCAGGGGGAGGGAGAGAGAGCAGGGGGAGAGAGATAGACCGGGGGAGGAAGAGAGAGTGGGGGGAGAGAGAGCAGGGGGAGTGGGAGAGAGCAGGGGGAGAGAGAGAGACGGGGTGAGAGAGATAGAGCAGAGAGAGAGAGATAGAGTGTGGAGAGAGTGATAGAGCAGAGGGAGGGAGAGAGAGCGGGGGAGGAAGAGAGAGCAGGGAGAGATAGATAGAGCAGGAGGAGAAAGATAGAGCAGGGGGAGGGAGAGAGGGAGAAGAAAGAGCCGTGGGGAGAGAGGGGGAGCGAGAGAGGAAGGAGAGAGAGAGAGAGCCGGGGGGAGAGAGGCAAAGCGAGGGAGCGAAGGGAACGAGGGAGAGAGAAAGAGCGTGGGGAGGAGAAGGGGAGCGAGAGAGAGGTGGCAAAGTGAGAGAGCGGGGGGGGGAGAGATAGAGCAGGTGGAGGGAGGGGGGAGAGAGAGCAGGGTGACAGAGAGAGGGGAGAGCAAGAGAGGGAGCGGAAGGGAGGAGAGAGGGAGAGAGACAGCAGGTGAGAGAAAACGTGGGGGGAGTGAGAGTGTGGGAGAGAGCAGAGGGGAGAGAGAGAAGGGAGTGGGAGAGGTGGAGAGAGAGAGAGAGCGTGGGTGGGGGGAGTGCGAGAGGGTAAGGGGGAGAGAGAGAGAAAGATTGGGAGAGAGAGAGAGAGTGGGTGAGAGCGAGAGAAGGGGGCAGTGGAACCAAAAAAGTGATAGGGTTTATGATTGTCTCGAGCAATCACTTCCAGGTCATTCTCAAACACAATTGGTCACTCCCAGTCCCTGCCCAGTTACTCCCAGCCACAATTAGTCACTCCCAGTCCACTCCTGGTCACTCCCAGTCTTAATCGATCACTCCCAGCCTTGCTCAGAACCTCACAATCCTATTCGGTCACTCCTGGTCACTCCCGGTCACTCCTAGTCCTGCTCAGTCACTCTTGGTCACTCCCGGTCACTCCTGGCCACTCCTAGTCCTGCTCAGTCGCTCTCGGTCACTCCCGGGCAATCCTAGTCCTGCTCAGTCACTCTCGGTCACTCCTGGTCACTCCTAGTACTGCTCAGTCATTCTTGGTCACTCCCGGTCACTCCTAGTCCTGATTGGTCACTCTCGGTCACTCCCGGTCACTCCTAGTCCTGCTCAGTCACTCTCTGTCACTCCCGGTCACTCCTAGTCCTGCTCAGTCACCCTTGGTCACTCCCGGTCACTCCTAGTCCTGCTCAGCCACTCTCGGTCACTCCCTGGTCACTCCAAGCCCTGCTCAGTCACTCTCAGTCATTCCCAGTCACTCCTAGTCCAGCTCAGTCACTCTCGGTCACTCCCAGTCACTCCTAGTCCTGCTCAGTCATTCTCGGTCACTCCTGTCACTCCTGGTCCCGCTCAACCACTCTCGGTCACTCCCGGTCACTCCTAGTCCTGCTCAGCCACTCTCTGTCACTCCTGGTCACTCCTAGTCCTGTTCAGTCACTCCCGGTCACTCCTAGTCCTGCTCGGTCACTCTCGGTCACTCCCGGTCACTCCTAGTCCGGCTCAGCCACTCTCGGTCACTCCCGGTCACTCCTAGTCCTGCCCAGTCACCCTCGGTCACTCCGGTCACACCTAGTCCTGCTAAGTAACTCTCAGTCACTACCGGTCACTCCATGTCCTGCACAATCTCTCTCGGTCACTCCCAGTCATTCCTACTCCTGCAAAGACGCTCTCGGTCACTCCTGGTCACCCCTAGTCCTGCTCAGTTGTTCTCGGTCACTCCCAGTCACTCCTAAGTCCTGCTCAGCCACTCTTGGTAACTCCCGGTCACTCCTAGTCCTGCTTGGTCACTCTTGGTCACTCCCAGTCACTCCTAAGTCCTGCTCAGCCACTCTTGGTAACTCCCGGTCACTCCTAGTCCTGCTCGGTCACTCTTGGTCACTCCTGGTCACTCCTAGTACTGCTCAGTCATTCTTGGTCACTCCCGGTCACTCCTAGTCCTGATTGGTCACTCTCGGTCACTCCCGGTCACTCCTAGTCCTGCTCAGTCACTCTCTGTCACTCCCGGTCACTCCTAGTCCTGCTCAGTCACCCTTGGTCACTCCCGGTCACTCCTAGTCCTGCTCAGCCACTCTCGGTCACTCCTGGTCACTCCAAGCCCTGCTCAGTCACTCTCAGTCATTCCCAGTCACTCCTAGTCCAGCTCAGTCACTCTCGGTCACTCCCAGTCACTCCTAGTCCTGCTCAGTCATTCTCGGTCACTCCTGTCACTCCTGGTCCCGCTCAACCACTCTCGGTCACTCCCGGTCACTCCTAGTCCTGCTCAGCCGCTCTCTGTCACTCCTGGTCACTCCTAGTCCTGTTCAGTCACTCCCGGTCACTCCTAGTCCTGCTCGGTCACTCTCGGTCACTCCCGGTCACTCCTAGTCTGGCTCAGCCACTCTCGGTCACTCCCGGTCACTCCTAGTCCTGCCCAGTCACCCTCGGTCACTCCCGGTCACACCTAGTCCTGCTAAGTAACTCTCAGTCACTACCGGTCACTCCATGTCCTGCACAATCGCTCTCGGTCACTCCCAGTCATTCCTACTCCTGCAAAGACGCTCTCGGTCACTCCTGGTCACCCCTAGTCCTGCTCAGTTTTCTCGGTCACTCCCAGTCACTCCTAAGTCCTGCTCAGCCACTCTTGGTAACTCCCGGTCACTCCTAGTCCTGCTTGGTCACTCTTGGTCACTCCCAGTCACTCCTAAGTCCTGCTCAGCCACTCTTGGTAACTCCCGGTCACTCCTAGTCCTGCTCGGTCACTCTTGGTCACTCCCAGTCACTCCTAGTCCTGCTCAGTCACTCTCGGTCACTCCCGGTCACTCCTAGTCCTGCTCAGTCACTCTCGGTCACTCCTGGTCACTCCTACTCCTGCTCGGCTACCCTTGGTCACTCCTGGTCACTCCTAGTCCTGCTCTGTCACTCTCAGTCACTCCCGGTAACTCCTAGTCCAGCTCAGTCGCTCTCAGTCACTCCTGGTCACTCCTAGTCCTGCTCAGTCACTCTCGGTCACTACGGGTCACTCCTAGTCCTGCTCAGTTGCTTTTGGTCACTCCCGGTCATTCTCTGTCACTCCTAGAGCTGCTCCACCACTCTCGGTCACTCCCGCTCACTCCTAGTCCTTCTCAGTCACTCTCTGTCACTCCTAGAGCTGCTCAGCCACTCTCGGTCACTCCCGGACACTCCTAGTCCTGCTCAGAAACCCTCGGTCCCTCCCGGTCACTCCAAGTCCTGCTCAGTTGCTCTCGGTCACTCCCGGTCACTCCTAGTCCTGCACAGTCGCTCTCGGTCACTCCCGGTCACTCATAGTACTGCAGATTCACTCTCGGTCACTCCTAGTCCAGCTCAGTCACACTAGGTCACTCCCGGTCACTCCTAGTCCTGCTCAGCCACTCTCGGTCACTCCTAGCCCTGCTCAGTCACTCTCAGTCACTCCTAGTCCTGCTCAGTCACTCTCGGTCACTCCCAGTCACTCCTAGTCCAGCTCAGTCACCCTCGCTCACTCCCAGCACTCCTAGTCCAGCTCAGTCACACTAGGTCACTCCCGGTCACTCCTAGTCCTGCTCAGCCGCTCTCTATCACTCCCGGTCACTCGTAGTGCTGCTCAGCCACTCTCGGTCACTCCCGGTCACTCCTAGTCCAGCTCAGTCACTCTCAGTCACTCCCGGTCACTCCTAGTCCTGCTCAGTTACTCTCAGTCACTCCTAGTCACTCCTAGTCCTGCTCAGTCACTCTCGGTCACTCCTGGTATCTCCTAGTCATGCTGAGCCGCTCTCTGTCACTCCCAGTCACTCCCAGTCCTTCTCGGTCACTCTCGGTCACTCCCGGCCACTCCTAGTCCTGCTCAGTCACCCTCAGTCACTCCTGGTCACTCCTAGTCCTGCTCAGTCACTCTCGGTCATTCCCGGTCACTCCTAGTCCTGCTCAGCCGCTCTCGGTCACTCCCGGTCACTCCCGGTCATTCCTAGTCCTGCAGAGTCACTCTCGGTCACTCCCGGTCACTCCTAGTCCTGCTCAGCCGCTCTCGGTCACTCCTGATCACTCCTAGTCCTGCTCAGCCGCTCTCGGTCACTCCTGGTCTTGCTCAACCACTCATGGTCACTCCCGGTCACTCCTAGTGCTGCTCAGCCGCTCTCTGTCACTCCCGGTCACTCCTAGTCCTGCTCAGTCAGTCCCGGTCACTCCTACTCCTGCTCAGTCACCCTCGGTCTCTCCCAGTCACTCCGAGTCCTGCTCAGTCACCCTCGGTCACTCCTGGTCATTCCTAGTCCTGCTTAGCTGCTCTCAGTCACTCCCGGTCACTCCTAGTCCTGTTCAGTCATTCTTGGTCATTCCTGGTCACTCCTACTCCTGCTCAGTCATTCTCGGTCACTCCCAGTCAATCCGAGTCCTGCTCAGACACCCTCGGTCACTCCTGGTCATTCCTAGTCCTGCTTAGCTGCTCTCAGTCACTCCCGGTCACTCCTAGTCCTGCTCAGTCATTCTCGGTCACTCCTGGTCACTCCTAGCCTGGCTCAGTCACTCCCAGTCACTCCTAGTCCTGCTCAGCCACTCTCGGTCACTCCTGGTCATTCCTAGTCCTGCTCAGCCGCTCTTGGTCACTCCTGGTCACTCCTAGTCCTGCTCAGCCGCTCTCTGTCACTCCTGGTCACTCCTATTCCTGCTCAGTCACTCTCGGTCACTCCCGGTCACTCCTAGGCCTGCTCAGTCACCCTTGGTCACTCCCGGTCACTCCTAGTCCTGCTCAGCCACTCTCTGTCATTCCCGGTCACTCGCAGTCCTACTCAGCCACTCCCAATCACTCCTGGTCACTCCTAGTCCTGCAGAGTCACTCTCGGTCACTCTCGGTCACTCCTAGTCCTGCTCAGTCACTCTCGGTCACTCCCAGTCACTCCTGGTCCTGCTCAGTCACCCTCGGTCACTCCTGATCACTCCAACTTCTGCCCGGCCACTCTTAGTCACTCCCGGTCACTCCTAGTCCTGCTCAGCCGCTCTCGGTCACTCCCGGTCACTCCTAGTCATGCAGAGTCACTCTCGGTCACTCCTGGTCACTCCTAGTCCTGCTCAGCCGCTCTCGGTCACTCCCGGTCACTCCTAGTCCTGCTCAGCTGCTCTCGGTCACTCCTGGTCTTGCTCAACCACTCACGGTCACTCTCGGTCACTCCTAGTGCTGCTCAGCCGCTCTCTGTCACTCCCGGTCACTCCTAGTCCTGCTCAGTCACTCCCAGTCACTCTGGTTCCTGCTCCGTCACCCTCGGTCACTCCTGGTCATTCCTAGTCCTGCTTAGCTGCTCTCAGTCACTCCCGATCATTCCTAGTCCTGCTCAGTCATTCTCGGTCACTCCTGGTCACTCCTAGTCCTGCTCAGTCATTCTCGGTCACTCCCAGTCACTCCGAGTCCTGCTCAGACACCCTTGGTCACTCCTGGTCATTCCTAGTCCTGCTTAGCTGCTCTCAGTCACTCCCGGTCACTCCTAGTCCTGCTCAGTCATTCTCGGTCACTCCTGGTCACTCCTAGTCCTGCTCAGCCGCTCTCTGTCACTCCCGGTCACTCCTAGTCCTGCTCAGTCACTCCCGGTCACTCCTGGTCACTCCTAGTCCTGCAGAGTCACTCTCGGTCACTCCCGGTCAGTCCTAGTCCTGCTCAGTCACTCTCGGTCACTCCCAGTCACTGCTGGTCCTGCTCAGTCACCCTCGGTCACTCCTGATCACTCCAACTTCTGCCCGGCCACTCTTAGTCACTCCTGGTCACTCCTAGTCCTGCTCAGCCGCTCTCAGTCACTCCCGGTCACTCCTAGTCATGCAGAGTCACTCTCGGTCACTCCTGGTCACTCCTAGTCCTGCTCAGCCGCTCTCGGTCACTCCCGGTCACTCCTAGTCCTGCTCAGCCGCTCTCGGTCACTCCTGGTCTTGCTCAACCACTCACGGTCACTCTCGGTCACTCCTAGTGCTGCTCAGCCGCTCTCTGTCACTCCCGGTCACTCCTCGTCCTGCTCAGTCACTCCCAGTCACTCTGAGTCCTGCTCAGTCACCCTCGGTCACTCCTGGTCATTCCTAGTCCTGCTTAGCTGCTCTCAGTCACTCCCGGTCATTCCTAGTCCTGCTCAGTCATTCTCGGTCACTCCTGGTCACTCCTAGTCCTGCTCAGTCATTCTCGGTCACTCCCAGTCACTCCGAGTCCTGCTCAGACACCCTCGGTCACTCCTGGTCATTCCTAGTCCTGCTTAGCTGCTCTCAGTCACTCCCGGTCACTCCTAGTCCTGCTCAGTCATTCTCGGTCACTCCTGGTCACTCCTAGTCCTGCTCAGCCGCTCTCTGTCACTCCCGGTCACTCCTAGTCCTGCTCAATCACTCCCGGTCACTCCTGGTCACTCCTAGTCCTGCAGAGTCACTCTCGGTCACTCCCGGTCAGTCCTAGTCCTGCTCAGTCACACTCGGTCACTCCCGGTCACTCCAAGTCCTGCTCAGCCACTCTCAGTCACTCCTGGTCATTCCTAGCCCAACTCAGTCACTCCCGGTCACTCCTAATCCTGCTCAGCCACTCTCGGTCACTCCCGGTCACTCCTAGTCCTGCTCAGCCACCCTCGGTCACTCCTGGTCACTCCTAGCCCAGCTCATTCACTCCCGGTCACTCCTAGTCCTGCTCAGCCACTCTCGGTCGCTCCTGGTCACTCCTAGCCCGGCTCAGTCACTCCCGGTCACTCCTAGTCCTGCTCAGCCACTCTCGGTTACTCCTGGTCACTCCTAGTCCTGCTCAGCCGCTCTCGGGCACTCCTGGTCACTCCTGGTCCTGCTCAGTCACCCTTGGTCACTCCCGGTCACTCCTAGTCCTGCTGAGCCACTCTCTGTCACTCCCGGTCACTCATAGTCCTGCTCAGTCACTCCTGGTCACTCCCGGTCACTCCTACTCCAGCACAGGCACTCTCGGTAACTCCCGGTCACTCCTAGTCCTGCTCATTCACTCTCGGTCACTCCTGTCACTCCTAGTCCTGCTCAGTCACCATCGGTCACTCCTGATCACTCCTAGTCCTGCTCGGTCACTCCTGATCACTCCTACCTCTGCCCGGTCGCTCTTGGTCACTCCCGGTCACTCCTAGTGCTGCTCAGCCACTCTCGGTAACTCCCGGTCACTCCTAGTCCTGCTCAGTCACCCTCAGTCACTCCTGGTCACTCCTAGTCCTGCTAAGTCCACCTCAGTCACTCCCGGTCACTCCTAGTCCTGCTCAGCCGCTGTCGGTCACTCCTGGTCTTGCCAAACCACTCACGGTCACTCACGGTCACTCCTAGTCCTGCTCAGTCACTCCCGGTCACTCTTAGTCCTGCTCAGTCACCCTCGGTCACTCCCAGTCACTCCGGGTCCTGCTCAGTCACCCTCGGTCACTCCCAGTCATTCCTAGTCCTGCTCAGCTGCTCTCAGTCACTCCTGGTCACTCCTAGTCCTGCTCAGTCATTCTCGGTCACTCCTGGTCACTCCTAGTCCTGCTCAGCCGCTCTCTGTCACTCCCGGTCACTCCTAGTCCTGCTCAGTCACTCCCGGTCACTCCCGGTCACTCCTAGTCCTGCACAGTCACTCTCAGTCACTCCCGGTCACTCCTAGTCCTGCAGAGTCACTCTCGGTCACTCCCGGTCACTCCAAGCCTGCTCAATCACCCTCGGTCACTCCCGGTCACTCCTAGTCCAGCTCAGCCGCTCTTGGTCACTCCTAGTCCTGCTCAGTCACTCTCGGTAACTCTCGCTCAATCCTAGTCTTGCTCAGCCACTCTTGGTCACTCCTAGAGCTGCTCAGCCACTCTTGGTCACTCCCGCTCACTCCTAGTCCAGATCAGTTGCTCTTGGTCACTCCCGGTCACTCCTAGTCCTGCAGAGTCACTATCGGTCACTCCCGGTCACTCCTAGTTCTGCAGAGTCACTCTCGATCACTCCCGGTCACTCGTAGTCCTGCAGAGTCACTCTCGGTCACTCCCGGTCACTCCTAGTCCTGCTCAGTCACCCTCAGTCACTCCTGGTCACTCCTAGTCCTGCTCAGCTGCTCTCTGTCACTCCCGGTCACTCCTAGTCCTGCAGAGTCACTCTCGATCACTCCCGGACACTCCTAGTCCTGCTCAGTCACCCTTGGTCACTCCCGGTCACTCCTAGTCCGGCTCAGTCACCCTTGGTCACTCCTGGTCACTCCTAGTCCGTCTCAGCCGCTCTCTGTCACTCCCGGTCACTCCTAGTCCTGCTCAGTCATTTTCGGTCACTCCCGGTCACTCCTAGTCCTGCTCAGTCACCCTCGGTCACTCCTGATCACTCTTAGTCCTGCACAGTCGCTCTCGGTCACTCCCGGTCACACCTAGTCCTGCAACGGCGGTCTCGGTCACTCCCGGTCATTCCTAATCCTGCTCAGTCATTCTCGGTCACTCCCGGTTACTCCTAGTCCTGCTCAGTCACCCTCGGTCACTCCCGGTCACTCCTAGTCCTGCTAAGTCATTCTTGGTCACTGCCAATCACTCCTGGTCACTCCTGATCCTGCTCAACCACTCTCAGTCGCTCCCAGTCACTCCTAGTCCTGCTCAGCCGCTCTCTGTCACTCCCGGTCACTCCTAGTCCTGCTCAGCCGCTTTCTGTCACTCCCGGTCAATCCTAGTCCTGCTCACTCACTCCCGGTCACTCCCGCTCACTCCTAGTCCTGCTCAGTTGCTTTTGGTCACTCCCGGTCATTCTCTGTCACTCCTAGAGCTGCTCCACCAATCTCGGTAACTGCTGTTCACTCCTAGTCCTGCTCAGTCACCCTCGGTCACTCCCGGTCACGCCTAGTCCAGCTCAGCCGCTCTCGGTCACTTCTGGTCACTCCTAGTCCTGCTCAGTCACTCTCGGTAACTCCCGCTCAATCCTACTCCTGCTCAGCCACTCTTGGTCACTCCCGCTCACTGCTAGTCCAGATCAGTTGCTCTCGGTCACTCCTGGTCACTCCTAGTCCATCAGCATCACTCTCGGTCACAACTGATCACTCCTAGTCCTGCAGAGTCACTCTCGATCACTCCCGGTCACTTGTAGTCGTGCAGAGTCACTCTCGGTCACTCCCGGTCACTCGTAGTCCTGCAGAGTCACTCTCGGTCACCCCCGGTCACTTCTAGTCCTGCTCAGTCACCCTCGGTCACTCCCGGTCACTCTTAGTCCTGCTCAGTCACCCTCGGTCACTCCTGATCACTCTTATTCCTGCACAGTCACTCTCGGTCACTCCCGGTCACTCCTAGTCCTGCAAAGCCACTCTCGGTCACTCCCGGTCACTCCTTATCCTACTCAGTCATTCTCGGTCACTCCCGGTCACTCCTAGTCCTGCTCAGTCATTCTCGGTCACTCCCAATCACTCCCGGTCACTCCTGGTCCTGCTCAACCACTCTCAGTCACTCCCGGTCACTCCTAGTCCTGCTCACTCACCCCAGGTCACTCCCGGTCACTCCTAGTCCTGCTCAGTCACTCCTAGTCCTGCTCAGTCATTCCTGGTCACTCCTAGTCCTGCTCAGTCACTCCCAGTCACTCCTGGTCACTCCTAGTCCTGCTCAGCCGCTCTCTGTCACTTCCGGTCACTCCTACCCCTACTCAGTTGATCTCGGTCACTCCCGGTCACTCCTAGTCCACTCAGCCCATCTTGGTCACTCCCGGTCACTGTTAGTCCTGCTCGGTCACCCCTGGTCACTCCCGGTCACTCCTAGTCCTGCTCGGTCACTCTCGGTCACTCCCGGTCCCTCCTAGTCCTGCTCAGTCACTCTTGATCACTCCCGGTCACTCCTAGTCCTGCCCAGTCACTCTCTGTCACTCCCGGTCACTCCTAGTCCTGCTCAGTCACTCTCGGTCACTCCTGGGCACTAATACTCCTGCTCGGCTGCTCACGGTCACTCCCGGTCACTCCTAATCCTGCTCGGTCGCTCTCAGTCACTCCCGGTCACTCCTACCCCGGCTCAGCCGCTCTCGGTCACTTCTGGTCACTCCTAGTCCTGCTCAGTCACTCTCGGTCACTCCTAGTCCTGCTCAGTTGACCTCGGTCGCTCCCGGTCACTCCTAGTCCTGCACGGTCACTCTCGGTCACTCTCGGTCACTCCTAGTGCTGCTCGGTCACTCTCGGTCACTCCCGGTCACTCATATTACTGCTCAGTCACTCCCGGTCACTCCCAGTCACTCCTAGTCCTGTTCAGTCACTGTCGGTCACTTCTGGTCACTCGTAGTCCTGCTCAGTCACTCTCGGTCACACCTGATCACTCCTAGTCCTGCTCAGCCACTCTCGGTCACTCCTAGTCCTGCTCGGTCACTCTCGGTCACGCCTGATCACTCCTACTTCTGCTCGGCAACTCTCGGTCACTCTCGGTCACTCCTGGTCCTGCTCGGTCACTCTCAGTCACTCCCAGTCACTCCTAGTCCTGCTCAGCCACTCTCGGTCACTCCCGGTCACTCCTAGTCCTGCTCAGCCGCTCTCTGTCACTCCCGGTCACTCCTAGTCCTGATTGGTCGCTCTCGGTCACTCCCGGTCACTCCTAGTCCTGCTCAGTCACTCTCGGTCACTCCCAGTCACTCCTACCCCTGCTCAGCTGCTCTCGGTCACTCCTGGTCACTCCTAGTCCTGCTCGGTCACTCTCAGTCACTCCCGGTCACTCCTAGTCCTGTTCAGCCACTCTCAGTCACTCCCGGACACTCCTAGTCTGGCTCAGTCACTCGCGGCCACTCCTATTCCTGCTCAGTCACCCTCGGTCACTCCCGGTCACTCCTAGTCCTGCTCAGTCACCCTTAGTCACTCCCGGTCTCTCCTAGTCCTGCTCAGTCACTCTCAGTCACTCCCGGTCACTCCTAGTCCTGCTCACTCACTGCCGGTCACTCCCGGTCACTCCTAGACCTGCTCAGTCACTCTCGGTCACTCCCAGTCACTCCTAGTCCTGCTCGGTCACTCTCGGTCACTCCCGGTCACTCCTAGTGTTGCTCAGCCACTCTCGGTCACTCCCAGTCAATCCTAGTCCTGCCCAGTCACCCTCGGTCACTCCCGGTCATTCCTAGTCCTGCTTAGCTGCTCTCAGTCACTCTCGGTCACTCCTAGTCCTGCTTAGCTGCTCTCAGTCACTCTCGGTCACTCCTAGTCCTGCTCAGCCACTCTCTGTCACTTCCGGTCAGTCCTAGTCCTGCTCGGTCACTCTCGGTCACTCCCGCTCACTCCTAGTCCTGCTCAGTCACCCTCGGTCACTCTCGGTCACTCCTAGTCCTGCTCAGCCACTCTTGGTCACTCCTGGTCATTCGTAGCCTGGCTCAATCACTCCCGGCCACTCCTAGCCCTTCTCAGTCACCCTCGGTCACTCCCGGTCACTCCTAGTCCTGCTCAGTCACCCTTGGTCACTCCCGGTCTCTCCTAGTCCTGCTCAGCCACTCTCGGTCACTCCCGGTCACTCCTAGTCCTGCTCAGCCACTCTCGGTCACTCCTGGTCACTCCTAGTCCTGCTCAGCCGCTCTCGGTCACACCCGGTCACTCCTAGTCCTGCTCAGCCACTCTCGGTCACTCCCGGTCACTCCTAGTCCTGCTCAGCCACTCCCGGTCACTCCCGGTCACTCCTAGTCCTGCTCAGTCACTCTCTGTCACTCCCGGTCACTCCTAGTCCTGCAAAGTCGCTCTCGGTCACTGCCGGTCACTCCTAATCCTGCTCAGTCATTCTCAGTCACTCCCAGTCACTCCTAGTCCTGCTCAGTCATTCTCGGTCACTCCCAATCACTCCCGGTCACTCCTGGTCCTGCTCAACCACTCTCGGTCACTCCCGGTCACTCCTAGTCCTGCTCAACCACTCTCAGTCACTCCCAGTCACTCCTAGACCTGCTCAGCCGCTCTCTATCACTCCCGGTCACTCCTAGTCCTGCTCAGTCACTCTCGGTCACTCTCAGTCACTCCTAGTCCTGCTCAACCGCTCTCTGTCACTTCCGGTCACTCCTACCCCTACTCAGTTGATCTCGGTGACTCCCGGTCACTCCTAGTCCTGCTCAGCCCATCTTGGTCACTCCCGGTCACTGTTAGTCCTGCTCGGTCACCCCTGGTCACTCCCGGTCACTTCTAGTCCTGCTCGGTCACTCTCGGTCACTCCTGGTCCCTCCTAGTCCTGCTCGGTCACCCCTGGTCACTCCCGGTCACTCCTAGTCCTGCTCGGTCACTCTCGGTCACTCCCAGTCACTCCTAGTCCTGCTCGGTCGCTCTCAGTCACTGCTGGTCACTCCTACCCCTTCTCAGCCGCTCTCGGTCACTCCTGGTCACTCCTAGTCCTGCTCAGTCACTCTTGGTCACTCCTAGTCCTGCTCAGTTGACCTCGGTCGCTCCCGGTCACTTCTAGTCCCACACGGTCACTCTCGGTCACTCCCGGTCACTCCTAGTCCTGCTCGGTCACTCTCGGTCACTCCTAGCCCTGCTCAGTCACTCTCGGTCACTCCCGATCACTCATATTACTTCTCAGTCACTCCCGGTCACTCCCGGTCACTCCTAGTCGTGCTCAGTCACTGTCGGTCACTCCTGATCACTCCTACTTCTGCTCGGCCACTCTCGGTCACTCTCGGTCACTCCTAGTCCTGCTCGGTCACTCTCAGTCACTCCCGGTCACTCCTAGTCCTGCTCAGCCACTCTCGGTCACTCTTGGTCACTCCTAGTCCTGCTCAGCAGCCCTTGGTCACTCCTGGTCACTCCTAGTCCTGCTTGGTCACTCTCGGTCACTCTCGGTCACTCCTAGTCCTGCTCAGCCGTTCTCTGTTACTCCCGGTCACTCCTAGTGCTGATTGGTCACTCTCGGTCACTCCTGGTCACTCCTAGTCCTGCTCAGTCACTCCCGGCCACTCCTAGCCCTGCTCAGTCACCCTCGGTCACTCCCGGTCACTCCTAGTCCTGCTCAGTCACCCTTGGTCACTCCCGGTCTCTCCTAGTCCTGCTCAGTCACTCTCGGTCACTCCCGGTCACTCCTACCCCTGCTCAGCTGCTCTCGTTCACTCCTGGTCACTCCTAGTCCTGCTTGGTCACTCTCAGTCACTCTCGGCCACTCCTAGTCCTGCTCAGCCACTCTCGGTCACTCCTGGTCACTCCTAGTCCTGCTCAGTCACTCCCGGTCATTCCCGGTCTCTCCTAGTACTGCTCAGTCTCTCTCGGTCACTCCCGGTCACTCCTAGTCCTGCTTGGTCACTCTCGGTCACTCCTGGTCACTCCTAGTGCTGCTCAGCCACTCTCGGTCACTCCTGGTCACTCCTAGTCCTGCTCAGCTGCTGTCTGTCACGCCCAGTCACTCCTAGTCCTGCTCGGTCACTCTCGGTCACTCCCAGTCACTCCTAGTCCTGCTCAGTCACTCCCGGTCACTGCCAGTCACTCCTAGTCCTGCTCAGTCACTCTTGGTCACTGCCAGTCACTCCTAGTCCTGCTCTGTCGCTCTCGGTCACTCCCGGTCACTCCTACCCCTGCTCAGCTGCTCTCGT
>JANJGN010000847.1:212500-222500 GCA_026770705.1 Isurus oxyrinchus | reverse complement strand
GTGTTTGATCGGTACAGTGTAGAAGAAGATTTACTCTGTATCAAACCTGTGTTGTACCTGTCCTGGGAGTGTTTGATGGGGACAGTGTAGAGGCAGCTTTACTCTGTATCTAACCCTGTGCTGTACCTGTCCTGGGAGTGTTTAATGGGGACGGTGTAGAGGGAGATTTACTCTGTATCTAACCCTGTGCTGTACCTGTCCTGGGAGTGTTTGATGGGGACGGTGTAGAGGGAGCTTTACTCTGTATCTAACACCGTGCTGTATCTGTCCTGGGAGTGTTTGATGGGGACGGTGTAGAGGGAGATTTACTCTGTATCTAACCCCGTGCTGTACCTGTCCTGGGAGTGTATGATGGGGACAGTGTAGAGGGAGATTTACTCAGTATCTAACCCCGTGCTGTACCTGTCCTGGGAGTGTTTCATGGGGACAGTGCAGAGGGAGATTTACACTGTATCTAACCCCATGCTATACCTGTCCTGGGAGTGTTTGATGGGGACAGTGTAGAGGGAGCTTTACTCTCTATCTAACCCTGTGTTGTACCTGTCCTGGGAGAGTTTGATGGAGACAGTGTAGAGGGAGCTTTACTCTGTATCTAACCCCGTGCAGTACCTGTCCTGGGTGTGCTTGATGGGGACGGTGTAGAGGGAGATTTACTCTGTATCTAACCCTGTGCTGTACCTGTCCTGGGAGTGATTGATGGGGACAGTGTAGAGAGAGTTTTACTCTGTATCTGAACCCGTGCTGTACCTGTCCTGGGAGTGTTTGATGGGGACAGTGTAGAATGATATTTACTCTGTATCGAACACTGAGCTGTACCTGTCCTGGGAGTGTTTGAGGGGGACGGTGTAGAGGGAGATTTACTCTGTATCTAACCCCATGCTGTACCTGTCCTGGGAGTGTTTGATGGGGATGGTGTAGAGGGAGATTTACTCTGTATCTAACCCCGTGCTCTACCTGTCCTGGGAGTGTTTGATGGGGACAGTGTAGAGGGAGATTTACTCTGTATCTAACCCCGTGCTGTACCTGTCCTGGCAGTGTTTGATGGGGACAGTGTAGAGGGAGCTTTACACTGTATCTAACCCCGTGCTATACCTGTCCTGGGAGTGTTTGATGGGGACAGTGTAGAGGGAGCTTTACTCTGTACCTAACCCAGAGTTGTACCTGTCCTGGGAGTGTTTGACGGAGACAGTGTAGAGGGAGCTTTACTCTGTATCTAACCCCGTGCTGTACCTGTCCTGGGTGTGTTTGATGGGGACGGTGTAGAGGGAGATTTACTCTGTATTTAACCCTGTGCTGTACCTGTCCTGGGAGTGTTTGATGGGGACGGTGTAGAGGGAGCTTTACTCTGTAACTAATCCCGTGCTGTACCTGTCCTGGGAGTGTTTGATGCTGACAGTGTAGTGGGAGATTTACTCTGTATCTCACCCCGTGCTGTACCTGTCCTGGGAGTGTTTGATGGGGACAGTGTAGAGGGAGATGTACTCTGTATCTAACCCCGTGCTGTACCCGTCCTGGAAGTGTTTCATGGGGACAGTGTAGAAGGAGCTTTACTCTGTATCTAAACCCGTGCTATACCTGTCCTGGGAGTGTTTGACGGGGACAGTGAAGAGGGAGCTTTACTCTGTATCTAACCCTGTGTTGTACCTGTCCTGGGAGTGTTTGATGGTGACAGTGTAGAGGTAGCTTTACTCTGTATCTAACCCCATGCTGTACCTGTCCTGGCTGTGTTTGATGGGGACGGTGTAGAGGGAGATTTACTCTGTATCTAACCCTGTGCTGTACATGTCCTAGGAGTGTTTGATGGGGACAGTGTAGAGAGAGTTTTACTCTGTATCTAACCCCATGCTGTACCTGTCCTGGGAGTTTTTGATGGGGACGGTGAAGATGGAGATTTACTCTGTATCTAACCCTGTGCTGTACCTGTCCTGGGAGTGTTTGATGGGGACAGTGTAGAGGGAGATTTACTCAGTATCTAACCCCGTGCTGCACCTGTCTTGAGAGTGTTTGATGGGGACGGTGTAGAGGGAGCTTTACTCTGTATCTAACCCTGTGCTGTACCGGTCCTGGGAGTGTTTGATGGGGACCCTGTAGAGGGAGATTTACTCTGTATCTAACCCCGTGCTGTACCTGTCCTGGGAGTGTATGATGGGGACAGAGTAGAGGGAGATTTACTCAG
Organism: Isurus oxyrinchus; assembly: GCA_026770705.1. NCBI lineage: Eukaryota > Metazoa > Chordata > Chondrichthyes > Lamniformes > Lamnidae > Isurus > Isurus oxyrinchus. The sequence continues at coordinate 220,324 of JANJGN010000847.1, read as the reverse complement.
TATCTAACCCCGTCCTGTACCTGTCCTGGGAGTGTTTCATGGGGACAGTGTAGAGGGAGATTTACACTGTATCTAACCCCGTGCTATACCTGTCCTGGGAGTGTTTGATGGGGACAGTGTAGAGGGAGCTTTACTCTGTATCTAACCCTGTGTTATACCTGTCCTGGGAGTGTTTGATGGAGACAGTGTAGAGGGAGATTTACTCTGTATCTAACCCCGTGCTGTACCTCTCCTGGGTGTGTTTGATGGCGACGGTGTAGAGGGAGATTTACTCTGTATCTAACCCTGTGCTGTATCTGTCCTGGGAGTGTTTGATGGGGACAGTGTAGAGGGATATTTACTCTGTATCTATCCACGTGCTATACCTGCCCTGGGAGTGTTTGTTCGGGACAATGTAGAGGGAGCTTTACACTGTATCTAACCCCGTGCTGTATCTGTCCCAGGAGTGTTTCATGGGGACAGTGTGGAGAAGATTTATTCTGTATAAAAGCTCGAGCTGTACCTTGCCCTGGGAGTGTTTGATAGGGACGGTTTAGTGTGAGCTTTACTCTGTATCTAACCCCATGCTGTACCTGTCCTGATAGTGTTTGAAGGGAACAGTGCAGAGGGAGATTTGCTCTGTATCTAATCCCGTGCTGTACCTGTCCTGGGAGTGTTTGATGAGGACAGTGTGGAGGGAGCTTAACACTATATCTAACCCCGTGCTGTACCTGTCCTGGGTGTGTTTGATGGGGACATTGTAGAGGGAGCTTTACTCTGTATCTAACCCCGTGCTGTACCTGTCCTGGGAGTGTTTGATGGTGACAGTGTAGAGGGAGCTTTACTCTGTATCTAACCCCGTGCTGTACCTGTCCTGGGAGTGTTTGATGGTGACAGTGTAGAGGGAGCTATACTCTGTATCTAATCCCGTGCTGTACCTGTCCTGCGAGAGTTTGATGGGGAAAGGGTAGAGGGAGCATTACTCTGTATCTAACCCCGTGCTGTACCTGTCCTGGGAGTGCTTGATGGGGACAGTGTAATGGGAGCTTTACTCTGTATCTATTCCCGTGCTGTAACTGTCCTGGGAGTGTTTCATGGGGACGGTGAAGAGGGAGATTTACTCTCTATCTAATCCCGTGCTGTACCTGTCCTGGGAGTGTTTGATGGAAACCGTGTAGAGGGAGCTTTACTCCGTAACCAACACCGTGCTGTACCTGTCCAGGGAGTGTTTGATGGGGACGGTGTAGAGGGAGCTTTACTCTGTATCTAACCCCGTGCTGTACCTGTCCTGCGAGTGTTTGATGTGGACAGTGTAGAGGAAGCCTTGCTCTGTATCTAACCCCATGCTGTACCTGTCCTGGGAGTGTTTGATGCAGACAGTGTAGAGGGAGCTTTACTCTGTATCTAACCCCGTGCTGTACCTGTCCTGGGATTGTTTGATGGGGACATTGTAGAGGGCGATTTACTCTGTATCTAACCCCATGCTGTACCTGTCCTGGGAGTGTTTGATGCAGACAGTGTAGAGGGAGCTTTACTCTGTATCTAACCCCGTGCTGTACCTGTCCTGGGAGTGTTTGATGGGGACATTGTAGAGGGAGCTTTACTCTGTATCTAACCCCATGCTGTAACTGCCCTGGAAGTGATTAATGGGGACGGTGAAGAGGGAGATTTACTCTCTATCTAATCCCGTGCTGTACCTGTCCTGGGAGTGTTTGATGGAAACCGTGTAGAGGGAGCTTTACTCCGTAACCAACACCGTGCTGTACCTGTCCAGGGAGTGTTTGATGGGGACGGTGTAGAGGGAGCTTTACTCTGTATCTAACCCCGTGCTGTACCTGTCCTGCGAGTGTTTGATGTGGACAGTGTAGAGGAAGCCTTGCTCTGTATCTAACCCCATGCTGTACCTGTCCAGGGAGTGTTTGATGCAGACAGTGTAGAGGGAGCTTTACTCTGTATCTAACCCCGTGCTGTACCTGTCCTGGGAGTGTTTGATGGGGACATTGTAGAGGGAGATTTACTCTGTATCTAACCCCATGCTGTACCTGTCCTGGGAGTGTTTGATGCAGACAGTGTAGAGGGAGCTTTACTCTGTATCTAACCCCGTGCTGTACCTGTCCTGGGAGTGTTTGATGGGGACATTGTAGAGGGAGCTTTACTCTGTATCTAACCCCATGCTGTACCTGCCCTGGAAGTGATTGATGGGGACGGTGAAGAGGGAGCTTTACTCTGTATCTAACACCGTGCTGTACCTGTCCTAGGAGCGTTTGATGGGGACAGTGCAGAGGGAGCTTTACTCTGTAAGTAACCCCGTGCTGTACCTGTCCTGGGAGTGTTTGATGGGGATGGTGTAGAGGGAGATTTACTCTGTATCTAACCCCGTGCTGTACCTGTCCTGGGAGTGTTTGATGGGGACAGTGTAGAGGGAGATTTACTCTGTATCTAACCCCGTGCTGTACCTGTCCTGGGAGTGTTTGATGGGGACAGTGTAGAGGGAGATTTACTCAGTATCTAACCACGTGCCGTACCTGTACTGGGAGTGTTTCATGGGGACAGTATAGACGGAGATTTACACTATATCTAACCCCGTGCTATACCTGTCCTGGGAGTGTTTGATGGGGACAGTGTAGAGGGATCTTTACTCTCTATCTAACCCTGTGTTGTACCTGTCCTGGGAGTGTTTGATGGAGACAGTGTACAGGGAGCTTTACTCTGTATCTAACCCCGTGCTGTACCTGTCCTGGGTGTGTTTGATGGGGACAGTGTAGAGGGAGATTTACTCTGTATCTAACCATGTGCTGTACATGTCCTAGGAGTGTTTGATGGGGACAGTGTAGAGAGAGTTTTACTCTGTATCTAACCCCATGCTGTACCTGTCCTGGGAGTGTTTGATGGGGACAGTGTAGAATGATATTTTCTCTGTATCTAACCCTGTGCTGTACCTGTCCTGGGAGTGTTTGATGGGGACGGTGAAGATGGAGATTTACTCTGTATCTAACCCTGTGCTGTACCTGTCCTGGGAGTGTTTGATGGGGACAGTGTAGAGGGAGATTTACTCAGTATCTAACCCCGTGCTGCACCTGTCTTGGGAGTGTTTGATGGGGACGGTGTAGAGGGAGCTTTACTCTGTATCTAACACCGTGCTGTACCTGTCCTGGGAGCGTTTGATGGTGACAGTGTAGAGGGAGCTTTACTCTGTATCTAACCCCGTGCTGTACCTGTCCTGGGAGTGTTTGATGGGGACCCTGTAGAGGGAGATTTACTCTGTATCTAACCCCGTGCTGTACCTGTCCTGGGAGTGTATGATGGGGACAGAGTAGAGGGAGATTTACTCAGTATCTAACCCCGTCCTGTACCTGTCCTGGGAGTGTTTCATGGGGACAGTGTAGAGGGAGATTTACACTGTATCTAACCCCGTGCTATACCTGTCCTGGGAGTGTTTGATGGGGACAGTGTAGAGGGAGCTTTACTCTGTATCTAACCCTGTGTTATACCTGTCCTGGGAGTGTTTGATGGAGACAGTGTAGAGGGAGATTTACTCTGTATCTAACCCCGTGCTGTACCTCTCCTGGGTGTGTTTGATGGCGACGGTGTAGAGGGAGATTTACTCTGTATCTAACCCTGTGCTGTACCTGTCCTGGGAGTGTTTGATGGGGACAGTGTAGAGAGAGTTTTACTCTGTATCTAACCCCGTGCTGTACCTGTCCTGGGAGTGTTTGATGGGGACAGTGTAGAATGATATTTACTCTGTATCGAACCCTGTGCTGTACCTGTCCTGGGAGTGTTTGAGGGGGACGGTGTAGAGGGAGCTTTACACTGTATCTAACCCCGTGCTGTACCTGCCCTGGGAGTGTTTGATAGGTACGGTGTAGAGGGAGCTTTACTCTGTATCTAACCATGTGCTGTATCTGTCCTGGGAGTGTTTGATGGGGACAGTGTAGAGGGATATTTACTCTGTATCTATCCACGTGCTATACCTGCCCTGGGAGTGTTTGATCGGGACAATGTAGAGGGAGCTTTACACTGTTTCTAACCCCGTGCTGTACCTGTCCCAGGAGTGTTTCATGGGGACAGTGTGGAGAAGATTTATTCTGTATAAAAGCTCGTGCTGTACCTTGCCCTGGGAGTGTTTGATAGGGACGGTTTAGAGTGAGCTTTACTCTGTATCTAACCCCATGCTGTACCTGTCCTGATAGTGTTTGAAGGGAACAGTGTAGAGGGAGATTTGCTCTGTATCTAATCCCGTGCTGTACCTGTCCTGGGAGTGTTTGATGAGGACAGTGTGGAGGGAGCTTAACACTATATCTAACCCCGTGCTGTACCTGTCCTGGGTGTGTTTGATGGGGACATTGTAGAGGGAGCTTTACTCTGTATCTAACCCCGTGCTGTACCTGTCCTGGGAGTGTTTGATGGTGACAGTGTAGAGGGAGCTTTACTCTGTATCTAACCCCGTGCTGTACCTGTCCTGGGAGTGTTTGATGGTGACAGTGTAGAGGGAGCTATACTCTGTATCTAATCCCGTGCTGTACCTGTCCTGCGAGAGTTTGATGGGGAAAGGGTAGAGGGAGCATTACTCTGTATCTAACCCCGTGCTGTACCTGTCCTGGGAGTGCTTGATGGGGACAGTGTAATGGGAGCTTTACTCTGTATCTATTCCCGTGCTGTAACTGTCCTGGGAGTGTTTCATGGGGACGGTGAAGAGGGAGATTTACTCTCTATCTAATCCCGTGCTGTACCTGTCCTGGGAGTGTTTGATGGAAACCATGTAGAGGGAGTTTTACTCCGTAACCAACACCGTGCTGTACCTGTCCAGGGAGTGTTTGATGGGGACGGTGTAGAGGGAGCTTTACTCTGTATCTAACCCCGTGCTGTACCTGTCCTGCGACTGTTTGATGTGGACAGTGTAGAGGAAGCCTTGCTCTGTATCTAACCCCATGCTGTACCTGTCCTGGGAGTGTTTGATGCAGACAGTGTAGAGGGAGCTTTACTCTGTATCTAACCCCGTGCTGTACCTGTCCTGGGAGTGTTTGATGGGGACATTGTAGAGGGAGCTTTACTCTGTAATCTAACCCCATGCTGTACCTGTCCTGGGAGTGTTTGATGCAGACAGTGTAGAGGGAGCTTTACTCTGTATCTAACCCCGTGCTGTACCTGTCCTGGGAGTGTTTGATGGGGACATTGTAGAGGGAGCTTTACTCTGTATCTAACCCCATGCTGTACCTGCCCTGGAAGTGATTGATGGGGACGGTGAAGAGGGAGATTTACTCTCTATCTAATCCCGTGCTGTACCTGTCCTGGGAGTGTTTGATGGAAACCGTGTAGAGGGAGCTTTACTCCGTAACCAACACCGTGCTGTACCTGTCCAGGGAGTGTTTGATGGGGACGGTGTAGAGGGAGCTTTACTCTGTATCTAACCCCGTGCTGTACCTGTCCTGCGAGTGTTTGATGTGGACAGTGTAGAGGAAGCCTTGCTCTGTATCTAACCCCATGCTGTACCTGTCCTGGGAATGTTTGATGCAGACAGTGTAGAGGGAGCTTTACTCTGTATCTAACCCCGTGCTGTACCTGTCCTGGGAGTGTTTGATGGGGACATTGTAGAGGGAGCTTTACTCTGTATCTAACCCCATGCTGTACCTGTCCTGGGAGTGTTTGATGCAGACAATGTAGAGGGAGCTTTACTCTGTATCTAACCCCGTGCTGTACCTGTCCTGGGAGTGTTTGATGGGGACATTGTAGAGGGAGCTTTACTCTGTATCTAACCCCATGCAGTACCTGTCCTGGGAGTGTTTGATGGGGACGGTGTAGAGGGAGTTTTACTCTGTATCTAACACCGTGCTGTACATGTCCTGCGAGTATTTGATGGGGACAGTGTAGAGGGAGCTCTACTCTGTATCTAACCCCGTGCTGTACCTGTCCTGGGAGTGTTTCATGGGGACAGTGTAGGGGGAGATTTACTCTGTATCTAACCCCGTGCTGTACCTGTCCTGGGAGTCTTAGATGGGGATGGTGTACAGGGAGCTTTACTCTGTATCTAACCCCGTGCTGTACCTGTCCTGGGAGTGTTTGATGGGGACGGTGCACAGGGAGATTTATTCTGTATCTTACCCTGTGCTATACCTGTCCTGGGTGTGTTTGATGGGGATGGTGTAGAGGGGGAGTGTGTTATCGGGACGGTGTAGAGGGAGCTTTACTCTGTATTTAACCCTGTGCTGTACCTGTCCTGGAAGGGTTTGATGGGGACAGTGTAGAGGGAGCTTTACTCTGTATCTAACCCTGTGCTGTACCTGTCCTGGGAGTGTTTGATGGGGACAGTGTAGAGGGAGCTTTACTCTGTATCAAACCCCGCGCTGTACCTGTCCTGGGAGTGTTTGATGGGGACGGTGTAGAGGGAGCTTTACTCTGTATCTAACCCTGTGCTGTACCTGTCCTGGGAGCGTTTGATGGGGACAGTGTAGAGGGAGCTTTACTCTGTATCTAACCCCGTGCTGTACCTGTCCTGGGAGTGTTTGATGGGGACGGTGTAGAGGGAGAGTGTTTGATGGGTAGGGTGTAGAGGGGAAGTGTTTGATGGGGACCGTGTAGAGTGAGAGAGCGTGATGGGGACGGTGTAGAGTGAGAGTGTGTGATGGGGACGTTGTAGAGCGAGAGTGTTTGATGGGGACAGTGAAAAGGGAGAGTGTGTGTTGGGGATGGTGTAGAGGGAGAGTGTTTGATGGGGACGGTGTGGAGGGAGAGTGTTTGATGGGGACGGTGTAGAGGGAGAGTGTTTGATGGGGACGGTGTAGAGGGAGAGTGTTTGATGGGGACGGTGTAGAGGGAGAGTGTTTGATGGGGACGGTGTAGAGGGAGAGTGTTTGATTGGGACGGTGTAGAGGGAGAGTATTTGATGGGGACAGTGTAGAGGGAGAGTGTTTGATGGGGACGGTGTAGAGGGAGAGTGTTTGATGGGGACGGTGTAGAGGGAGAGTGTTTGATGGGGACGGTGTAGAGGGAGAGTGTTTGATGGGGACGGTGTAGAGGGAGAGTGTTTGATGGGGACGGTGTAGAGCGAGAGTGTTTGATGGGGACGGTGTAGAGGGAGAGTGTTTGATGGGGACGGTGTAGAGGGAGAGTGTTTGATGGGGACGGTGTAGAGGGAGAGTGTTTGATGGGGACGGTGTAGAGGGAGAGTGTGTGATGGGGACGGTGTAGAGGGAGAGTGTTTGATGGGGACGGTGTAGAGGGAGTGTTTGATGGGGACGGTGTAGAGGGAGAGTGTTTGATGGGGACGGTGTAGAGGGAGAGTGTTTGATGGGGACGGTGTAGAGGGAGAGTGTTTGATGGGACAGCACTGACTAGGCCCAGCATTCGTTGCCCAACCCTAATTGTCCCTTTTACAGTGACTGTGGGTCTGATGTCCCCGGTCGGCCAGAGTGGGTAAGCGGGCAGATTTCATTCCCTGAAGGACATGAGTGAACCGGATGTGTTGTTCCTACAGTGGACGATGGAAACAATGGGCTCATGCTCACCACTCGACTATCACTTCTTGAAGTCGAGCTTCACCATCTACCGTGGGGTGAGAATTCGGACCTAGGCCTTACTCTGGGCCTTGGGATTATTCGTCAGGAGACAATCCCGCTCTGCCTCCTCCAGCGTCTGCCCTTGGGGTCTCCGGCCTAACGGGAGGCTCACTTTAAGAGCATCCCGGCATTCAGTTGAGCTCCCGGCACCTTCAGTCCGGGTGCTGGAGCGGACGAGAGATGCAGTGACCAGTGCTCTGAGGGTCGCCAGGCGACAAGACCTGGCTGAGCAGGTCACTCAGGAGCAGAGGGTGTGAGCGCAAGAGGGAGTGAGAGTGAGAGAGAGAGT
>JANJGN010000847.1:0-210000 GCA_026770705.1 Isurus oxyrinchus | reverse complement strand
CCGTCACCTCCTCGCGAGCTCCAAAAGGGAGTCACAGCCGAGGAGGGGGCTCTCCTCTCTGACGCACGTGCTCAGTCCTGTCGTGCCGGGGGCCCGGCAGCCGAGCAGCGCACAGCAAGATCCCGCACGCGGCATCGCTGATAGTGACCCGGCTCACCAGTTTGTTTTGCTGATGTCGGCTGATGGGGTAAATCCTGGGCCCCAGGACACCGGGGGTGACTGCTCCTTACACTCCGACAGTGCAGCACACCCTCAGTACTGGCACCGGGGGGAGTGTCGGCCTGGATTATGGAGCACAAATCCTAGAGTATATACATCTCCCTCCGACAGTGCAGCACTCCCACAGTACTGGCACCGGGGGGAGTGTCGGCCTGGATTATGGAGCTGAAATCCTAGAGTATATACATCTCCCTCCGACAGTGCAGCACTCCCTCAGTACTGGCACCGGGGGGGAGTGTCGGCCTGGATTATGGAGCTCAAATCCTAGAGTATATACATCTCCCACCAACAGTGCAGCACTCCCTCAGTACTGGCACCGGGGGAGTGTCAGCCTGGATTATGGAGCACGGATTTCTGGAATATATACATCCACCTCTGACAGTGCAGCACTCCCTCAGTACTGGCACTGAGTGGGATACTGAGCTGGGGTTATGGAGATTAATTCAGAAACTCCCTCCCGGGTATCTGTTATTCTATATATAAACCACCCCGAACCCCTCGATTCGATTTCAGTCTGTAACTCACAGAATCACAGAATCACAGTGCAGAAGAGGCCCTTCGGCCCTTCGAGTCTGCGCCGACCCTGTGAGAAACACCTGACCTACCTCCCTAACCCCCATTGACCAGCACTTGGCCCAATCGCCTTGAATGTTTATGAGGTGCCAAGCGCTCATCCAGGTGCTTTTTAAAGGCTGTGAGGCTAACCCACCTCCACCCCCCTCCCAGGCAGCGCATTCCAGACCCTCCCCACCCTCTGGGTAAAAAAGCTTCTCCTCACATCCCCCCCCAAACCTCCTGCCCCCCTCATCTTGAACTTATGTCCCCTCGTGACTGACCCTTCAACTGAGGGGGGAATAGCTGCTCCCTATCCCCCCTGTCTATGCCCCTCATAATCTTGTACACCTCGATCAGGTCGCCCCTCAGTCTTCTCCGCTCCAACTAAAACAACCCAAGTCTATCCGACCTCTCTTCATAGCTTAAATGTTTCATCCCAGGCAACATCCTGGTGAATCTCCTCTGCACCCCCTCCAGTACAATCACATCCTTCCTATAATGTGGCGGCCAGAACTGCACACGGTACTCCAGTCCCATTGAAAAAAAAACTCAACTGTGATTGGTTAAACACGCGTCACGCACGAATTCGGAGCAGGAGTCGGCCACTCGGCCCCTCGAACCTGCTGCCCCATTCAATAAGATGGCGGCTGATCCGATTGTCCTGTCCCGCCTCCCCTCCCCCTCCCCGATAACCTTTCACCCCCCCCACCCCTCATGTGAATCCAGAATCTACCCACCCCGGCCTTCAAAATATTCAAAGGCTCTGCTTCCACCGCCTGTTGAGGGAGAGAGTTCCAAAGACTCACCCCCCTCGGAGAGAGAACATTTCCCCTCCTCTCTGTCCTAAATGGGCCACCCCTTACTTTTAAACCTCCCCCCCTCCCCCTCCTCGTTCTAGATTCTCCCACGAGAGGAAACCTCCTCTCCACATCCCCCCTATCCAAGACCCCTCAGGATCTTAAAGGTTTCAATCCAGTCGCCTGTCACTCTTCTAAACTCCAGCGGATACGAGCCTAACCTGTCCCACCTTCCCTCATAAAACAGGCCGCGCATTCCTGGTGTTAGTCTGGTCAAACTTTCTCTGAACTGCTCCCAACGCAGTTACATCCTTCCTTAAATAAGGAGACCAATACTGTCCACAACACTCCAGATGTGGGGGTATGAGCAGGTTTAGCGGCCGTAAAATTGGATGAATTCTCAGGCCCAGATGAGATGTATCTCAGGCTGAGGGCGGTGGGAGTCTGGAACTCACTGCCTGAAAGGGTGGTTGCGTCAGAAACTCTCGTAACGTTTAAGAAGTATTCAGATATTCACTTGCATTACCATAGCCTCCCAGGGCTATGGGCCAGGCGCTGGAAAATGCAATTAGTTTCGTCGGATCTTTGTTGACTGATGAGAACACGATGGGATGAATGGCCTCCTGCTGTGCTGTAAACGTCTATGAGTCTATGTGGCCTCACCAGTGCCCTGTACAACTGAAGCATAACCTCCCTACTTTTGTATTCAATTCCCCCTCACAATAAACGATAATATTCTATTAGCTTCCTAATTACTCGCTGTACCTGCACACTAACCTTTTGTGATTCATACACTAGGACACCCAGATCCCTCTGTACCTCAGAGCTCTGCAATCTCTCACCATTTAGATAATACACTTCATACTAACCTTTTGTGATTCATACACTAGGACACCCAGATCCCTCTGTACCTCAGAGCTCTGCAATCTCTCACCATTTAGATAATACTCTGCACACTAACCTTTTGTGATTCATGCACGAGGACACCCAGATCCCTCTGCACCTCAGAGCTCTGCAATCTCTCACCATTTAGATAATACTCTTCACACTAACCTTTTATGTCTCATGCACTAGGACACCCAGATCCCTCTGCCCCTCAGAGCTCTGCAACCTCTCACCATTTAGATAACATTCTGCACACTAACCTTTTGTGATTCATACACCAGGACACCCAGATCCCTCTGTACCTCAGAGCTCTGCAATCTCTCACCATTTAGATAATACACTTCATACTAACCTTTTGTGATTCATACACTAGGACACCCAGATCCCTCTGTACCTCAGAGCTCTGCAATCTCTCACCATTTAGATAATACTCTGCACACTAACCGTTTGTGATTCATGCACGAGGACACCCAGATCCCTCTGCACCTCAGAGCTCTGCAATCTCTCACCATTTAGATAATACTCTTCACACTAACCTTTTATGTCTCATGCACTAGGACACCCAGATCCCTCTGCCCCTCAGAGCTCTGCAATCTCTCACCATTTAGATAACATTCTGCACACTAACCTTTTGTGATTCATGCACGAGGACACCCAGATCCCTCTGCATCTCAGAGCTCTGCAATCTCTCACCATTTAGATAATACTCTGCACACTAACTTTTTGTGATTCATGCACTAGGACACCCAGATCCCTCTGCACCTCAGAGCTCTGCAATCTCTCACCATTTAGATAATACTCTGCACACTAACCTTTTGTGATTCATGCACTAGGACACCCAGATCCCTCTGCACCTCAGAGCTCTGCAATCTCTCACCATTTAGATAATACACTTCACACTAACCTTTTGTGATTCGTGCACTAGGACACCCAGATCCCTCTGTACCTCAGAGCTCTGCAATCTCTCACCATTTAGATAATACTCTGCACACTAACCTTTTGTGATTCATGCACTAGGACACCCAGATCCCTCTGCACCTCAGAGCTCTGCAATCTCTCACCATTTAGATAATACTCTGCACACTAACCTTTTGTGATTCATACACTAGGACACCCAGATCCCTCTGTACCTCAGAGCTCTGCAATCTCTCACCATTTAGATAATACACTTCACACTAACCTTTTGTGATTCATGCACTAGGACACCCAGATCCCTCTGCACCTCAGAGCTCTGCAATCTCTCACCATTCAGATAATACTCTGCACACTAACCTTTTGTGATTCATGCACTAGAACACCCAGATCCCTCTGCACCTCAGAGCTCTGCAATCTCTCACCATTTAGATAATACTCTGCACACTAACCTTTTGTGATTCATACACTAGGACACCCAGATCCCTCTACATCTCTCAGAGCTCTGCAATCTCTCACCATTTAGATAATACTCTTCACACTAACCTTTTGTGATTCATGCACTCGGACACCCAGATCCCTCTGCACCTCGGAGCTCTGCAATCTCTCACCATTTAGATAACACTCTGCACAATAACCTTTTGTGATTCATGCACTAGGACACCCAGATCCTTCTGTACCTCAGAGCTCTGCAATCTCTCACCATTTAGATAATACTCTGCACACTAACCTTTTGTGATTCATACACTAGGACACCCAGATCCCTCTGTACCTCAGAGCTCTGCAATCTCTCACCATTTAGATAATATACTTCATACTAACCTTTTGTGATTCATACACTAGGACACCCAGATCCCTCTGCACCTCAGAGCTCTGCAATCTCTCACCATTCAGATAATACTCTGCACACTAACCTTTTGTGATTCATGCACTAGGACACCCAGATCCCTCTGCATCTCAGAGCTCTGCAATCTCTCACCATTTAGATAATACTCTTCACACTAACCTTTTGTGACTCATGCACTAGGACACCCAGATCCCTCTGTACCTCAGAGCTCTGCAATCTCTCACCATTTAGATAATACTCTTCACACTAACCTTTTGTGACTCATGCACTAGGACACCCAGATCCCTCTGTACCTCAGAGCTCTGCAATCTCTCTCCATTTAGATAATACACTTCACACTAACCTTTTGTGATTCATACACTAGGACACCCAGATCCCTCTGCACCTCAGAGCTCTGCAATCTCTCACCATTTAGATAATACTCTTCACACTAACCTTTTGTGATTCATGCACTAGGACACCCAGATCCCTCTGCATCTCTCAGAGCTCTGCAATCTCTCACCATTTAGATAATACTCTGCACACTAACCTTTTGTGATTCATACACTAGGACACCCAGATCCCTCTACATCTCTCAGAGCTCTGCAATCTCTCACCATTTAGATAATACTCTTCACACTAACCTTTTGTGATTCATGCACTCGGACACCCAGATCCCTCTGCACCTCGGAGCTCTGCAATCTCTCACCATTTAGATAATACTCTGCACAATAACCTTTTGTGATTCATGCACTAGGACACCCAGATCCTTCTGTACCTCAGAGCTCTGCAATCTCTCACCATTTAGATAATACTCTGCACACTAACCTTTTGTGATTCATACACTAGGACACCCAGATCCCTCTGTACCTCAGAGCTCTGCAATCTCTCACCATTTAGATAATATACTTCATACTAACCTTTTGTGATTCATACACTAGGACACCCAGATCCCTCTGCACCTCAGAGCTCTGCAATCTCTCACCATTCAGATAATACTCTGCACACTAACCTTTTGTGATTCATGCACTAGGACACCCAGATCCCTCTGCATCTCAGAGCTCTGCAATCTCTCACCATTTAGATAATACTCTTCACACTAACCTTTTGTGACTCATGCACTAGGACACCCAGATCCCTCTGTACCTCAGAGCTCTGCAATCTCTCACCATTTAGATAATACTCTTCACACTAACCTTTTGTGACTCATGCACTAGGACACCCAGATCCCTCTGTACCTCAGAGCTCTGCAATCTCTCTCCATTTAGATAATACACTTCACACTAACCTTTTGTGATTCATACACTAGGACACCCAGATCCCTCTGCACCTCAGAGCTCTGCAATCTCTCACCATTTAGATAATACTCTTCACACTAACCTTTTGTGATTCATGCACTAGGACACCCAGATCCCTCTGCATCTCTCAGAGCTCTGCAATCTCTCACCATTTAGATAATACTCTTCACACTAACCTTTGGTGATTCATACACTAGGACACCCAGATCCCTCTGTACCTCAGAGCTTTTCAATCTCTCACAATTTAGATAATACTCTTCACACTAACCTTTTGTGATTCATGCACTAGGACACCCAGATCCCTCTGCACCTCAGAGCTCTGCAATCTCTCACAATTTAGATAATACTCTGCACACTAACCTTTTGTGAATCATACACTAGGACACCCAGATCCCTCTGTACCTCAGAGCTCTGCAATCTCTCACCATTTAGATAACACTCTGCACACTAACCTTTTGTGATTCATGCACTAGGACATCCAGATCCCTCTGTGCCTCAGAGCTCTGCAATCTCTCACCATTTAGATAATACGCTTCACACTAACCTTTTGTGACTCATGCACTAGGACACCCAGATCCCTCTGTACCTCAGAGCTCTGCAATCTCTCTCCCATTTAGATAACACTCTTCACCTACCTGGTTTGCCTTCTGCAGAAGCGTCCGTATGACCTCCTTGATGGTCGGTGTGTTGTCCATGGGCGGGTGGGTGTAGACGGTGACCCTGGTGATGCCCCTCCACATGCCCGTCTCGGGCCAGCCCAGGGCGAGGTAGGGGGCCTGGGTGTCCGACTTGACAGGCCAGTAGGTGAGGGAGAGGTCCTGGCCCTTCTCGCTGCCCTCCTCCCCCTCCCCCTCCCCAGGCCCCGCTGCCCCCATGCCGTGTCGGTAGTCCTCGGCTCTGGCGTGGATGCGGCGGGCTTCCTCGGCGGACAGGAAGGGGCGGAGGCCCTCCCGCTTGACGCACTGCTGGAAAGCCCCCACCCCCTCGCCCATGAGGGCCTCCAGGGCGTGGCGCTGCCTCTCGCAGTAGACGAACTGGGGGAAGCAGTCCGAGAGCCGGACGTTGACGTTGTCCTCCTCCAGGCACTCCAGCTGCGACGCGGCCATGGCGGCCGGCTATTCGCCCGCGGAAGGCTTCACGGGCTGGGTCTCCTCCTCCTCCTCCCCACCCACCCTGGCGGGAGCGGAGGCCCAGCCGCTCGCTCCCTGTGCCTCGGGGATCCCCGGCACGTTCCCGCTCTCCGCTCGGTGAAGCCACCTTGGCGGACAAGCACATAGAGAGAGAGAGAGAGAGAGAGAGATGGAGAAGGTTAATTGCTGCGTCCTGTAGCTCCATCCCCCCCTCCCTCACTTCCCACTCCAGCCGCGTCCATTCTGACTTCCTCCCCGCAAATTCACCACCTCCCTAACTCCATCCATGATCCCCACCCCCCACCACCGGCTCCACGAGATCGCTGACCCCACACCGGCTCCTGGTCCAGCAACGTCTCCACTTTCAAATTCTCACCCTCCTGTTCAAATCCCTCCCTCACCCCCTCCACCTCTATCTCTGTAACCTCCTCCAGCCCCTACAATTCTCATCCTCCTGTTCAAATCCCTCCCTCACCCCCTCTCCCTCCCTATCTCTGTAACCGTCTCCAGCCCCTCCAATTCTCATCCTCCTGTTCCAATCCCTCCCTCACCCCCTCCCTCCCTATCTCTGTAACCTCCTCCAGCCCCTACAATTCTCACCCTCCTGTTCAAATCCCTCCCTCACTCCCTCCCTCCCTATCTCTGTAACCTCCGCCTGCCCCTACAATTCTCACCCTCCTACTCAAATCCCTCCCTCACCCCCTCCCTCCCTATCTCTGTAACCTCCTCCAGCCCCTATAATTCTCATCCTCCTGTTCAAATCCCTCCCTGTCCAGGGGAGACAGGTTCAATCGAGTGGTTAGGGTCTGGAACGCACTGTCTGAGAGTGTGGGGGAGACAGGGTCAATCGAGTGGTTAGGGTGTGGAACGCACTGTCTGAGAGTGTGGGGGAGACAGGGTCAATCGAGTGGTTAGGGTCTGGAACGCACTGTCTGAGAGTGTGGGGGAGACAGGGTCAATCGAGTGGTTAAGGTCTGGAACGCATTGTCTGAGAGTGTGGGGGAGACAGGGTCAATCGAGTGGTTAGGATCTGGAACGCACTGTCTGAGAGTGTGGGGGAGACAGGGTCAATCGAGTGGTTAGCGTCTGGAACGCACTGTCTGAGAGTGTAGGGGAGACAGGGTCAATCGAGTGGTTAGGGTCTGAAACGCACTGTCTGAGAGTGTGGGGGAGACGGTCAATCGAGTGGTTAGGATCTGGAAAGCACTGTCTGAGAGTGTGGGGGAGACAGGGTCAATCGAGTGGTTAGGGTCTGTAACGCACTGTGTGAGAGTGTGGGGGAGACAGGGTCAATCGAGTGGTTAGGATCTGGAAAGCACTGTCTGAGAGTGTGGGGGAGACAGGGTCAATCGAGTGGTTAGGGTCTGGAACGCACTGTCTGAGAGTGTGGGGGAGACAGGGTCAATCGAGTGCTTAGGGTCTGAAACGCACTGTCTGAGAGTGTGGGGGAGACGGTCAATCGAGTGGTTAGGATCTGGAAAGCACTGTCTGAGAGTGTGGGGGAGACAGGGTCAATCGAGTGGTTAGGGTCTGTAACGCACTGTGTGAGAGTGTGGGGGAGACAGGGTCAATCGAGTGGTTAGGATCTGGAAAGCACTGTCTGAGAGTGTGGGGGAGACAGGGTCAATCGAGTGGTTAAGGTCTGGAACGCACTGTCTGAGAGTGTGGGGGAGACGGTCAATCGAGTGGTTAGGATCTGGAACGCACTTTCTGAGAGTGCGGTGGAGACAGGATCAATCGAGTGGTTAGGATCTGGAAAGCACTGTCTGAGAGTGTGGGGGAGACAGGGTCAATCGAGTGGTTAGGGTCTGGAACGCACTGTGTGAGAGTGTGGGGGAGACAGGGTCAATCGAGTGGTTAGGATCTGGAAAGCACTGTCTGAGAGTGTGGGGGAGACAGGGTCAATCGAGTGGTTAGGGTCTGGAACGCACTGTCTGAGAGTGTGGGGGAGACGGTCAATCGAGTGGTTAGGATCTGGAACGCACTGTCTGAGAGTGTGGGGGAGACAGGGTCAATCGAGTGGTTAGGGTCTGGAACGCACTGTCTGAGAGTGTGGGGGAGACAGGGTCAATCGAGTGGTTAAGGTCTGGAACGCACTGTCTGAGAGTGTGGGGGAGACGGTCAATCGAGTGGTTAGGATCTGGAACGCACTTTCTGAGAGTGTGGTGGAGACAGGATCAATCGAGTGGTTAGGATCTGGAAAGCACTGTCTGAGAGTGTGGGGGAGACAGGGTCAATCGAGTGGTTAGGGTCTGGAACGCACTGTGTGAGAGTGTGGGGGAGACAGGGTCAATCGAGTGGTTAGGATCTGGAAAGCACTGTCTGAGAGTGTGGGGGAGACAGGGTCAATCGAGTGGTTAGGGTCTGGAACGCACTGTCTGAGAGTGTGGGGGAGACGGTCAATCGAGTGGTTAGGATCTGGAACGCACTGTCTGAGAGTGTGGGGGAGACAGGGTCAATCGAGTGGTTAGGGTCTGGAACGCACTGTCTGAGAGTGTGGGGGAGACGGTCAATCGAGTGGTTAGGATCTGGAACGCACTTTCTGAGAGTGTGGTGGAGACAGGATCAATCGAGTGGTTAGGATCTGGAACGCACTGTCTGAGAGTGTGGGGGAGACAGGGTCAATCGAGTGGTTAGGATCTGGAATGCACTGTCTGAGAGTGTGGTGGAGACAGGGTCAATCGAGTGGTTAGGATCTGGAATGCACTGTCTGAGAGTGTGGTGGAGACAGGGTCAATCGAGTGGTTAGGATCTGGAACGCACTGTCTGAGAGTGTGGGGGAGACAGGGTCAATCGAGTGGTTAGGGTCTGGAACGCACTGTCTGAGAGTGTGGGGGAGACAGGGTCAATCGAGTGGTTAGGGTCTGGAACGCACTGTCTGAGAGTGTGGGGGAGACAGGGTCAATCGAGTGGTTAGGATCTGGAACGCACTTTCTGAGAGTGTGGTGGAGACAGGATCAATCGAGTGGTTAGGATCTGGAACGCGCTGTCTGAGAGTGTGGGGGAGACAGGGTCAATCGAGTGGTTACGGTCTGGAACGCACTGTCTGAGAGTGTGGGGGAGACAGGGTCAATCGAGTGGTTAGGATCTGGAACGCACTGTCTGAGAGTGTGGGGGAGACAGGGTCAATCGAGTGGTTAGGGTCTGGAACGCACTGTCTGAGAGTGTGGGGGAGACAGGGTCAATCGAGTGGTTAGGGTCTGGAACGCACTGTCTGAGAGTGTGGGGGAGACAGGGTCAATCGAGTGGTTAGTGTCTGGAACGCGCTGTCTGAGAGTGTGGGGGAGACAGGGTCAATCGAGTGGTTAGGGTCTGGAATGCACTGTCTGAGAGTGTGGGGGAGACAGGGTCAATCGAGTGGTTAGGGTCTGGAACGCACTGTCTGAGAGTGTGGGGGAGACAGGGTCAATCGAGGCGGACGAGAGGGAATGGGTTCGCTCTCTGAGAGGGGAGAGTGGGCAGGTTAACGGGGAGAAGGGCTGCAGGGGAAGTTGTGGGGGGCTGAGTGGGACTGGGTGAACATCTCACTCAGCGACCGGGGCAGACATGAGGGGCCGAATGGCCTCCTCTTGGGGTGGCAGGGTGGGGGGGGCGGGGTGCGGATAGTATTTACGAGGCTGGAACCCTCTCCTGCCAGGAGTGCAGTTGCGTGCGAGCCTGCCAGTTGTGGCCTAAGCCACAGGTATCTTCGCCTGACAGGTCCTCTCATGTCTGGCATTGCAACAGTGCCGAACAGCCAGCCAGCGTTCCCCCACCGCAGGAGTGCAGCATCGCCCCCCCCTAGGAACTGAACGAGGAATCCCGCTCACCACCCTCCCCCCCCCACCACCACCTCCCCGCGCTCGCTGACCCACACGGGCTCAGACCCTGATGTTCAAATCCCTCCTCCCTCACCCCCCTCCCTCCCTATCTCTGTAACCTCCTCCAGCCCCTACAATTCTCATCCTCCTGTTCAAATGCCTCCCTCACCCCCTCCCTCCCTATCTCTGTAACCTCCTCCAGCCCCTACAATTCTCATCCCCCTGTTCAAATCCCTCCCTCACCCCCTCCCTCCCTATCTCTGTAACCTCCTCCAGCCCCTACAATTCTCATCCTCCTGTTCAAACCCCTCCCTCACCCCCTCCCTCCCTATCTCTGTAACCTCCTCCAGCCCCTACAGTCCTCATCCTCCTGTACAAATCCCTCCCTCACCCCCTCCCTCCCTATCTCTGTAACCTCCTCCAGCCCCTACAATTCTCATCCCTCCTGTTCAAATCCCTCCCTCACCCCCCTCCCTCCCTATCTCTGTAACCTCCTCCAGCCCCTACAATTCTCATCCTCCTGTTCAAATGCCTCCCTCACCCCCTCCCTCCCTATCTCTGTAACCTCCTCCAGCCCCTACAATACTCATCCCTCCTGTTCAAACCCCTCCCTCACCCCCTCCCTCCCTATCTCTGTAACCTCCTCCAGCCCCAATTCTCATCCTCCTGTTCAAATCCCTCCCTCACCCCCTCCCTCCCTATCTCTGTAACCTCCTCCAGCCCCTACAATCCTCATCCCTCCTGTTCAAACCCCTCCCTCACCCCCTCCCTCCCTATCTCTGTAACCTCCTCCAGCCCCTACAATACTCATCCCTCCTGTTCAAACCCCTCCCTCACCCCCTCCCTCCCTATCTCTGTAACCTCCTCCAGCCCCAATTCTCATCCTCCTGTTCAAATCCCTCTCTCACCCCCTCCCTCCCTATCTCTGTAACCTCCTCCAGCCCCTACAATTCTCATCCTCCTGTTCAAATCTCTCCCTCACCCCCTCCCTCCCTATCTCTGTAACCTCCTCCAGCCCCTACAATTCTCATCCTCCTGTTCAAATCCCTCCCTCACCCCCTCCCTCCCTATCTCTGTAACCTCCTCCAGCCCCTACAATCCTCATCCCTCCTGTTCAAACCCCTCCCTCACCCCCTCCCTCCCTATCTCTGTAACCTCCTCCAGCCCCTACAATTCTCATCCTCCTGTTCAAATCCCTCCCGCACCCCCTCCCTCCCTATCTCTGTAACCTCCTCCAGCCCCTACAATCCTCATCCCTCCTGTTCAATCCCCTCCCTCACCCCCTCCCTCCCTATCTCTGTAACCTCCTCCAGCCCCTACAATTCTCATCCTCCTGTTCAAATCCCTCCCGCACCCCCTCCCTCCCTATCTCTGTAACCTCCTCCAGCCCCTACAATTCTCATCCTCCTGTTCAAATCCCTCCCTCACTCCCCTCCCTCCCTATCTCCTACAACCCTCTGGGGTCTTTGGTCTCCTCCGATTCCAGCTTCTCGAGCGACCCCCTTGAAAAAATCCATTGGGGCCAATTTAGGGTGGGAGGGTGGGTGCGTAATTCAGGAGTAGAGGAGGCGGGGGGTGGCGAAGGCGGAACTCGCTCCCACAGGGAGAGCATCGAGGTGGATAGCGGAGATACATTGGAGTAGGAGGGTTGGGGTGAGGGGTAGGGGGTTGTTGGGGGTGGAGGGGGGACGCGGCGTGCGAGCTGGATGAACACAGTGTGGGAGGTGGGTGCGGCGAAAGAGCAGAAGGGTCTTTGGACGGAGCTGGGTGCGCCGGCGACAGAAGAAGGGGGTTGGTCGGGACGAGCTAGGCTGGCAAGAGTCGGATGGGCCGAGCGGCCCTGTGGGTGGGGGCCCGTGAATTCGGCACTGCCCTCCGCCCCCCCCCCCCCCCCCAACCCTCCCCTCCGGAGTCGATCTCGCTCCGACTCCCCACCTCCATTCCCACCCCACCCCCGGAACCAGCTCCCTCTCCTCCGTGCCGCCCCCCCCACCGTCGATCAGCCCTCCCTCCACCTCAATCGCGTCCCCCCACCCCCCCCCCACCACCCCCCGCCACCACCACCCCCTTCCCGGACTACAGTCCACCTTGCGGAGCGTCCGCAGCAGCCCCCCCCCCCACCCCGAGGCCACCCTCTGTCCCTCTCCTCTGCGCCGCCCCCCACAGTCGATCAGCCCTCCCCCTTTCAGTCGCGCCCGCCCCCCCCCCCCGCCCCCAATCCCAGACTAAATTTCACCTCGCGGAGCGTCCACAGCAGCCCCGAAACACCCTCTGCTTCCCTCCCTCCGTCTCCCTCTCTCCCTCTCCCTCTCCACCGAGCCGCCCGCCACAGTCGATCAGCCCCCCCCCTTTTCAATCGCGCCCGCCCACCAGCCCCGTCCCGGACTACAGTCCACCTCACGGAGCGTCCGCAGCTGCCCACGACGCCACCCTCCGCTTCCCTCCCTCCGCGCCACCTGCCACAGTTGATCAGCCCCCCCCTTTCGATCGGGGCCCCCCCCCACCCCCGACCCACCCCTGTCCCGGACTACAGTCCACCTCGAGGAGCGTGCGCAGCAGCCCCCCCCCACCCCCCCGAGGCCACCCTCCGCTTCCCTCCGTCCGTCTCCCTCTCCTCTGCGCCGCCCCCCACAGTAGATCAGCCCCCCCTTTCAATCACGCCCCACCCCCCCAACCCCCAACCCCATCCCGGACTACAGTCCACCTCGCGGAGCATCCGCAGCAGCACCCTTCCACCCCCACCGAGGCCACCCTCCGCTTCCCTCCCTCCCTCTCCTCTGCACCGCCCCCCACAGTCGATCAGCCCTCCCTTTCAATCACGCCCCCCCCCCACCGCCCCAACCCCGTCCCGGACTACAGTCCACCTACAGTCCGCAGCAGAACCCCCCCCACCCCCCCCCCGAGGCCACCCTCCCTCCGTCTCCCTCTCCTCTGCGCCGCCCCCCACAGTCGATCAGCCCCCTCCTTTCGATCGCGCCTCCCCCCCCCCCCACCACCCCCAAGCCTCCGCCCCCCCCCCCCGCCCCCCCATCCCGGACTACAGTCCAATTCGCGAAGCGTCCGCAGCAGCACCCCCCCCACCCCGAGGCCACCCTCCTCTTCCCTCCCTCCCTCCCTCCCTCCCTCGTCTCCCTCACTCTCACCAGTCCTGATGAACACCAGCTCGCTGAGTCTCGCTCCGACAGCTGCTTCCCAGGAACCTGTCGGTCCAGTTTCGTCGTCAAAGGGCTTCTCCCCGACAACCCGGCGGGTTAGCTGAAAGAGAAGGGTGGTGGGTGGAAAATAAGTACAGTCTGATTCAGGGAGGGGTCCTGCCGGAGGTTGTGGTCCTTCCCCCGCCTCCTTCCTGGACCGGCCGTCTCCGGCGAGGCTCAGGTACGAGCAGGTACCTCGCGTTGTGGAATCACCACACTCTCTCCGAGACCAACCCTTGCAGCCTGCACACTCCGGCTGTCCGCCGGAGATAAGAGTCAGCTGATCAGCCCTTAAAGGCGTCACTCCTTAAAGGGGCCGCGCCCCCATCGCCTGCCCGACCTGTCTCTTCGGGCATAAGATAAGAAGTCCCGCGGCCACCGAGACCCGCCAGCCGCGTTCGACTGGCGCGGGGGGGGGGGGGGGGGGTTGAGGGGGGGAGGTGGAGGGTGGGGAACGAGGGACCTCAGTCCGCGCGGAGAGAGAGAGACCCCAGGGGGGCAGGAGCCAGGGGGTCTCGTTCTCCTCAGAGCCGGGGTGGTGGGAAGGTGAAGGGGCGTTCGGAATCGGGAAGGGTCTGTGCGACGGGGTCAATGAGGAGAAACTGTCTCCGGCGGCTGGAGGGTCGGGAACCTGAGGGACACACAGATCGAGGGCGATCGGGGGGAGAAAGAACCAGAGGAGGACGGGGGGGGTGGGGGTGAGGGTGGGAGATGGGGAGAGATTTTGTTTTAAACACAGCGAGTTGTAATCTGGAACACTCTCCCTCCTCCTCACCCCCTCCCTCCCTATCTCTGGAACCTCCTCCAGCCCCTACAATTCTCACCCTCCTGCTCAAATCCCTCCCTCGCCCCCTCCCTCCCTATCTCTGTAACCTCCTCCAACTCCTACAATCCTCATCCTCCTGTTCAAATCCCTCCCTCACCCCCTCCCTCCCTATCTCTGTAACCTCCTCCAGCCCCTACAATTCTCACCCTCCTGTTCAAATCCCTCACTCACCCCTCCCTCCCTCCCTATCTCTGTAACCTCCTCCAGCCCCTACAATTCTCATCCTCCTGTTCAAATCCCTCCCTCACCCCTCCCTCCCTCCCTACCTCTGTAACCTCCTCCAGCCCCTACAATTCTCACCCTCCTGTTCCAATCCCTCCCTCACCCCCTCCCTCCCTATCTCTGTAACCTCCTCCAGCCCTTACAATTCTCATCCTCCTGTTCCAATCCCTCCCTCACCCCCCTCCCTCCCTATCTCTGTAACCTCCTCCAGCCCCTACAATTCTCATCCTCCTGTTCAAATCCCTCCCTCACCCCCCTCCCTCCCTATCTCTGTAACCTCCTCCAGCCCCTACAATTCTCATCCTCCTGTTCAAATCCTTCCCTCACCCCCTCACTCCTATCTCTGTAACCTCCTCCAGCCCCTACAATTCTCATCCTCCTGTTCAAATCCCTCCCTCACCCCCTCCCTCCCTATCTCTGTAACCTCCTCCGGCCCCTACAATCCTCATCCTCCTGTTCAAACCTGGCGGCAGGGAGCTCAGTCTGAGGGCAGGGCTCCCTCGCAACTTGGCCGACTTGCCCAGCCTCGAGGCGCCAACTACTCCAACCCAGCTCCTCTGGCCCGGGATAATCACGCTCGCACGCCAGAATCCTGACTCCCGACGTTCCATTTCGGAGCGTCGTCACGGTGGGAGACTCCCCCGGGGAACCCCGGAAGTGGTCGGGACATCGCCGCCAACTCACGGCGGCGCCCAGCACATCCACTGGCTCAAGAAGCAAAGGCAGGGGGTGGGGGCTTGTCCGGGATAAAAACGCCCGAACGAACGATCGAACATGTGGAAGGGTTGCGCCTACACGGAGGGAGGGGAGGTTGAGCAACGCACGGCCTCTAAACCTACAGGGAGCGGCCTTTGACCCTTTCTCCTGGGCTGCCTAGAAGTTGGTTGAATGCGAGGATCTGATTGGCTAGACGCTCTGGCAGGAGCTCAACGTTACCGGAGGAGCCAGCCACAGTCGGGGGCCCCGGGGGTTTTAACAGGCAAACAGGGACTTCTGTCACCACAGAATTCCTCCCATTCCTGGCCCTCGGAATAGTCACTGGTGGGGAATGCAGGCACGGGTTACATCAGCACCTGTGGAGATGTGCCTCGAGCCAGAGAGATCCCATGAATACCAAGCAGCTGACTGTCCCCAATCCACACGCTCCCGCACTCAGCCCGGGGGGAACGTTCCTCCCCCCCGACCCGTCACGAGGCTCGCCACTTGGGCGCAGGGTCCCCCGGACACAATCCGAGCCCCGAGCCGCTGGCAGGGTGGGGGGTGGGACATGAGGGACAGGTCACCAGGAGCTCGGTCAGAGAGGGAGGTTTTAGGGAGTGTCTTAAAGGGCGGGAGAGTGACAGAGAGAGAGACTGAGAGAGAGAGAGAGAGAGACAGGAGAGGAGGAGAGGAGAGAGAGAGAGAGGACAGAGAGAGAGGAGAGAGAGAGAGAGAGAAGAGAGAAGAGAGAAGGAGGAGAACAGAGAGAGAGAGAGACAGGAGAGAGAGAGAGAGAGAGACAGAGAGAGAGACAGAGAGAGAGAGACAGAGAGAGAGACAGAGAGAGAGAGACAGAGAGAGAGAGACAGAGAGAGAGAGAGACAGAGAGAGAGACAGAGGAGAGAGAGACAGAGAGAGAGACAGAGAGAGAGAGACAGAGAGAGAGAGACAGAGAGAGAGAGAGACAGAGAGAGAGAGAGGGAGATAGAGGGAGAGAGAGAGAGACAGAAAGAGAGAGACAGAGAAGAGAGACAGAGAGAGAGAGACAGAGAGAGAGAGACAGAGAGAGAGAGGAGATAGGGAGAGGAGAGAGAGAGAGACAGAGAGAGAGAAACAGAGAGAGAGAGAGAGAGAGAAGAGGGAGAGATAGGAGAGATAGGGAGGAGGGGTGTGAGGGAGGGAATTTGAACAGGAGGATGAGATTTGTAGGGCTGGAGGAGGTTACAGAGATAGGGAGGGAGGGGGTGAGGGAGGGATTTGAACAGGAGGATGAGAATTGTAGGGGCTGGAGGAGGTTACAGAGATAGGGAGGGAGGGGGTGAGGGAGGGATTTGAACAGGAGGATGAGAATTGTAGGGGTTGGAGATGGTTACAGAGATAGGGAGGGAGGGGGGTGAGGGAGGGATTTGAACAGGAGGATGAGAATTGTAGGGGCTGGAGGAGGTTACAGAGATAGGGAGGGAGGGGGGTGAGGGAGGGATTTGAACAGGAGGATGAGAATTGTATGGGGCTGGAGGAGGTTACAGAGATTAGGAGGGAAGGGGGTGAGGAGGGAATTGAACAGGAGATGAGAATTGTAGGTTACAGAGATAGGGAGGATGGGGATGAGGGAGGGATTTGAACAGTAGGATGAGAATTGTAGGGGCTGGAGGAGGTTACAGAGATAGGGAGGGAGGGGGTGAGGGAGGGATTTGAACAGGAGGATGAGAATTGTAGGGGCTGGAGGAGGTTACAGAGATAGGGAGGGAGGGGGTGAGGGAGGGATTTGAACAGGAGGATGAGTATTGTAGGGGCTGGAGGAGGTTACAGAGATAGGGAGGGAGGGGGTGAGGGAGGGATTTGAACAGGAGGATGAGAATTGTAGGGGCTGGAGGAGGTTACAGACATAGGGAGGGAGGGGCTGAGGGAGAGATTTGAACAGGAGGATGAGAATTGTAGGGGCTGGAGGAGGTTACAGAGATAGGGAGGGAGGGGGGTGAGGGAGGGATTTGAACAGGAGGATGAGGATTGTAGGGGCTGGAGGAGGTTACAGAGATAGGGAGGGAGGGAGTGAGGGAGGGATTTGAACAGGAGGATGAGAATTGTAGGGGCTGGAGGGGTTTTCAGAGATAGGGAGGGAGGGGGTGAGGGAGGGATTTGAACAGGAGGATGAGAATTGTAGGGGCTGGAGGAGGTTACAGAGATAGGGAGGGAGGGGGGTGAGGGAGGGGTTTGAACAGGAGGATGAGAATTGTAGGGGCTGGAGGGGTTTTCAGAGATAGGGAGGGAGGGGGGTGAGGGAGGGATTTGAACAGGAGGATGAGAATTGTAGGGGCTGGAGGAGGTTACAGAGATAGGGAGGGAGGGGGTGAGGGAGGGGTTTGAACAGGAGGATGAGAGTTGTAGGGGCTGGAGGGGTTTTCAGAGATAGGGAGGGAGGGAGGGGTGAGGGAGGGATTTGAACAGGAGGATGAGAATTGTAGTGGCTGGAGGGGTTTTCAGAGATAGGGAGGGAGGGAGGGGGTGAGGGAGGGATTTGAACAGGAGGATGAGAGTTGTAGGGGCTGGAGGGGTTTTCAGAGATAGGGAGGGAGGGAGGGGTGAGGGAGGGATTTGAACAGGAGGATGAGAATTGTAGGGGCTGGAGGGGTTTTCAGAGATAGGGAGGGAGGGGCCTGTCACTGCCAATGAAAGACTTTTCTGAAGTGAGCTCCCTGCTGTAACTTCGTAATGTGGCAACTGACTTGTGCACAGCAAGATCCCGCGAGCAGCGACGTGATAGTGACCCACATCACCTGTGTTTTTTCAGTGATGTAAATTGAGGGGTAAATATTGGGCCCCAGGACACCGGAGGGAACTCTCCCTCCAGTCCCCCCCCCACCCCGACCTTCCCACCATTCTCCCAGCGGAGGCCGTGGGATTGTTTACACCCACCAGAGAGGGGCAGACAGTGCGTTCGGCTTAACATCTAATCCCTGAAAGATGGCACCTTCAACAGTGCAGCACTCCCTCGGTACTGGCACCGAGGAGAGTGTCGGCCTGGATTATGGGTGTTGGAGGCCAATTGTCATAGCCCTGTGTATTGAGCCTCTATTAGACCACACTGGGAGCACCGTGCACAGTTCCGGTCTCTGCATCCCCCTCAGTTAGACCACGCTCGGAGCACCGTGCACAGTTCCGGTCTCCGTATCCCCCTCAGTTAGACCACACTCGGAGCACCGGTGCACAGTTCCGGTCTCCGTATCCCTCGGTTAGACCACACTGGGAGCACCGTGCACAGTTCCGGTCTCCGTATCCCTCGGTTAGACCACACTGGGAGCACCGTGCACAGTTCCGGTCTCCGTGTCCCTCGGTTAGACCACACTCGGAGCACCATGCACAGTTCCGCTCTCCATATCCTCTCGGTTAGACCACACTTGGAGCACTGTGCACAGTTCCGGTCTCCGTGTCCCTCGGTTAGACCACACTCGGAGCATCATGCACAGTTCCGGTCTCCATATCCTCTCGGTTAGACCAAACTCGGAGCACCGTGCACAGTTCCGGTCTCCGTATCCTCTCGGTTAGACCACACTCGGAGCACCATGCACAGTTCCGGTCTCCATATCCCCCTCGGTTAGACCACACTGGGAGCACCGTGCACAGTTCAGGTCTCCGTATCCTCTCGGTTAGACCACACTCGGAGCACCGTGCACAGTTCCGGTCTCCATATCCCCCTCGGTTAGACCACACTGGGAGCACCGTGCACAGTTCCAGTCTCCATATCCCTCGGTTAGACCACACTTGGAGCACCATGCACAGTTCCAGTCTCCGTATCCTTCGGTTAGACCACACTGGGAGCACCGTGCACAGTTCCGGTCTCCGTATCCCCCTCGGTTAGACCACACTGGGAGCACCGTGCACAGTTCCGGTCTCCATATCCCTCGGTTAGACCACACTCGGAGCACCGTGCACAGTTCCGGTCTCCGTATCCCCCTCGGTTAGACCACACTGGGAGCACCGTGCACAGTTCCGGTCTCCGTATCCCTCGGTTAGACCACACTCGGAGCACCGTGCACAGTTCCGCTCTCCATATCCCTCGGTTAGACCACACTCGGAGCACCGTGCACAGTTCCGGTCTCCGTATCCCTCAGTTAGACCACACTGGGAGCACCGTGCACAGTTCCGGTCTCCGTATCCCCCTCAGTTAGACCACACTCGGAGCACCGTGCACGGTTCCGGTCTCCGTATCCCTCGGTTAGACCACACTGGGAGCACCGTGCACAGTTCCGGTCTCCATATCCCCCTCGGTTAGACCACACTGGGAGCACCGTGCACAGTTCCGGTCTCCGTAGTATAAAAATGAAATGGAGACACTGGAGAAGGAGCTGTAAACATTCACCAGGAACGATATCGGAACCGAGAGGTGATAAATATCGGGAAAGGGCTGAACAGGCCGGGACTCTTTACTCTGGAAAAGAGAAGGCTGGGGGTGGGGTGGGGGGGGGGGGGGCGGGGGGGGTTGGGGGGGTGGGGGGAGGTGGGACGGTGGGTGACCCGATCGAGATCGTTAAGATGAGGAAAGGGGTCTCGATCGGGTCGACGTAGAGAAGATGTTTCCCTCTTGAGGGGGCGAGAGCGGAACTGGGGGCGTTGGGGGTGGGGGGGGGGGGAGAGAGGGAGGGGGGCACCGATATGAGAGAGTGACTGATAAATCCAATGGGGGTGGGGCGGGGGGGGTTGAATTCAGGAGAAACCTCTTTCCCCAGAGAGAGAGAGAGAGAGAGAGAGAGAGAGAGATGCGGGCGGGTGCCGGGGGGGGGTGGGTGGTGGGGGGGGGGGCTGGTAGTGAGGGGGGGGTGTTGTGGGGTAGGATGTGGGACTCACTCCCACAGGGTAAGGGTCTGGAGGGGAAGAGTAGAGATGCGTTCGAGCGGTGAGTGTCTGGGGTTGGCTGGGGTTGGCTGGGAGAAGCAGGCCCGAGACAAGACCGGGGGCCGGGGATGGGTGGGTGGGGGGGGGGGGCAGGGGGTGTGGAGGGAAGGGTTGAGGAGGGCAGCAGGAGGATTGCCCGGGGCACTGGCGCAGGGCCTGCGGAGGGTTCAGGAGGCCCTGTGCTTGTTTGGAAAGAAGTTGGCTGTGTTTAGCTTGAGGGTGGAGTTCAAGAAGGCCAGGCCCCATCCAATAAGCGAGCTGCATCGCCCAGGGAGCACCGACATCCACCTCAGACTAAAGCACAGCAAACAAACACCAGCCCGATTACTAAATACTGAATGCCGCCCTCCGGCACCCACTCTCAGGCCAAACGCCTCTCCCAGCGACCGGCCCTCCCGCTCTAGGCCACTGTTGACCCAGCTCAGCCATTGCCCCATGGAGTGTCAAGGGGCAAGGGGGCCCTGGGAACGCAGGCCAGCTCGTCGCAGAGCACGCCGGGGTTACAAGGTGAGGCTTCTGGCCTCATTGGATAATCCCCAGGGCACTGAGCGGAACATCTCTCCCCTGCAGCCGTCACCAACAACCCCCCCCGCCAACCCCCACCGACCACTGCACCTCTGTACCGCCAACTGGACCTGGTATCGCTTACCAGCCCCAGGGGGGGAGTGTCAGCCTGGATTATGGAGCTCGAATCCAAGAGTATATACATCTCCCTCCGACAGTGCAGCACTCCCTCAGTACTGGCACCGGGGGGAGTGTCAGCCTGGATTATGGAGCTCGAATCCTAGAGTATATACATCTCCCTCCGACAGTGCAGCACTCCCTCAGTACTGGCACCGGGGGGAGTGTCAGCCTGGATTATGGAGCACAAATCCTAGAGTATATACATCTCCCTCCGACAGTGCAGCACTCCCTCAGTACTGGCACCGGGGGGAGTGTCAGCCTGGATTATGGAGCTCGAGTCCTAGAGTATATACATCTCCCTCCGACAGTGCAGCACTGCCACAGTACTGACACCGGGGGGGAGTGTCGGCCTGGACTATGCAGCTCAAATCCTAGAGTATATACATCTCCCTCCGACAGTGCAGCACTCCCTCAGTACTGGCACCGGGGGGGAGAGTCAGCCTGGATTATGGAGCTCAAATCCTCGAGTATATAGATCTCCCTGTGACAGTGCAGCACTCCCTCAGTACAGGCACCGGGGGGAGTGTCGGCCTGGATTATGGAACTCAAATCGTAGAGTATATACATCTCCCTCCGACAGTGCAGCACTCCCTCAGTACTGGCACCGGGGGGAGTGCCAGCCTGGATTATGGAACTCAAATCCTAGAGTATATACATCTCCCTCCGACAGTGCAGCACTCCCTCAGCACTGGCACCGGGGGGAGAGTCGGCCTGGATTATGGACCTCAAATCCGAGAGTATAGGCAACTCCCACCGACAGTGCAGCACTCCCTCAGTACTGGCACCGGGGGGAGTGTCAGCCTGGATTATGGAGCTCAAATAATAGAGTATATACATCTCCCTGTGACAGTGCAGCACTCCCTCAGCACTGGCAACAGAGGAATTGTCGGCCAGGATTATGGATCTCAAATCCAAGAGTATATACATCTCCCTCCGACAGTACAGCACTCCCTCAGTACTAACTCCGTGGGGAGTGTCGGCCTGGATTATGGACCTCAAACCCTAGAGTATATACATCTCCCTCCGACAGTGCAGCACTCCATCAGTACTGGCTCCGTGGGGAGTGTCGGCCTGGATTATGGAAATCAAATCCTAGAGTATATAAATCTCCCACTGACAGTGCAGCACTCCCTCAGTACTGGCACCGGGGGGAATGTCAGCCTGGATTATGGACCTCAAATCCTAGAGTATATACATCTCCCTCCGACAGTGCAGCACTCCCTCAGTACTGGCACCGGGGGGAGTGTCGGCCTGGATTATGGAACTCAAATCCTAGAGTATATACATCTCCCTCTGATACTGCAGCACTCCATCAGTACTGGCACCGGGGGGAGTGTCAACCTGGATTATGGAGCTCAAATCTTAGAGTATATACATGTACCTCCAACAGTGCAGCACTCCCTCAGTATTGGCACTGGGGATAAGTGTCAGCTTGGAATATGGAACTCAAATCCAAGAGTATATACATCTCCCTCCGACAGTGCAGCACTCCCTCAGCACTGACCCTCCGACAGTGCAGCACTCCCTTAGTACTGGCACCGGGCGGAGGTTCGGCCGGGATTATGGAAATCAAATCCTAGAGTATATACATCTCCCTCCGACAGTGCAGCACTCCCTCAGTACTGGCACCGGGGGGAGTGTCAGCCTGGATTATGCAGCTCAAATCCTAGAGTATATACATCTCTCTCCGACAGTGCAGCACTCCCTCAGTACTGGCACCGGGGGGAGTGTCGGCCTGGATTATGGATCTCAAATCCTAGAGCATATACATCTCCCTGTGACAGTGCAGCACTCCCTCAGTACTGGCACCGGGGGGAGTGTCGGCCTGGATTATGCAGCTCAAATCCTAGAGTATATACATCTCCCGCTGTCAGTGCAGCACTCCCTCAGTACTGGCACCGGGGGGAGTGTCAGCCTGGATTATGGAGCTCAAATCCTAGAGTATATACATCTCCCTCTGACAGTGCAGCACTCCCTCAGTCCTGGCACCGGGTGCAGTGTCAGCCTGGATTATGGAGCTCAAATCCTAGAGTATATACATGTCCCTCTGACAGTGCAGCACTCCCTCAGTACTGGCACCAGAGGAAGTGTCGGCCAGGATTATGGATCTCAAATCCAAGAGTATATACAACTCCCTCCGACAGTGCAGCACTCCCTCAGTACTGGCTCCGTGGGGAGTGTCGGCCTGGATTATGGACCTCAAACCCTAGAGTATATACATCTCCCTCCGACAGTGCAGCACTCTATCAGTACTGGCTCCGTGGGGAGTGTCGGCCTGGATTATGGACTTCAAATCCTAGAGAAGATAGTTCTACCTCCGACAGTGCAGCACTCCCTCAGTACTGACACTGGGGGGAGTGTCGGCCTGGATTATGGAACTCAAATCTTAGAGTATATACATGTACCTCAAACAGTGCAGCACTCCCTCTGTACTGGCACCGGGGATAAGTGTCAGCTTGGAATATGGAACTCAAATACAAGAGTATATACATCTCCCTCTGACTGTGCAGCACTCCCTCAGTACTGCCACCTGGGGGTAGTGTCGGCCTGGATTATGGAACTCAAATCCTGGAGGAAAGACATCTCCCTCCGACAGTGCAGCACTCCCTCAGTACTGGCACCGGGGGGAGTGTCGGCATGGATCAAAGAACTCAAATCCAAGAGTATAAACATCTCCCTCCGACAGTGCAGCACTCCCTCAATACTGGCACCGGGGGGAGTGTCAGCCTGGATTATGGAGCTCAAATCCTAGAGGATATACATCTCCCTACGACAGTGCAGCACTCCCTCAGTACTGGCACCGGGGGGAGTGTCGGCCTGGAATATGGAACTCAAAACCTAGAGTATATACATCTCCCTCCGACAATGCAGCACTCCCTCAGTACCGGCACCGGGGGGAGAGTCGGCCTGGATTATGGATCTCAAATCCTAGAGTATATACATCTCCCTGTGACAGTGCAGCACTCCCTCAGTACTGGCACCGGGGGGAGTGTCGGCCTGGATTATGCAGCTCAAATCCTAGAGTATATACATCTCCCTCCGACAGTGCAGCACTCCCACAGTACTGGCACCAGGGGGAGAGTCGGCCTGGATAATGGAGATCAAACCCTAGAGTATATACATCTCCCTCCGACAGTGCAGCACTCCCTCAGCACTAACCCTCCGACAGTGCAGCACTCACTCAGTACTGGCACCGGGGGGAGTGTCGGCCTGGATTATGGACCTCAAATCCTAGTGTATATACATCTCCCTCTGATAGTGCAGCACTCCCTCAGTACTGGCACCGGTGGGGGAGAGTCATCCTGGATTATGG
Source organism: Isurus oxyrinchus (assembly GCA_026770705.1). Taxonomy (NCBI): domain Eukaryota; kingdom Metazoa; phylum Chordata; class Chondrichthyes; order Lamniformes; family Lamnidae; genus Isurus; species Isurus oxyrinchus. Next base: position 185,750 of record JANJGN010000847.1, on the reverse strand, counting down.
AGCTCGAATCCTAGAGTATATACATCTCCCTCCGACAGTGCAGCACTCCCTCAGTACTGGCACCGGGGGGAGTGTCGGCCTGGATTATGGAACTCAAACCCTAGAGTATATACATCTCCCTCCGACAGTGTAGCACTCGCTCAGTACTGGCACCGGGGGGAGTGTCAGCCTGGATTATGGAGTTCAAATCTTAGAGCATACACATCTCCCTCCGACAGTGCAGCACTCCCTCAGTACTGGCACCGGGGGGAGAGTCAGCTTGGAATATGGAGCTCTAATCCTAGAGTATATACATCTCCCTCTGACAGTGGAGCACTCCCTCAGTACTGGCACCGGGTGGAGTGTCGGCCTGGATAATGGAACTCAAATCCAAGAGTACATACATCTCCCTCTGACAGTGCAGCACTCCCTCAGTACTGGCACCGGGGGGAGTGTCAACCTGGATTATGGAGTTCAAATCTTAGAGCATGCACATCTCCCTCCGACAGTGCAGCACTCCCTCAGTACTGGCACCGGGGGGAGAGTCAGCTTGGAATATGGAGCTCAAATCCTAGAGTATATACATCTCCCTCCGACAGTGCAGCACTCAGTCAGTACTGGCACCGGGGTGAGTGTCGGCCTGGATTATGGACCTCAAATCGTAGTGTATATACATCTCTCTCCGACAGTGCAGCACTCCCTCAGCACTGGCACCGGGGTGAGTGTCGGCCTGGATTATGGACCTCAAATCCAAGAGTATATACATCTCCCTCCGACAGTGCAGCACTCCCTCAGTACTGGCACCGGGGGGAGTGTCGGCCTGGATTATGGAGCTCAAATCCTAGAGGATATACATCTCCCTCTGACAGTGCAGCACTCCCTCAGTACTGGCACCGGGGGGAGTGTCAGCCTGGATTATGGAGCTCAAATCCTAGAGTATGTACATGTCGCTCTGACAGTGCAGCACTCCCTCAGTACTGGCACCAGAGGAAGTGTCGGCCAGGATTATGGATCTCAAATCCAAGAGTATATACATCTCCCTCCGACAGTGCAGCTCTCCCTCAGTACTGGCTCCGTGGGGAGTGTCGGCCTGGATTATGGACCTCAAATCCTAGAGTATATACATCTCCCTCTGACAGTGCAGCATTCCCTCACTACTGGCACCGGGGGGAGTGTCGGCCTGGATTATGGAGCTCAAACCCTAAAGTATATACATCTCCCTCCTACAGTGCAGCACTCCCTCAGTACTGACACTCCGACAGTGCAGCACTCCCTACGTACTGACCCTCCGACAGTGCAGCACTCCCTCAGTACTGGCACCGGGGGGAGTGTCGGCCTGGATTATGCAGCTCAAATCCTAGAGTATATACATCTCCCTCTGTCAGTGCAGCACTCCCTCAGTACTGGCACCGGGGGGAGTGTCAGCCTGGATTATGGAGCTCAAATCCAAGAGTATATACAACTCCCTCCGACAGTGCAGCACTCCCTCAGTACTGGCTCCGTGGGGAGTGTCGGCCTGGATTATGGACCTCAAACCCTAGAGTATATACATCTCCCTCCGACAGTGCAGCACTCTATCAGTACTGGCTCCGTGGGGAGTGTCGGCCTGGATTATGGACTTCAAATCCTAGAGAAGATAGTTCTACCTCCGACAGTGCAGCACTCCCTCAGTACTGACACTGGGGGGAGTGTCGGCCTGGATTATGGAACTCAAATCTTAGAGTATATACATGTACCTCAAACAGTGCAGCACTCCCTCTGTACTGGCACCGGGGATAAGTGTCAGCTTGGAATATGGAACTCAAATACAAGAGTATATACATCTCCCTCTGACTGTGCAGCACTCCCTCAGTACTGCCACCTGGGGGTAGTGTCGGCCTGGATTATGGAACTCAAATCCTGGAGGAAAGACATCTCCCTCCGACAGTGCAGCACTCCCTCAGTACTGGCACCGGGGGGAGTGTCGGCATGGATCAAAGAACTCAAATCCAAGAGTATAAACATCTCCCTCCGACAGTGCAGCACTCCCTCAATACTGGCACCGGGGGGAGTGTCAGCCTGGATTATGGAGCTCAAATCCTAGAGGATATACATCTCCCTACGACAGTGCAGCACTCCCTCAGTACTGGCACCGGGGGGAGTGTCGGCCTGGAATATGGAACTCAAAACCTAGAGTATATACATCTCCCTCCGACAATGCAGCACTCCCTCAGTACCGGCACCGGGGGGAGAGTCGGCCTGGATTATGGATCTCAAATCCTAGAGTATATACATCTCCCTGTGACAGTGCAGCACTCCCTCAGTACTGGCACCGGGGGGAGTGTCGGCCTGGATTATGCAGCTCAAATCCAAGAGTATATACATCTCCCTCCGACAGTGCAGCACTCCCACAGTACTGGCACCAGGGGGAGAGTCGGCCTGGATAATGGAGATCAAACCCTAGAGTATATACATCTCCCTCCGACAGTGCAGCACTCCCTCAGCACTAACCCTCCGACAGTGCAGCACTCACTCAGTACTGGCACCGGGGGGAGTGTCGGCCTGGATTATGGACCTCAAATCCTAGTGTATATACATCTCCCTCTGATAGTGCAGCACTCCCTCAGTACTGGCACCGGTGGGGGAGAGTCATCCTGGATTATGGAGCTCGAATCCTAGAGTATATACATCTCCCTCCGACAGTGCAGCACTCCCTCAGTACTGGCACCGGGGGGAGTGTCGGCCTGGATTATGGAACTCAAACCCTAGAGTATATACATCTCCCTCCGACAGTGTAGCACTCGCTCAGTACTGGCACCGGGGGGAGTGTCAGCCTGGATTATGGAGCTCAAATCCTCGAGTATATAGATCTCCCTGTGACAGTGCAGCACTCCCTCAGTACAGGCACCGGGGGGAGTGTCGGCCTGGATTATGGAACTCAAATCGTAGAGTATATACATCTCCCTCCGACAGTGCAGCACTCCCTCAGTACTGGCACCGGGGGGAGTGCCAGCCTGGATTATAGAACTCAAATCCTAGAGTATATACATCTCCCTCCGACAGTGCAGCACTCCCTCAGCACTGGCACCGGGGGGAGAGTCGGCCTGGATTATGGACCTCAAATCCGAGAGTATAGGCAACTCCCACCGACAGTGCAGCACTCCCTCAGTACTGGCACCGGGGGGAGTGTCAGCCTGGATTATGGAGCTCAAATAATAGAGTATATACATCTCCCTGTGACAGTGCAGCACTCCCTCAGCACTGGCAACAGAGGAATTGTCGGCCAGGATTATGGATCTCAAATCCAAGAGTATATACATCTCCCTCCGACAGTACAGCACTCCCTCAGTACTAACTCCGTGGGGAGTGTCGGCCTGGATTATGGACCTCAAACCCTAGAGTATATACATCTCCCTCCGACAGTGCAGCACTCCATCAGTACTGGCTCCGTGGGGAGTGTCGGCCTGGATTATGGAAATCAAATCCTAGAGTATATAAATCTCCCGCTGACAGGGCAGCACTCCCTCAGTACTGGCAGCGGGGGGAATGTCAGCCTGGATTATGGACCTCAAATCTTAGAGTATATACATCTCCCTCCGACAGTGCAGCACTCCCTCAGTACTGGCACCGGGGGGAGTGTCGGCCTGGATTATGGAACTCAAATCCTAGAGTATATACATCTCCTTCTGATACTGCAGCACTCCATCAGTACTGGCACCGGGGGGAGTGTCAACCTGGATTATGGAGCTCAAATCTTAGAGTATATACATGTACCTCCAACAGTGCAGCACTCCCTCAGTATTGGCACTGGGGATCAGTGTCAGCTTGGAATATGGAACTCAAATCCAAGAGTATATACATCTCCCTCCGACAGTGCAGCACTCCCTCAGCACTGACCCTCCGACAGTGCAGCACTCCCTTAGTACTGGCACCGGGCGGAGGTTCGGCCGGGATTATGGAAATCAAATCCTAGAGTATATACATCTCCCTCCGACAGTGCAGCACTCCCTCAGTACTGGCACCGGGGGGAGTGTCAGCCTGGATTATGCAGCTCAAATCCTAGAGTATATACATCTCTCTCCGACAGTGCAGCACTCCCTCAGTACTGGCACCGGGGGGAGTGTCGGCCTGGATTATGGATCTCAAATCCTAGAGCATATACATCTCCCTGTGACAGTGCAGCACTCCCTCAGTACTGGCACCGGGGGGAGTGTCGGCCTGGATTATGCAGCTCAAATCCTAGAGTATATACATCTCCCGCTGTCAGTGCAGCACTCCCTCAGTACTGGCACCGGGGGGAGTGTCAGCCTGGATTATGGAGCTCAAATCCTAGAGTATATACATCTCCCTCTGACAGTGCAGCACTCCCTCAGTCCTGGCACCGGGTGCAGTGTCAGCCTGGATTATGGAGCTCAAATCCTAGAGTATATACATGTCCCTCTGACAGTGCAGCACTCCCTCAGTACTGGCACCAGAGGAAGTGTCGGCCAGGATTATGGATCTCAAATCCAAGAGTATATACAACTCCCTCCGACAGTGCAGCACTCCCTCAGTACTGGCTCCGTGGGGAGTGTCAGCCTGGATTATGGACCTCAAACCCTAGAGTATATACATCTCCCTCCGACAGTGCAGCACTCTATCAGTACTGGCTCCGTGGGGAGTGTCGGCCTGGATTATGGACTTCAAATCCTAGAGAAGATAGTTCTACCTCCGACAGTGCAGCACTCCCTCAGTACTGACACTGGGGGGAGTGTCGGCCTGGATTATGGAACTCAAATCTTAGAGTATATACATGTACCTCAAACAGTGCAGCACTCCCTCTGTACTGGCACCGGGGATAAGTGTCAGCTTGGAATATGGAACTCAAATACAAGAGTATATACATCTCCCTCTGACTGTGCAGCACTCCCTCAGTACTGCCACCTGGGGGTAGTGTCGGCCTGGATTATGGAACTCAAATCCTGGAGGAAAGACATCTCCCTCCGACAGTGCAGCACTCCCTCAGTACTGGCACCGGGGGGAGTGTCGGCATGGATCAAAGAACTCAAATCCAAGAGTATAAACATCTCCCTCCGACAGTGCAGCACTCCCTCAATACTGGCACCGGGGGGAGTGTCAGCCTGGATTATGGAGCTCAAATCCTAGAGGATATACATCTCCCTACGACAGTGCAGCACTCCCTCAGTACTGGCACCGGGGGGAGTGTCGGCCTGGAATATGGAACTCAAAACCTAGAGTATATACATCTCCCTCCGACAATGCAGCACTCCCTCAGTACCGGCACCGGGGGGAGAGTCGGCCTGGATTATGGATCTCAAATCCTAGAGTATATACATCTCCCTGTGACAGTGCAGCACTCCCTCAGTACTGGCACCGGGGGGAGTGTCGGCCTGGATTATGCAGCTCAAATCCTAGAGTATATACATCTCCCTCCGACAGTGCAGCACTCCCACAGTACTGGCACCAGGGGGAGAGTCGGCCTGGATAATGGAGATCAAACCCTAGAGTATATACATCTCCCTCCGACAGTGCAGCACTCCCTCAGCACTAACCCTCCGACAGTGCAGCACTCACTCAGTACTGGCACCGGGGGGAGTGTCGGCCTGGATTATGGACCTCAAATCCTAGTGTATATACATCTCCCTCTGATAGTGCAGCACTCCCTCAGTACTGGCACCGGTGGGGGAGAGTCATCCTGGATTATGGAGCTCGAATCCTAGAGTATATACATCTCCCTCCGACAGTGCAGCACTCCCTCAGTACTGGCACCGGGGGGAGTGTCGGCCTGGATTATGGAACTCAAACCCTAGAGTATATACATCTCCCTCCGACAGTGTAGCACTCGCTCAGTACTGGCACCGGGGGGAGTGTCAGCCTGGATTATGGAGTTCAAATCTTAGAGCATACACATCTCCCTCCGACAGTGCAGCACTCCCTCAGTACTGGCACCGGGGGGAGAGTCAGCTTGGAATATGGAGCTCTAATCCTAGAGTATATACATCTCCCTCTGACAGTGGAGCACTCCCTCAGTACTGGCACCGGGTGGAGTGTCGGCCTGGATAATGGAACTCAAATCCAAGAGTACATACATCTCCCTCTGACAGTGCAGCACTCCCTCAGTACTGGCACCGGGGGGAGTGTCAACCTGGATTATGGAGTTCAAATCTTAGAGCATGCACATCTCCCTCCGACAGTGCAGCACTCCCTCAGTACTGGCACCGTGGGGAGAGTCAGCTTGGAATATGGAGCTCAAATCCTAGAGTATATACATCTCCCTCCGACAGTGCAGCACTCAGTCAGTACTGGCACCGGGGTGAGTGTCGGCCTGGATTATGGACCTCAAATCGTAGTGTATATACATCTCTCTCCGACAGTGCAGCACTCCCTCAGCACTGGCACCGGGGTGAGTGTCGGCCTGGATTATGGACCTCAAATCCAAGAGTATATACATCTCCCTCCGACAGTGCAGCACTTCCTCAGTACTGGCACCGGGGGGAGTGTCGGCCTGGATTATGGAGCTCAAATCCTAGAGGATATACATCTCCCTCTGACAGTGCAGCACTCCCTCAGTACTGGCACCGGGTGCAGTGTCAGCCTGGATTATGGAGCTCAAATCCTAGAGTATGTACATGTCGCTCTGACAGTGCAGCACTCCCTCAGTACTGGCACCAGAGGAAGTGTCGGCCAGGATTATGGATCTCAAATCCAAGAGTATATACATCTCCCTCCGACAGTGCAGCTCTCCCTCAGTACTGGCTCCGTGGGGAGTGTCGGCCTGGATTATGGACCTCAAATCCTAGAGTATATACATCTCCCTCTGACAGTGCAGCATTCCCTCACTACTGGCACCGGGGGGAGTGTCGGCCTGGATTATGGAGCTCAAACCCTAAAGTATATACATCTCCCTCCTACAGTGCAGCACTCCCTCAGTACTGACACTCCGACAGTGCAGCACTCCCTACGTACTGACCCTCCGACAGTGCAGCACTCCCTCAGTACTGGCACCGGGGGGAGTGTCGGCCTGGATTATGCAGCTCAAATCCTAGAGTATATACATCTCCCTCTGTCAGTGCAGCACTCCCTCAGTACTGGCACCGGGGGGAGTGTCAGCCTGGATTATGGAGCTCAAATCCAAGAGTATATACAACTCCCTCCGACAGTGCAGCACTCCCTCAGTACTGGCTCCGTGGGGAGTGTCGGCCTGGATTATGGACCTCAAACCCTAGAGTATATACATCTCCCTCCGACAGTGCAGCACTCTATCAGTACTGGCTCCGTGGGGAGTGTCGGCCTGGATTATGGACTTCAAATCCTAGAGAAGATAGTTCTACCTCCGACAGTGCAGCACTCCCTCAGTACTGACACTGGGGGGAGTGTCGGCCTGGATTATGGAACTCAAATCTTAGAGTATATACATGTACCTCAAACAGTGCAGCACTCCCTCAGTACTGGCACCGGGGATAAGTGTCAGCTTGGAATATGGAACTCAAATACAAGAGTATATACATCTCCCTCTGACTGTGCAGCACTCCCTCAGTACTGCCACCTGGGGGTAGTGTCGGCCTGGATTATGGAACTCAAATCCTGGAGGAAAGACATCTCCCTCCGACAGTGCAGCACTCCCTCAGTACTGGCACCGGGGGGAGTGTCGGCATGGATCAAAGAACTCAAATCCAAGAGTATAAACATCTCCCTCCGACAGTGCAGCACTCCCTCAATACTGGCACCGGGGGGAGTGTCAGCCTGGATTATGGAGCTCAAATCCTAGAGGATATACATCTCCCTACGACAGTGCAGCACTCCCTCAGTACTGGCACCGGGGGGAGTGTCGGCCTGGAATATGGAACTCAAAACCTAGAGTATATACATCTCCCTCCGACAATGCAGCACTCCCTCAGTACCGGCACCGGGGGGAGAGTCGGCCTGGATTATGGATCTCAAATCCTAGAGTATATACATCTCCCTGTGACAGTGCAGCACTCCCTCAGTACTGGCACCGGGGGGAGTGTCGGCCTGGATTATGCAGCTCAAATCCTAGAGTATATACATCTCCCTCCGACAGTGCAGCACTCCCACAGTACTGGCACCAGGGGGAGAGTCGGCCTGGATAATGGAGATAAACCCTAGAGTATATACATCTCCCTCCGACAGTGCAGCACTCCCTCAGCACTAACCCTCCGACAGTGCAGCACTCACTCAGTACTGGCACCGGGGGGAGTGTCGGCCTGGATTATGGACCTCAAATCCTAGTGTATATACATCTCCCTCTGATAGTGCAGCACTCCCTCAGTACTGGCACCGGTGGGGGAGAGTCATCCTGGATTATGGAGCTCGAATCCTAGAGTATATACATCTCCCTCCGACAGTGCAGCACTCCCTCAGTACTGGCACCGGGGGGAGTGTCGGCCTGGATTATGGAACTCAAACCCTAGAGTATATACATCTCCATCCGACAGTGTAGCACTCGCTCAGTACTGGCACCGGGGGGAGTGTCAGCCTGGATTATGGAGTTCAAATCTTAGAGCATACACATCTCCCTCCGACAGTGCAGCACTCCCTCAGTACTGGCACCGGGGGGAGAGTCAGCTTGGAATATGGAGCTCTAATCCTAGAGTATATACATCTCCCTCTGACAGTGGAGCACTCCCTCAGTACTGGCACCGGGTGGAGTGTCGGCCTGGATAATGGAACTCAAATCCAAGAGTACATACATCTCCCTCTGACAGTGCAGCACTCCCTCAGTACTGGCACCGGGGGGAGTGTCAACCTGGATTATGGAGTTCAAATCTTAGAGCATGCACATCTCCCTCCGACAGTGCAGCACTCCCTCAGTACTGGCACCGGGGGGAGAGTCAGCTTGGAATATGGAGCTCAAATCCTAGAGTATATACATCTCCCTCCGACAGTGCAGCACTCAGTCAGTACTGGCACCGGGGTGAGTGTCAGCCTGGATTATGGACCTCAAATCGTAGTGTATATACATCTCTCTCCGACAGTGCAGCACTCCCTCAGCACTGGCACCGGGGTGAGTGTCGGCCTGGATTATGGACCTCAAATCCAAGAGTATATACATCTCCCTCCGACAGTGCAGCACTCCCTCAGTACTGGCACCGGGTGCAGTGTCAGCCTGGATTATGGAGCTCAAATCCTAGAGTATGTACATGTCGCTCTGACAGTGCAGCACTCCCTCAGTACTGGCACCAGAGGAAGTGTCGGCCAGGATTATGGATCTCAAATCCAAGAGTATATACATCTCCCTCCGACAGTGCAGCTCTTCCTCAGTACTGGCTCCGTGGGGAGTGTCGGCCTGGATTATGGACCTCAAATCCTAGAGTATATACATCTCCCTCCGACAGTGCAGCATTCCCTCACTACTGGCACCGGGGGGAGTGTCGGCCTGGATTATGGAGCTCAAACCCTAAAGTATATACATCTCCCTCCTACAGTGCAGCACTCCCTCAGTACTGACACTCCGACAGTGCAGCACTCCCTACGTACTGACCCTCCGACAGTGCAGCACTCCCTCAGTACTGGCACCGGGGGGAGTGTCGGCCTGGATTATGGACCTCAAATCCTAGAGTATATACATCTCCCTCTGTCAGTGCAGCACTCCCTCAGTACTGGCACCGGGGGGAGTGTCAGCCTGGATTATGGAGCTCAAATCCTAGAGTATATACATCTCCCTCTGACAGTGCAGCACTCCCTCAGTACTGGCACCGGGTGCAGTGTCAGCCTGGATTATGGAGCTCAAATCCTAGAGTATATACATGTCCCTCTGACAGTGCAGCACTCCCTCAGTACTGGCACCAGAGGAAGTGTCGGCCAGGATTATGGATCTCAAATCCAAGAGTATATACATCTCCCTCCGACAGTGCAGCTCTCCCTCAGTACTGGCTCAGTGGGGAGTGTCGGCCTGGATTATGGACCTCAAATCCTAGAGTATATACATCTCCCTCTGACAGTGCAGCATTCCCTCAGTACTGGCACCGGGGGGAGAGTCGGCCTGGATTATGGAACTCAAATCCGAGAGTATATACAACTCCCACCGACAGTGCAGCACTCCCTCAGTACAGGCACCGGGGGGAGTGTCAGCCTGGATTATGGAGCTCAAATAATAGAGTATATACATCTCCCTCCGACAGTGCAGCACTCCCTCAGTACTGGCACCAGAGGAATTGTCGGCCAGGATTATGGATCTCAAATCCAAGAGTATATACATCTCCCTCCGACAGTGCAGCACTCCCTCAGTACTAACTCCGTGGGGAGTGTCGGCCTGGATTATGGAGCTCAAATCTTAGAGTATATACATGTACCTCAAACAGTGTAGCACTCCCTCAGTATTGGCACCGGGGATAGTGTCAGGTTGGAATATGGAACTCAAATCCAAGAGTATATACATCTCCCTCTGACGGTGCAGCACTCCCTCAGTACTGCCACCTGGGGGTAGTGTCAGCCTGGATTATGGAGTTCAAATCTTAGAGCATACACATCTCCCTCCGACAGTGCAGCACTCCCTCAGTACTGGCACCGGGGGGAGAGTCAGCTTGGAATATGGAGCTCTAATCCTAGAGTATATACATCGCCCTCTGACAGTGGAGCACTCCCTCAGTACTGGCACCGGGTGGAGTGTCGGCCTGGATAATGGAACTCAAATCCAAGAGTATATACATCTCCCTCCGACAGTGCAGCACTCCCTCAGTAATGGCACCGGGGGGAGAGTCAGCTTGGAATATGGAGCTCAAATCCTAGAGTATATACATCTCCCTCCGACAGTGCAGCACTCCCTCAGTACTGGCACCGGGGTGAGTGTCGGCCTGGATTATGGACCTCAAATCCTAGTGTATATACATCTCCCTCCGACAGTGCAGCACTCCCTCAGTACTGGCACCGGGGGGAGTGCCGGCCTGGATTATGGACCTCAAATCCTAGTGTATATACATCTCCCTCCGACAGTGCAGCACTCCCTCAGCACTGGCACCGGGGTGAGTGTCGGCCTGGATTATGGACCTCAAATCCTAGTGTATATACATCTCCCTCTGACAGTGCAGCACTCCCTCAGTACTGGCACCGGGGGGAGTGTCGGCCTGGATTATGGAACTCAAAACCTAGAGTATATACATCTCCCTCCGACAATGCAGCACTCCCTCAGTACTGGCACCGGGGGGAGAGTCGACCTGGATTATGGAGATCAAACCCTAGAGTATATACATCTCCCTGTGACAGTGCAGCACTCCCTCAGTACTGGCACCCGGGGGAGAGTCGGCCTGGATTATGGAGATCAAACCCTAGAGTATATACATCTCCCTCCGACAGTGCAGCACTCCCGCAGTACTGGCACCGGGGGGAATGTCGGCCTGGATTATGGAGCTCAAATCCTAGAGTATATACATCTCCCTCCGACAGTGCAGCACTCCCTCAGTACTGGCACCGGGGGGAGAGTCGGCCTGGATTATGGAGATCAAACCCTAGAGTATATACATCTCCCTCCAACAGTGCAGCACTCCCTCAGCACTGACCCTCCGACAGTGCAGCACTCCCTCAGTACTGGCACCGGGGCGAGTGTCGGCCTGGATTATGGACCTCAAATCCTAGTGTATATACATCTCCCTCTGATAGTGCAGCAATCCCTCAGTACTGGCACCGGTGGGGGAGAGTCATCCTGGATTATGGAGCTCGAATCCTAGAGTATATACATCTCCCTCCGACAGTGCAGCACTCCCTCAGTACTGGCACCGGGGGGAGTGTCGGCCTGGATTATGGAACTCAAACCCCAGAGTATATACATCTCCCTCCGACAGTGCAGCACTCCCTCAGTACTGGCACCGGGGGGAGTGTCAGCCTGGATTATGAAGTTCAAATCTTAGAGCATACACATCTCCCTCCGACAGTGCAGCACTCCCTCAGTACTGGCACCGGTGGGGGAGAGTCATCCTGGATTATGGAGCTCGAATCCTAGAGTATATACATCTCCCTCCGACAGTGCAGCACTCCCTCAGTACTGGCACCGGGGGGAGTGTCGGCCTGGATTATGGAACTCAAACCCTAGAGTATATACATCTCCCTCCGACAGTGTAGCACTCGCTCAGTACTGGCACCGGGGGGAGTGTCAGCCTGGATTATGGAGTTCAAATCTTAGAGCATACACATCTCCCTCCGACAGTGCAGCACTCCCTCAGTACTGGCACCGGGGGGAGAGTCAGCTTGGAATATGGAGCTCTAATCCTAGAGTATATACATCTCCCTCTGACAGTGGAGCACTCCCTCAGTACTGGCACCGGGTGGAGTGTCGGCCTGGATAATGGAACTCAAATCCAAGAGTACATACATCTCCCTCTGACAGTGCAGCACTCCCTCAGTACTGGCACCGGGGGGAGTGTCAACCTGGATTATGGAGTTCAAATCTTAGAGCATGCACATCTCCCTCCGACAGTGCAGCACTCCCTCAGTACTGGCACCGTGGGGAGAGTCAGCTTGGAATATGGAGCTCAAATCCTAGAGTATATACATCTCCCTCCGACAGTGCAGCACTCAGTCAGTACTGGCACCGGGGTGAGTGTCGGCCTGGATTATGGACCTCAAATCGTAGTGTATATACATCTCTCTCCGACAGTGCAGCACTCCCTCAGCACTGGCACCGGGGTGAGTGTCGGCCTGGATTATGGACCTCAAATCCAAGAGTATATACATCTCCCTCCGACAGTGCAGCACTTCCTCAGTACTGGCACCGGGGGGAGTGTCGGCCTGGATTATGGAGCTCAAATCCTAGAGGATATACATCTCCCTCTGACAGTGCAGCACTCCCTCAGTACTGGCACCGGGTGCAGTGTCAGCCTGGATTATGGAGCTCAAATCCTAGAGTATGTACATGTCGCTCTGACAGTGCAGCACTCCCTCAGTACTGGCACCAGAGGAAGTGTCGGCCAGGATTATGGATCTCAAATCCAAGAGTATATACATCTCCCTCCGACAGTGCAGCTCTCCCTCAGTACTGGCTCCGTGGGGAGTGTCGGCCTGGATTATGGACCTCAAATCCTAGAGTATATACATCTCCCTCTGACAGTGCAGCATTCCCTCACTACTGGCACCGGGGGGAGTGTCGGCCTGGATTATGGAGCTCAAACCCTAAAGTATATACATCTCCCTCCTACAGTGCAGCACTCCCTCAGTACTGACACTCCGACAGTGCAGCACTCCCTACGTACTGACCCTCCGACAGTGCAGCACTCCCTCAGTACTGGCACCGGGGGGAGTGTCGGCCTGGATTATGCAGCTCAAATCCTAGAGTATATACATCTCCCTCTGTCAGTGCAGCACTCCCTCAGTACTGGCACCGGGGGGAGTGTCAGCCTGGATTATGGAGCTCAAATCCAAGAGTATATACAACTCCCTCCGACAGTGCAGCACTCCCTCAGTACTGGCTCCGTGGGGAGTGTCGGCCTGGATTATGGACCTCAAACCCTAGAGTATATACATCTCCCTCCGACAGTGCAGCACTCTATCAGTACTGGCTCCGTGGGGAGTGTCGGCCTGGATTATGGACTTCAAATCCTAGAGAAGATAGTTCTACCTCCGACAGTGCAGCACTCCCTCAGTACTGACACTGGGGGGAGTGTCGGCCTGGATTATGGAACTCAAATCTTAGAGTATATACATGTACCTCAAACAGTGCAGCACTCCCTCAGTACTGGCACCGGGGATAAGTGTCAGCTTGGAATATGGAACTCAAATACAAGAGTATATACATCTCCCTCTGACTGTGCAGCACTCCCTCAGTACTGCCACCTGGGGGTAGTGTCGGCCTGGATTATGGAACTCAAATCCTGGAGGAAAGACATCTCCCTCCGACAGTGCAGCACTCCCTCAGTACTGGCACCGGGGGGAGTGTCGGCATGGATCAAAGAACTCAAATCCAAGAGTATAAACATCTCCCTCCGACAGTGCAGCACTCCCTCAATACTGGCACCGGGGGGAGTGTCAGCCTGGATTATGGAGCTCAAATCCTAGAGGATATACATCTCCCTACGACAGTGCAGCACTCCCTCAGTACTGGCACCGGGGGGAGTGTCGGCCTGGAATATGGAACTCAAAACCTAGAGTATATACATCTCCCTCCGACAATGCAGCACTCCCTCAGTACCGGCACCGGGGGGAGAGTCGGCCTGGATTATGGATCTCAAATCCTAGAGTATATACATCTCCCTGTGACAGTGCAGCACTCCCTCAGTACTGGCACCGGGGGGAGTGTCGGCCTGGATTATGCAGCTCAAATCCTAGAGTATATACATCTCCCTCCGACAGTGCAGCACTCCCACAGTACTGGCACCAGGGGGAGAGTCGGCCTGGATAATGGAGATAAACCCTAGAGTATATACATCTCCCTCCGACAGTGCAGCACTCCCTCAGCACTAACCCTCCGACAGTGCAGCACTCACTCAGTACTGGCACCGGGGGGAGTGTCGGCCTGGATTATGGACCTCAAATCCTAGTGTATATACATCTCCCTCTGATAGTGCAGCACTCCCTCAGTACTGGCACCGGTGGGGGAGAGTCATCCTGGATTATGGAGCTCGAATCCTAGAGTATATACATCTCCCTCCGACAGTGCAGCACTCCCTCAGTACTGGCACCGGGGGGAGTGTCGGCCTGGATTATGGAACTCAAACCCTAGAGTATATACATCTCCATCCGACAGTGTAGCACTCGCTCAGTACTGGCACCGGGGGGAGTGTCAGCCTGGATTATGGAGTTCAAATCTTAGAGCATACACATCTCCCTCCGACAGTGCAGCACTCCCTCAGTACTGGCACCGGGGGGAGAGTCAGCTTGGAATATGGAGCTCTAATCCTAGAGTATATACATCTCCCTCTGACAGTGGAGCACTCCCTCAGTACTGGCACCGGGTGGAGTGTCGGCCTGGATAATGGAACTCAAATCCAAGAGTACATACATCTCCCTCTGACAGTGCAGCACTCCCTCAGTACTGGCACCGGGGGGAGTGTCAACCTGGATTATGGAGTTCAAATCTTAGAGCATGCACATCTCCCTCCGACAGTGCAGCACTCCCTCAGTACTGGCACCGGGGGGAGAGTCAGCTTGGAATATGGAGCTCAAATCCTAGAGTATATACATCTCCCTCCGACAGTGCAGCACTCAGTCAGTACTGGCACCGGGGTGAGTGTCAGCCTGGATTATGGACCTCAAATCGTAGTGTATATACATCTCTCTCCGACAGTGCAGCACTCCCTCAGCACTGGCACCGGGGTGAGTGTCGGCCTGGATTATGGACCTCAAATCCAAGAGTATATACATCTCCCTCCGACAGTGCAGCACTCCCTCAGTACTGGCACCGGGTGCAGTGTCAGCCTGGATTATGGAGCTCAAATCCTAGAGTATGTACATGTCGCTCTGACAGTGCAGCACTCCCTCAGTACTGGCACCAGAGGAAGTGTCGGCCAGGATTATGGATCTCAAATCCAAGAGTATATACATCTCCCTCCGACAGTGCAGCTCTTCCTCAGTACTGGCTCCGTGGGGAGTGTCGGCCTGGATTATGGACCTCAAATCCTAGAGTATATACATCTCCCTCCGACAGTGCAGCATTCCCTCACTACTGGCACCGGGGGGAGTGTCGGCCTGGATTATGGAGCTCAAACCCTAAAGTATATACATCTCCCTCCTACAGTGCAGCACTCCCTCAGTACTGACACTCCGACAGTGCAGCACTCCCTACGTACTGACCCTCCGACAGTGCAGCACTCCCTCAGTACTGGCACCGGGGGGAGTGTCGGCCTGGATTATGGACCTCAAATCCTAGAGTATATACATCTCCCTCTGTCAGTGCAGCACTCCCTCAGTACTGGCACCGGGGGGAGTGTCAGCCTGGATTATGGAGCTCAAATCCTAGAGTATATACATCTCCCTCTGACAGTGCAGCACTCCCTCAGTACTGGCACCGGGTGCAGTGTCAGCCTGGATTATGGAGCTCAAATCCTAGAGTATATACATGTCCCTCTGACAGTGCAGCACTCCCTCAGTACTGGCACCAGAGGAAGTGTCGGCCAGGATTATGGATCTCAAATCCAAGAGTATATACATCTCCCTCCGACAGTGCAGCTCTCCCTCAGTACTGGCTCAGTGGGGAGTGTCGGCCTGGATTATGGACCTCAAATCCTAGAGTATATACATCTCCCTCTGACAGTGCAGCATTCCCTCAGTACTGGCACCGGGGGGAGAGTCGGCCTGGATTATGGAACTCAAATCCGAGAGTATATACAACTCCCACCGACAGTGCAGCACTCCCTCAGTACAGGCACCGGGGGGAGTGTCAGCCTGGATTATGGAGCTCAAATAATAGAGTATATACATCTCCCTCCGACAGTGCAGCACTCCCTCAGTACTGGCACCAGAGGAATTGTCGGCCAGGATTATGGATCTCAAATCCAAGAGTATATACATCTCCCTCCGACAGTGCAGCACTCCCTCAGTACTAACTCCGTGGGGAGTGTCGGCCTGGATTATGGAGCTCAAATCTTAGAGTATATACATGTACCTCAAACAGTGTAGCACTCCCTCAGTATTGGCACCGGGGATAAGTGTCAGGTTGGAATATGGAACTCAAATCCAAGAGTATATACATCTCCCTCTGACGGTGCAGCACTCCCTCAGTACTGCCACCTGGGGGTAGTGTCAGCCTGGATTATGGAGTTCAAATCTTAGAGCATACACATCTCCCTCCGACAGTGCAGCACTCCCTCAGTACTGGCACCGGGGGGAGAGTCAGCTTGGAATATGGAGCTCTAATCCTAGAGTATATACATCGCCCTCTGACAGTGGAGCACTCCCTCAGTACTGGCACCGGGTGGAGTGTCGGCCTGGATAATGGAACTCAAATCCAAGAGTATATACATCTCCCTCCGACAGTGCAGCACTCCCTCAGTAATGGCACCGGGGGGAGAGTCAGCTTGGAATATGGAGCTCAAATCCTAGAGTATATACATCTCCCTCCGACAGTGCAGCACTCCCTCAGTACTGGCACCGGGGTGAGTGTCGGCCTGGATTATGGACCTCAAATCCTAGTGTATATACATCTCCCTCCGACAGTGCAGCACTCCCTCAGTACTGGCACCGGGGGGAGTGCCGGCCTGGATTATGGACCTCAAATCCTAGTGTATATACATCTCCCTCCGACAGTGCAGCACTCCCTCAGCACTGGCACCGGGGTGAGTGTCGGCCTGGATTATGGACCTCAAATCCTAGTGTATATACATCTCCCTCTGACAGTGCAGCACTCCCTCAGTACTGGCACCGGGGGGAGTGTCGGCCTGGATTATGGAACTCAAAACCTAGAGTATATACATCTCCCTCCGACAATGCAGCACTCCCTCAGTACTGGCACCGGGGGGAGAGTCGACCTGGATTATGGAGATCAAACCCTAGAGTATATACATCTCCCTGTGACAGTGCAGCACTCCCTCAGTACTGGCACCCGGGGGAGAGTCGGCCTGGATTATGGAGATCAAACCCTAGAGTATATACATCTCCCTCCGACAGTGCAGCACTCCCGCAGTACTGGCACCGGGGGGAATGTCGGCCTGGATTATGGAGCTCAAATCCTAGAGTATATACATCTCCCTCCGACAGTGCAGCACTCCCTCAGTACTGGCACCGGGGGGAGAGTCGGCCTGGATTATGGAGATCAAACCCTAGAGTATATACATCTCCCTCCAACAGTGCAGCACTCCCTCAGCACTGACCCTCCGACAGTGCAGCACTCCCTCAGTACTGGCACCGGGGCGAGTGTCGGCCTGGATTATGGACCTCAAATCCTAGTGTATATACATCTCCCTCTGATAGTGCAGCAATCCCTCAGTACTGGCACCGGTGGGGGAGAGTCATCCTGGATTATGGAGCTCGAATCCTAGAGTATATACATCTCCCTCCGACAGTGCAGCACTCCCTCAGTACTGGCACCGGGGGGAGTGTCGGCCTGGATTATGGAACTCAAACCCCAGAGTATATACATCTCCCTCCGACAGTGCAGCACTCCCTCAGTACTGGCACCGGGGGGAGTGTCAGCCTGGATTATGAAGTTCAAATCTTAGAGCATACACATCTCCCTCCGACAGTGCAGCACTCCCTCAGTACTGGCACCGGGGGGAGAGTCAGCTTGGAATATGGAGCTCTAATCCTAGAGTATATACATCTCCCTCTGACAGTGGAGCACTCCCTCAGAACTGGCACCGGGTGGAGTGTCGGCCTGGATAATGGAACTCAAATCCAAGAGTATATATATCTCCCTCTGACAGTGCAGCACTCCCTCAGTACTGGCACCGGGGGGAGTGTCAGCCTGGATTATGGAGTTCAAATCTTAGAGCATACACATCTCCCTCCGACAGTGCAGCACTCCCTCAGTACTGGCAACGGGGGGAGAGTCAGCTTGGAATATGGAGCTCTAATCCTAGAGTATATACATCTCCCTCCGACAGTGCAGCACTCCCTCAGCACTGGCACCGGGGTGAGTGTCAGCCTGGATTATGGACCTCAAATCCTAGTGTATATACATCTCCCTCCGACAGTGCAGCACTCCCTCAGTACTGGCTCCGGGGGGAGTGCCGGCCTGGATTATGGACCTCAAATCCTAGTGTATATACATCTCCCTCCGACAGTGCAGCACTCCCTCAGCACTGGCACCGGGGTGAGTGTCGGCCTGGATTTTGGACCTCAAATCCTAGTGTATATACGTCTCCCTCTGACAGTGCAGCACTCCCTCAGTACTGGCACTGGGGGGAGTGCCGGCCTGGATTATGGACCTCAAATCCTAGAGTATATACATCTCCCTCCGACAGTGCAGCACTCCCTCAGTACTGGCACCGGGAGGGAATGCCGGCCTGGATAATGGAATCAAATCCAAGATTATATACATCTCCTTCTGACAGTGCAGCACTCCCTCAGTACTGGCACCGGGGGTAGTGTCGGCCGGGATTATGCAGCACAAATCCTAGAGTATATACATCTCCCACCGACAGTGCAGCACTCCCTCAGTACTGGCACCGGGGGGAGTGTCGGCCTGGATTATGGAGCTCAAACCCTAAAGTATACACATCTCCCTCCGACAGTGCAGCACTCCCTCAATACTGACACTCCGACAGTGCAGCTCTCCCTACGTACTGACCCTCCGACAGTGCAGCACTCCCTCAGTACAGCACCGGGGGGAGGGTCGGCCTGGATTATGGAGTTCAAATCCTAGAGCATATACATCTGCCTCCGACAGTGCAGCACTCCCTCAGTACTGGCACCGGGCGGAGTGTCAGCCTGGATAATGGAGCTCATACCCTAGAGTATATATATCTCCCTCCGACAGTGCAGCACTCCCTCAGCAGTGACAATGGCGGTGTGTGCTGTCAGCCTGGATTATGGAGCTGAAATCCTAGAGTATATACATCTCCCTCTGACAGTGCAGCACTCCCTCAGTACTGGCACCGGGGGCAGTGACGGCCTGGATTATGGAGCTCGAATCCTAGAGTATATACATCTCCCTCTGACAGTGCAGCACTCCCTCAGTACTGGCACCGGGGGGAGTGTCGACCTGGATTATGGAGCTGAAATCTTAGAGTATGTATATCTCCCTCTGACAGTGCAGCACTCCCTTAGTACTGGCACCGGGTGGTGTGTTGGCCTGGATCAAAGAACTCATTCTAGAGTATATACATGTCCCTCTGACAGTGCAGCACTCCCTCAGTACTGGCACCGGTCGGCCTGGATTATGGAGCTGAAATCCTAGAGAATATACATCTCCCTCTGACATTGCAGAACTCCCTCAGTACAGGCACCGGGGGGAGTGTCGGCCTGGATTATGGAGCTGAAATCCTAGAGTATATACATCTCCCTCCGACAGTGCAGCACTCCCTCAGTACTGGCACCGGGGGGAGTGTTGGCCTGGATTAAGTGCTCAAATCCTAGAGTATATTCATCTCCCTCCGACAGTGCAGCACTCCCTCAGTACTGGCACCGGGGGGAGTGTCGGCCTGCAATATGGAGCTCTAATCCTAGAGTATATACATCTCCCTCCGACAGTGCAGCACTCCCTCAGTACTGACCCTCCGACAGTGCAGCACTCCCGAAGTACTGACCCTCTGAGAGTGCAGCACTCCCTCAGTACGGCACCGGGGGGAGCGTCAGCCTGGATTATGGACCTCAAATCCTAGAGTATATACATCTCCCTCTGACAGTGCAGCACTCCCTCAGTACTGGCACCGGGGGGAGTGTCGGCCTGGATTATGGAACTCAAATCCTAGAGTATATACATCACCCTCCGACAGTGCAGCACTCCCTCAGTACTGGCACCGGGGGGAGTGTCGGCCAGGATTATGGAGCTCAAATCCTAGAGTACATACATCTCCCTCCGACAGTGCAGCACTCCCTCAGTACTGACCCTCCGACAGTGCAGCACTCCCTCAGTATGGCACCGGGGGGAGCTTCGGCCTGGATTATGGAGCACTAAACCTAGAGTATATACATCTCCCTGTGACACTGCAGCACTCCCTCAGTACTGGCACCGGGGGGAGTGTCGGCCTGGATTATAGAACTCAAATCTTAGAGTATATACATGTATCTCCGACAGTGCAGCACTCCCTCAGTACTGGCACCGGGGGGAGTGTCAGCCTGGATTATGGAACTCAAATCCTAGAGTATATACATCTCCCTCCGACAGTGCAGCACTCCCTCAGTACTGGCAACGGGAGGAGAGTCGGCCTGGATTATGGAGATCAAACCCTAGAGTATATACATTTCCCTCCGACAGTGCAGCACTCCCTCAGTACTGGCACCGGGGGGGAGTGTCGCCCTCGATTATGGAGCTCAAATCCTAGAGTATAAACATCTCCCTCCGACAGTGCAGCACTCCCTCAGTACTGACCCTCCGACAGTGCAGCACTCCCTCAGTACTGGCACCGGGGGGAGTGTCGGCCTGGATTATGGAACTCAAATCCTAGAGTATATACATCTCCCTCCGACAGTGCAGCACTCCCTCAGTACGGGCACCGGGGCGAGAGTCGGCCTGGATTATGGAGATCAAACCCTAGAGTATATACATCTCCCTCCAACAGTGCAGCACTCCCTCAGTACTGGCACTGGTGGGGAGTGTCGTCCTGGATTATGGAGCTCAAATCCTAGACTGTATACATCTACCTCCGACAGTGCAGCACTCCCTCAGCACTGACCCTCCGAGAGTGCAGCACTCCCTCAGTACTGGCACCGGGGGGAGGTTCGGCCTGGATTATGGAGCTCAAATCCTAGAGTATGTACATCTCCCTCCGACAGTGCGGCATTCCCTCAGTACTGGCACCGGGGATAAGTGTCAGCTTGGAAGATGCAGCTCGAATTCTAGAGTATATACATCTCCCTCCGACAGTGCGGCACACCCTCAGTACTGGCACCGGGGGGAGTGTCAGCCTGGATTATGGAGCTCAAATCCTAGAGTATATACATGTCCCGCTGACAGTGCAGCACTCCCTCAGTACTGGCACCAGAGGAAGTATCGGCCAGGATTATGGATCTCAAATCCAAGAGAAAATACATCTCCCTCCGACAGTGCAGCAGTCCCTCAGTACAGGCTCCGTGGGGAGTGACGGCCTGGATTATGCACCTCCAATCCTAGAGTATATACATCTCCCTCTGAGAGTGCAGCACTCCCTCACTACTGGCACTGGGGGGAGAGTCGGCCTGGATTATGGACCTCAAATCCGAGAGTATATAAATCTCCCACCGACAGTGCAGCACTCCTTCAGTACTGGCACCGGGTGCAGTGTCAGCCTGGATAATGGAGCTCAAATCCTAGAGTATATCTATCTCCCTCTGACAGTGCAGCATTCCCTCAGTACTGGCACCGGGGGGACTGTCGGCCTGGAGTTGAAATCCTAGAGTATATACATCTCCCTCCAACAGTGCAGCACTCCCTCAGTACTGGCAACGGGGGGAGTGTCGGCCTGGAGCTGAAATCCTAGAGTATATACATCTCCCTCCGACAGTGCAGCACTCCCTCAGTACTGGCACCGGGGGAAGTGTCGGCCAGGATTATGGAACTCAAATCCTAGAGTATATACATCTCCCTCTGACAGTGCAGCACTCCCTCAGTACTGGCACCAGTGGGAGAGTCTGCCTGGATTATGGATCTCTACTCCTAGAGTATATACATCTCCCTCCGACAGTGCAGCACTCCCTCAGTACTGGCACCGGGTGGAGTGTCGGCCTGGATCAAAGAACTCAAATCCTAGAGTATATACATCTCCCTCCGACAGTGCAGCACTCCCTCAGTACTGGCACCGGGGGGAGTGTCGGCCTGGATTATGGAACTCTAATCCTAGAGTATATACATCTCCCTCCAACAGTGCAGCACTCCCTCAGTACTGGCACCGGGGGGAGAGTCGGCCTGGATTATGGAGATCAAACCCTAGAGTACATACATCTCCCTCCGACAGTGCAGCACTCCCTCAGTACTGACCCTCCGACAGTGCAGCACTCCCTCAGTATGGCACCGGGGGGAGGTTCGGCCTGGATTATGGAGCTCAAATCCTAGAGTATATAGCATCTCCCTCTGACAGTGCAGCACTCCCTCAGTACTGGCACTGGGGACAGTGTCGGCCTGGATTATGGAACTCCAATCCTAGAGTATATACATCTCCCTCCGACAGTGCAGCACTCCCTCAGTAATGGCACCGGGGGGAGTGTCGGCCTGGATTATGGAGCTCAAATGCTAGAGTATATACATCTCCCTGTGACAGTGCAGCACTCCCTCAGTACTGGCACCTGGGGGAGTGTCGGCCTGGATTATGGAACTCAAATCCTAGAGTATATACATCTCCCTCCGACAGTGCAGCACTCCCTCAGTACTGGCACCGGGGGGAGTGTCGGCCTGGATTATGGAGCTCAAATCCTAGAGTATATACATCTCCCTCCGACAGTGCAGCATACCCTCAGTACTGGCACCGCGGGGAGAGTGGGCCTGGATTATGGAGATCAAAACCTAGAGTATAGACATCTCCCTCCGACAGTCCGGCACGCCCTCAGTACTGGCACCGGGGGGAGTGTCGGCCTGGATTATGGAGATCAAACCCTAGAGTATATACATCTCCCTCCGACAGTGCAGCACTCCCACAGTACTGGCACCGGGGGGAGGTTCGGCCTGGATTATGGAGCTCAAATCCTAGAGTATATACATCTCCCTCCGACAGTGCAGCACTCCCTCAGTACTGACCCTCCGACAGTGCGGCACTCCCTCAGTACTGGCACCGGGGGGAGTGTCGGCCTGGATTATGGAGCTCAAATCCTAGAGTATCTACATCTATCTCCGAGAGTGCAGCAGTCCCTCAGCACTGACCCTGCGACAGTGCAGCACTCCCTCAGTATGGCACCGGGGGGAGGTTCGGCCTGGATAATGGAGCTCAAACTCTAGAGTATATACATCTCCCTCCGACAGTGCAGCACTCCCTCAGTACTGGCACCGGGGATAAGTGTCAGCTTGGAATATGGAGCTCGAATCCTAGAGTATATACATCTCCCTCCGACAGTGCAGCACTCCCTCAGTACTGGCACCGGGGGGAGTGTCGGCCTGGATAATGGAGCTCAGATCCTAGAGTATATACATCTCCCTGTGACAGTGCAGCACTCCCTCAGTACTGGCACCGGGGGGAGTGTCGGCCTGGATTATGGAACTCAAATCCTAGAGTATATACATCTCCCTCCGACAGTGCAGCACTCCCTCAGTACGGGCACCGGGGCGAGAGTCGGCCTGGATTATGGAGATCAAACCCTAGAGTATATACATCTCCCTCCAACAGTGCAGCACTCCCTCAGTACTGGCACTGGTGGGGAGTGTCGTCCTGGATTATGGAGCTCAAATCCTAGACTGTATACATCTACCTCCGACAGTGCAGCACTCCCTCAGCACTGACCCTCCGAGAGTGCAGCACTCCCTCAGTACTGGCACCGGGGGGAGGTTCGGCCTGGATTATGGAGCTCAAATCCTAGAGTATGTACATCTCCCTCCGACAGTGCGGCATTCCCTCAGTACTGGCACCGGGGATAAGTGTCAGCTTGGAAGATGCAGCTCGAATTCTAGAGTATATACATCTCCCTCCGACAGTGCGGCACACCCTCAGTACTGGCACCGGGGGGAGTGTCAGCCTGGATTATGGAGCTCAAATCCTAGAGTATATACATGTCCCGCTGACAGTGCAGCACTCCCTCAGTACTGGCACCAGAGGAAGTGTCGGCCAGGATTATGGATCTCAAATCCAAGAGAAAATACATCTCCCTCCGACAGTGCAGCAGTCCCTCAGTACTGGCTCCGTGGGGAGTGACGGCCTGGATTATGCACCTCCAATCCTAGAGTATATACATCTCCCTCTGAGAGTGCAGCACTCCCTCACTACTGGCACTGGGGGGAGAGTCGGCCTGGATTATGGACCTCAAATCCGAGAGTATATAAATCTCCCACCGACAGTGCAGCACTCCTTCAGTACTGGCACCGGGTGCAGTGTCAGCCTGGATAATGGAGCTCAAATCCTAGAGTATATCTATCTCCCTCTGACAGTGCAGCATTCCCTCAGTACTGGCACCGGGGGGACTGTCGGCCTGGAGTTGAAATCCTAGAGTATATACATCTCCCTCCAACAGTGCAGCACTCCCTCAGTACTGGCAACGGGGGGAGTGTCGGCCTGGAGCTGAAATCCTAGAGTATATACATCTCCCTCCGACAGTGCAGCACTCCCTCAGTACTGGCACCAGGGGAAGTGTCGGCCAGGATTATGGAACTCAAATCCTAGAGTATATACATCTCCCTCTGACAGTGCAGCACTCCCTCAGTACTGGCACCAGTGGGAGAGTCTGCCTGGATTATGGATCTCTACTCCTAGAGTATATACATCTCCCTCCGACAGTGCAGCACTCCCTCAGTACTGGCACCGGGTGGAGTGTCGGCCTGGATCAAAGAACTCAAATCCTAGAGTATATACATCTCCCTCCGACAGTGCAGCACTCCCTCAGTACTGGCACCGGGGGGAGTGTCGGCCTGGATTATGGAACTCTAATCCTAGAGTATATACATCACCCTCCAACAGTGCAGCACTCCCTCAGTACTGGCACCGGGGGGAGAGTCGGCCTGGATTATGGAGATCAAACCCTAGAGTACATACATCTCCCTCCGACAGTGCAGCACTCCCTCAGTACTGACCCTCCGACAGTGCAGCACTCCCTCAGTATGGCACCGGGGGGAGGTTCGGCCTGGATTATGGAGCTCAAATCCTAGAGTATATAGCATCTCCCTCTGACAGTGCAGCACTCCCTCAGTACTGGCACTGGGGACAGTGTCGGCCTGGATTATGGAACTCCAATCCTAGAGTATATACATCTCCCTCCGACAGTGCAGCACTCCCTCAGTAATGGCACCGGGGGGAGTGTCGGCCTGGATTATGGAGCTCAAATGCTAGAGTATATACATCTCCCTGTGACAGTGCAGCACTCCCTCAGTACTGGCACCTGGGGGAGTGTCGGCCTGGATTATGGAACTCAAATCCTAGAGTATATACATCTCCCTCCGACAGTGCAGCACTCCCTCAGTACTGGCACCGGGGGGAGTGTCGGCCTGGATTATGGAGCTCAAATCCTAGAGTATATACATCTCCCTCCGACAGTCCGGCACGCCCTCAGTACTGGCACCGGGGGGAGTGTCGGCCTGGATTATGGAGATCAAACCCTAGAGTATATACATCTCCCTCCGACAGTGCAGCACTCCCACAGTACTGGCACCGGGGGGAGGTTCGGCCTGGATTATGGAGCTCAAATCCTAGAGTATATACATCTCCCTCCGACAGTGCAGCACTCCCTCAGTACTGACCCTCCGACAGTGCGGCACTCCCTCAGTACTGGCACCGGGGGGAGTGTCGGCCTGGATTATGGAGCTCAAATCCTAGAGTATCTACATCTACCTCCGAGAGTGCAGCAGTCCCTCAGCACTGACCCTGCGACAGTGCAGCACTCCCTCAGTATGGCACCGGGGGGAGGTTCGGCCTGGATAATGGAGCTCAAACTCTAGAGTATATACATCTCCCTCCGACAGTGCAGCACTCCCTCAGTACTGGCACCGGGGATAAGTGTCAGCTTGGAATATGGAGCTCGAATCCTAGAGTATATACATCTCCCTCCGACAGTGCAGCACTCCCTCAGTACTGGCACCGGGGGGAGTGTCGGCCTGGATAATGGAGCTCAGATCCTAGAGTATATACATCTCCCTGTGACAGTGCAGCACTCCCTCAGTACTGGCACCGGGGGGAGTGTCGGCCTGGATTATGGAGATCAAACCCTAGAGTATATACATCTCCCTCTGACAGTGCAGCACTCCCTCAGTACTGGCACCGGGGGGGAGTGTCGGTCTGGATTATGGAGATCAAACCCTAGAGTATATACATCTCCCTCCGACAGTGCGGCACTCCCTCAGTACTGGCACCGGGGGGATGTTCGGCCTGGATTATGGAGCTCAAATCCTAGAGTATGTACATCTCCCTCCGACAGTGCAGCACTCCCTCAGTACTGGCACCGGGGATAAGTGTCAGCTTGGAATATGGAGCTCGAATCCTAGAGTATATACATCTCCCTCCGACAGTGCAGCACTCCCTCAGTACTGGCACCGGGGGGAGTGTCGGCCTGGATTATGGAGCTCAGATCCTAGAGTATATACATCTCCCTGTGACAGTGCAGCACTCCCTCAGTACTGGCACCGGGGGGAGTGTCGGCCTGGATTATGGAGATCAAATCCCAGAGTATATACATCTCCCTCCGACAGTGCAGCACTCCCTCAGTACTGGCACCGGGGGGAGTGTCAGCCTGGATTATGCAGTTCAAATCTTAGAGTGTATACATCTCCCTCCGACAGCGCAGCACTCCCTCAGTACAGGCACCGGGGTGAGTGTCGGTCTGGATTATGAAGCTCAAATACAAGAGTATATATATCTCCCTCCGACAGTGCAGCACTCCCCCACTACAGGCACCGGGGGGAGTGTCGGACTGGAGCTGAAATCCTAGAGTATATACATCTCCCTCCGACAGTGCAGCATTCCCTCAGTACTGGCACCGGGGGGACTGTCGGCCAGGATTATGGAACTCAAATCCTAGAGTATATACATCTCTCATCCGACAGTGCAGCACTCCCTCAGTACTGGCACCGTGGGGACTGTCGACCTGGATTATGGACCTCAAATCCTAGTGTATATACATCTCCCTCCGACAGTGCAGCACTCCCTCAGTACTGGCACCGGGGGGAGTGTCGGCCTGGATTATGGAACTCAAAAACTAGAGTATATACATCTCCCTCCGACAATGCAGCACTCCCTCAGTACTGGCACCGGGGGGAGAGTCGGCCTGGATTATGGAGATCAAACCCTAGAGTATATACATCTCCCTCCGACAGTGCAGCACTCCCGCAGTACTGGCACCGGGGGGAATGTCGGCCTGGATTATGGAGCTCAAATCCTAGAGTATATACATCTCCCTCCGACAGTGCAGCACTCCCTCAGTACTGGCACCGGGGGGAGAGTCGGCCTGGATTATGGAGATCAAACCCTAGAGTATATACATCTCCCTCCAACAGTGCAGCACTCCCTCAGCACTGACCCTCCGACAGTGCAGCAGACCCTCAGTACTGGCACCGGGGGGAGTGTCGGCCTGGATTATGGACCTCAAATCCTAGTGTATATACATCTCCCTCTGATAGTGCAGCAATCCCTCAGTACTGGCACCGGTGGGGGAGAGTCATCCTGGATTATGGAGCTCGAATCCTAGAGTATATACATCTCCCTCCGACAGTGCAGCACTCCCTCAGTACTGGCACCGGGGGGAGTGTCGGCCTGGATTATGGAACTCAAACCCTAGAGTATATACATCTCCTTCCGACAGTGCAGCACTCCCTCAGTACTGGCACCGGGGGGAGTGTCAGCCTGGATTATGGAGTTCAAATCTTAGAGCATACACATCTCACTCCGACAGTGCAGCACTCCCTCAGTACTGGCACCGGGGGGAGAGTCAGCTTGGAATATGGAGCTCTAATCCTAGAGTATATACATCTCCCTCTGACAGTGGAGCACTCCCTCAGAACTGGCACCGGGTGGAGTGTCGGCCTGGATAATGGAACTCAAATCCAAGAGTATATATATCTCCCTCTGACAGTGCAGCACTCCCTCAGTACTGGCACCGGGGGGAGTGTCAGCCTGGATTATGGAGTTCAAATCTTAGAGCATACACATCTCCCTCCGACAGTGCAGCACTCCCTCAGTACTGGCAACGGGGGGAGAGTCAGCTTGGAATATGGAGCTCTAATCCTAGAGTATATACATCTCCCTCCGACAGTGCAGCACTCCCTCAGTACTGGCACCGGGGGCAGTGACGGCCAGGATTATGGAGTTCGAATCCTAGAGTATATACATCTCCCTCCGACAGTGCAGCACTCCCTCAGCACTGGCACCGGGGTGAGTGTCAGCCTGGATTATGGACCTCAAATCCTAGTGTATATACATCTCCCTCCGACAGTGCAGCACTCCCTCAGCACTGGCACCGGGGTGAGTGTCGGCCTGGATTTTGGACCTCAAATCCTAGTGTATATACGTCTCCCTCTGACAGTGCAGCACTCCCTCAGTACTGGCACCGGGGGGAGTGCCGGCCTGGATTATGGACCTCAAATCCTAGAGTATATACATCTCCCTCCGACAGTGCAGCACTCCCTCAGTACTGGCACCGGGAGGGAATGCCGGCCTGGATAATGGAATCAAATCCAAGATTATATACATCTCCTTCTGACAGTGCAGCACTCCCTCAGTACTGGCACCGGGGGTAGTGTCGGCCGGGATTATGCAGCACAAATCCTAGAGTATATACATCTCCCTCCGACAGTGCAGCACTCCCTCAGTACTGGCACCGGGGGGAGTGTCGGTCTGGATTATGGAGCTCAAACCCTAAAGTATATACATCTCCCTCCGACAGTGCAGCACTCCCTCAATACTGACACTCCGACAGTGCAGCACTCCCTACGTACTGACCCTCCGACAGTGCAGCACTCCCTCAGTACAGCACCGGGGGGAGGGTCGGTCTGGATTATGGAGTTCAAATCCTAGAGTATATACATCTGCCTCCGACAGTGCAGCACTCCCTCAGTACTGGCACCGGGCGGAGTGTCAGCCTGGATAATGGAGCTCATACCCTAGAGTATATATATCTCCCTCCGACAGTGCAGCACTCCCTCAGCAGTGACAATGGCGGTGTGTGCTGTCAGCCTGGATTATGGAGCTGAAATCCTAGAGTATATACATCTCCCTCTGACAGTGCAGCACTCCCTCAGTACTGGCACCGGGGGCAGTGACGGCCTGGATTATAGAGCTCGAATCCTTGAGTATATACATCTCCCTCTGACAGTGCAGCACTCCCTCAGTACTGGCACCGGGGGGAGTGTCGACCTG
The DNA here is from genome assembly GCA_026770705.1 of Isurus oxyrinchus. Lineage (NCBI taxonomy): Eukaryota > Metazoa > Chordata > Chondrichthyes > Lamniformes > Lamnidae > Isurus > Isurus oxyrinchus. The sequence goes on along the minus strand of JANJGN010000847.1, from coordinate 156,294 downwards.
GATTATGGAGCTGAAATCTTAGAGTATGTACATCTCCCTCTGACAGTGCAGCACTCCCTTAGTACTGGCACCGGGTGGTGTGTTGGAATGGATCAAAGAACTCATTCTAGAGTATATACATCTCCCTCTGACAGTGCAGCACTCCCTCAGTACTGGCACCGGTCGGCCTGGATTATGGAGCTGAAATCCTAGAGTATATACATCTCCCTCTGACAGTGCAGAACTCCCTCAGTACTGGCACCGGGGGGAGTGTCGGCCTGGATTATGGAGCTGAAATCCTAGAGTATATACATCTCCCTCCGACAGTGCAGCACTCCCTCAGTACTGGCACCGGGGGGAGTGTTGGCCTGGATTAAGAGCTCAAATCCTAGAGTATATTCATCTCCCTCCGACAGTGCAGCACTCCCTCAGTACTGGCACCGGGGGGAGTGTCGGCCTGGAATATGGAGCTCTAATCCTAGAGTATATACATCTCCCTCCGACAGTGCAGCACTCCCTCAGTACTGGCACCGGGGGGAGTGTCGGCCTGCAATATGGAGCTCTAATCCTAGAGTATATACATCTCCCTCCGACAGTGCAGCACTCCCTCAGTACTGACCCTCCGACAGTGCAGCACTCCCGAAGTACTGACCCTCTGAGAGTGCAGCACTCCCTCAGTACGGGCACCGGGCATAAGTGTCAGCTTGGAATATGGAACTCAAATCCTAGAGTATATACATCTCCCTCTGACAGTGCAGCACTCCCTCAGTACTGGCACTGTGGGGGGTGTTGGCCTGGATTATGGAGCTGAAATCCTAGAGTCTATACATCTACCTCTGACAGTGCAGCACTCCCTCAGTACTGGCACCGGGGGGAGTGTCGGACTGGATTATGGAACTCAAATCCTAGAGTATATACATCTCCCTCCGACAGTGCAGCACTCCCTCAGTACTGGCACCGGGGGGAGTGTCGGCCAGGATTATGGAGCTGAAATCCTAGAGTATATACATCTCCCTCTGACAGTGCAGCACTCCCTCAGTACTGGCAGTGGGGGAGGTGTCGGCCTGGATTATGGAACTCAAATCCTAGAGTATATACATCTCCCTCCGACAGTGCAGCACTCCCTCAGTACGGGCACTGGGGGGAGAGTCGGCCTGGATTATGGAGATCAAACCCTAGAGTATATACATCTCCCTCCAAAAGTGCAGCACTCCCTCAGTACTGGCACTGGTGGGGAGTGTCGGCCTGGATTATGGAGCTCAAATCCTAGAGTGTATACATCTACCTCCGACAGTGCAGCACTCCCTCAGCACTGACCCTCCGACAGTGCAGCACTCCCTCAGTACTGGCACCGGGGGGAGGTTCGGCCTGGATTATGGAGCTCAAATCCTAGAGTATGTACATCTCCCTCCGACAGTGCGGCATTCCCTCAGTACTTGCACCGGGGATAAGTGTCAGCTTGGAATATGGAGCTCGAATTCTAGAGTATATACATCTCCCTCCGACAGTGCAGCACTCCCTCAGTAATGGCACCGGGGGGAGTGTCGGCCTGGATTATGGAGCTCAAATGCTAGAGTATATACATCTCCCTGTGACAGTGCAGCACTCCCTCAGTACTGGCACCTGGGGGAGTGTCGGCCTGGATTATGGAACTCAAATCCTAGAGTATATACATCTCCCTCCGACAGTGCAGCACTCCCTCAGTACTGGCACCGGGGGGAGTGTCGGCCTGGATTATGGAGCTCAAATCCTAGAGTATATACATCTCCCTCCGACAGTCCGGCACGCCCTCAGTACTGGCACCGGGGGGAGTGTCGGCCTGGATTATGGAGATCAAACCCTAGAGTATATACATCTCCCTCCGACAGTGCAGCACTCCCACAGTACTGGCACCGGGGGGAGGTTCGGCCTGGATTATGGAGCTCAAATCCTAGAGTATATACATCTCCCTCCGACAGTGCAGCACTCCCTCAGTACTGACCCTCCGACAGTGCGGCACTCCCTCAGTACTGGCACCGGGGGGAGTGTCGGCCTGGATTATGGAGCTCAAATCCTAGAGTATCTACATCTACCTCCGAGAGTGCAGCAGTCCCTCAGCACTGACCCTGCGACAGTGCAGCACTCCCTCAGTATGGCACCGGGGGGAGGTTCGGCCTGGATAATGGAGCTCAAACTCTAGAGTATATACATCTCCCTCCGACAGTGCAGCTCTCCCTCAGTACTGGCACCGGGGATAAGTGTCAGCTTGGAATATGGAGCTCGAATCCTAGAGTATATACATCTCCCTCCGACAGTGCAGCACTCCCTCAGTACTGGCACCGGGGGGAGTGTCGGCCTGGATAATGGAGCTCAGATCCTAGAGTATATACATCTCCCTGTGACAGTGCAGCACTCCCTCAGTACTGGCACCGGGGGGAGTGTCGGCCTGGATTATGGAGATCAAACCCTAGAGTATATACATCTCCCTCTGACAGTGCAGCACTCCCTCAGTACTGGCACCGGGGGGGAGTGTCGGTCTGGATTATGGAGATCAAACCCTAGAGTATATACATCTCCCTCCGACAGTGCGGCACTCCCTCAGTACTGGCACCGGGGGGATGTTCGGCCTGGATTATGGAGCTCAAATCCTAGAGTATGTACATCTCCCTCCGACAGTGCAGCACTCCCTCAGTACTGGCACCGGGGATAAGTGTCAGCTTGGAATATGGAGCTCGAATCCTAGAGTATATACATCTCCCTCCGACAGTGCAGCACTCCCTCAGTACTGGCACCGGGGGGAGTGTCGGCCTGGATTATGGAGCTCAGATCCTAGAGTATATACATCTCCCTGTGACAGTGCAGCACTCCCTCAGTACTGGCACCGGGGGGAGTGTCGGCCTGGATTATGGAGATCAAATCCCAGAGTATATACATCTCCCTCCGACAGTGCAGCACTCCCTCAGTACTGGCACCGGGGGGAGTGTCAGCCTGGATTATGCAGTTCAAATCTTAGAGTGTATACATCTCCCTCCGACAGCGCAGCACTCCCTCAGTACAGGCACCGGGGTGAGTGTCGGTCTGGATTATGAAGCTCAAATACAAGAGTATATATATCTCCCTCCGACAGTGCAGCACTCCCCCACTACAGGCACCGGGGGGAGTGTCGGACTGGAGCTGAAATCCTAGAGTATATACATCTCCCTCCGACAGTGCAGCATTCCCTCAGTACTGGCACCGGGGGGACTGTCGGCCAGGATTATGGAACTCAAATCCTAGAGTATATACATCTCTCATCCGACAGTGCAGCACTCCCTCAGTACTGGCACCGTGGGGACTGTCGACCTGGATTATGGACCTCAAATCCTAGTGTATATACATCTCCCTCCGACAGTGCAGCACTCCCTCAGTACTGGCACCGGGGGGAGTGTCGGCCTGGATTATGGAACTCAAAAACTAGAGTATATACATCTCCCTCCGACAATGCAGCACTCCCTCAGTACTGGCACCGGGGGGAGAGTCGGCCTGGATTATGGAGATCAAACCCTAGAGTATATACATCTCCCTCCGACAGTGCAGCACTCCCGCAGTACTGGCACCGGGGGGAATGTCGGCCTGGATTATGGAGCTCAAATCCTAGAGTATATACATCTCCCTCCGACAGTGCAGCACTCCCTCAGTACTGGCACCGGGGGGAGAGTCGGCCTGGATTATGGAGATCAAACCCTAGAGTATATACATCTCCCTCCAACAGTGCAGCACTCCCTCAGCACTGACCCTCCGACAGTGCAGCAGACCCTCAGTACTGGCACCGGGGGGAGTGTCGGCCTGGATTATGGACCTCAAATCCTAGTGTATATACATCTCCCTCTGATAGTGCAGCAATCCCTCAGTACTGGCACCGGTGGGGGAGAGTCATCCTGGATTATGGAGCTCGAATCCTAGAGTATATACATCTCCCTCCGACAGTGCAGCACTCCCTCAGTACTGGCACCGGGGGGAGTGTCGGCCTGGATTATGGAACTCAAACCCTAGAGTATATACATCTCCTTCCGACAGTGCAGCACTCCCTCAGTACTGGCACCGGGGGGAGTGTCAGCCTGGATTATGGAGTTCAAATCTTAGAGCATACACATCTCACTCCGACAGTGCAGCACTCCCTCAGTACTGGCACCGGGGGGAGAGTCAGCTTGGAATATGGAGCTCTAATCCTAGAGTATATACATCTCCCTCTGACAGTGGAGCACTCCCTCAGAACTGGCACCGGGTGGAGTGTCGGCCTGGATAATGGAACTCAAATCCAAGAGTATATATATCTCCCTCTGACAGTGCAGCACTCCCTCAGTACTGGCACCGGGGGGAGTGTCAGCCTGGATTATGGAGTTCAAATCTTAGAGCATACACATCTCCCTCCGACAGTGCAGCACTCCCTCAGTACTGGCAACGGGGGGAGAGTCAGCTTGGAATATGGAGCTCTAATCCTAGAGTATATACATCTCCCTCCGACAGTGCAGCACTCCCTCAGTACTGGCACCGGGGGCAGTGACGGCCAGGATTATGGAGTTCGAATCCTAGAGTATATACATCTCCCTCCGACAGTGCAGCACTCCCTCAGCACTGGCACCGGGGTGAGTGTCAGCCTGGATTATGGACCTCAAATCCTAGTGTATATACATCTCCCTCCGACAGTGCAGCACTCCCTCAGCACTGGCACCGGGGTGAGTGTCGGCCTGGATTTTGGACCTCAAATCCTAGTGTATATACGTCTCCCTCTGACAGTGCAGCACTCCCTCAGTACTGGCACCGGGGGGAGTGCCGGCCTGGATTATGGACCTCAAATCCTAGAGTATATACATCTCCCTCCGACAGTGCAGCACTCCCTCAGTACTGGCACCGGGAGGGAATGCCGGCCTGGATAATGGAATCAAATCCAAGATTATATACATCTCCTTCTGACAGTGCAGCACTCCCTCAGTACTGGCACCGGGGGTAGTGTCGGCCGGGATTATGCAGCACAAATCCTAGAGTATATACATCTCCCTCCGACAGTGCAGCACTCCCTCAGTACTGGCACCGGGGGGAGTGTCGGTCTGGATTATGGAGCTCAAACCCTAAAGTATATACATCTCCCTCCGACAGTGCAGCACTCCCTCAATACTGACACTCCGACAGTGCAGCACTCCCTACGTACTGACCCTCCGACAGTGCAGCACTCCCTCAGTACAGCACCGGGGGGAGGGTCGGTCTGGATTATGGAGTTCAAATCCTAGAGTATATACATCTGCCTCCGACAGTGCAGCACTCCCTCAGTACTGGCACCGGGCGGAGTGTCAGCCTGGATAATGGAGCTCATACCCTAGAGTATATATATCTCCCTCCGACAGTGCAGCACTCCCTCAGCAGTGACAATGGCGGTGTGTGCTGTCAGCCTGGATTATGGAGCTGAAATCCTAGAGTATATACATCTCCCTCTGACAGTGCAGCACTCCCTCAGTACTGGCACCGGGGGCAGTGACGGCCTGGATTATAGAGCTCGAATCCTTGAGTATATACATCTCCCTCTGACAGTGCAGCACTCCCTCAGTACTGGCACCGGGGGGAGTGTCGACCTGGATTATGGAGCTGAAATCTTAGAGTATGTACATCTCCCTCTGACAGTGCAGCACTCCCTTAGTACTGGCACCGGGTGGTGTGTTGGCCTGGATCAAAGAACTCATTCTAGAGTATATACATCTCCCTCTGACAGTGCAGCACTCCCTCAGTACTGGCACCGGTCGGCCTGGATTATGGAGCTGAAATCCTAGAGTATATACATCTCCCTCTGACAGTGCAGAACTCCCTCAGTACTGGCACCGGGGGGAGTGTCGGCCTGGATTATGGAGCTGAAATCCTAGAGTATATACATCTCCCTCCGACAGTGCAGCACTCCCTCAGTACTGGCACCGGGGGGAGTGTTGGCCTGGATTAAGAGCTCAAATCCTAGAGTATATTCATCTCCCTCCGACAGTGCAGCACTCCCTCAGTACTGGCACCGGGGGGAGTGTCGGCCTGGAATATGGAGCTCTAATCCTAGAGTATATACATCTCCCTCCGACAGTGCAGCACTCCCTCAGTACTGGCACCGGGGGGAGTGTCGGCCTGCAATATGGAGCTCTAATCCTAGAGTATATACATCTCCCTCCGACAGTGCAGCACTCCCTCAGTACTGACCCTCCGACAGTGCAGCACTCCCGAAGTACTGACCCTCTGAGAGTGCAGCACTCCCTCAGTACGGGCACCGGGCATAAGTGTCAGCTTGGAATATGGAACTCAAATCCTAGAGTATATACATCTCCCTCTGACAGTGCAGCACTCCCTCAGTACTGGCACTGTGGGGGGTGTTGGCCTGGATTATGGAGCTGAAATCCTAGAGTCTATACATCTACCTCTGACAGTGCAGCACTCCCTCAGTACTGGCACCGGGGGGAGTGTCGGACTGGATTATGGAACTCAAATCCTAGAGTATATACATCTCCCTCCGACAGTGCAGCACTCCCTCAGTACTGGCACCGGGGGGAGTGTCGGCCAGGATTATGGAGCTGAAATCCTAGAGTATATACATCTCCCTCTGACAGTGCAGCACTCCCTCAGTACTGGCAGTGGGGGAGGTGTCGGCCTGGATTATGGAACTCAAATCCTAGAGTATATACATCTCCCTCCGACAGTGCAGCACTCCCTCAGTACGGGCACTGGGGGGAGAGTCGGCCTGGATTATGGAGATCAAACCCTAGAGTATATACATCTCCCTCCAAAAGTGCAGCACTCCCTCAGTACTGGCACTGGTGGGGAGTGTCGGCCTGGATTATGGAGCTCAAATCCTAGAGTGTATACATCTACCTCCGACAGTGCAGCACTCCCTCAGCACTGACCCTCCGACAGTGCAGCACTCCCTCAGTACTGGCACCGGGGGGAGGTTCGGCCTGGATTATGGAGCTCAAATCCTAGAGTATGTACATCTCCCTCCGACAGTGCGGCATTCCCTCAGTACTTGCACCGGGGATAAGTGTCAGCTTGGAATATGGAGCTCGAATTCTAGAGTATATACATCTCCCTCCGACAGTGCGGCACACCCTCAGTACTGGCACCGGGGGGAGTGTCAGCCTGGATTATGGAGCTCAAATCCTAGAGTATATACATGTCCCGCTGACAGTTCAGCACTCCCTCAGTACTGGCACCAGAGGAAGTGTCGGCCAGGATTATGGATCTCAAATCCAAGAGAAAATACAACTCCCTCCGACAGTGCAGCAGTCCCTCAGTACTGGCTCCGTGGGGAGTGTCGGCCTGGATTATGCACCTCAAATCCTAGAGTATATACATCTCCCTCTGAGAGTGCAGCACTCCCTCACTACTGGCACCGGGGGGAGAGTCGGCCTGGATTATGGACCTCAAATCCGAGAGTATATAAATCTCCCACCGACAGTGCAGCACTCCTTCAGTACTGGCACCGGGTGCAGTGTCAGCCTGGATAATGGAGCTCAAATCCTAGAGTATATCTATCTCCCTCTGACAGTGCAGCACTCCCTCAGTACTGGCACCGGGGGGACTGTCGGCCTGGAGTTGAAATCCTAGAGAATATACATCTCCCTCCGAGAGTGCAGCACTCCCTCAGTACTGGCACCGGGGAGAGGTTCGGCCTGGATTATGGAGCTCAAATCCTAGAGTATGTACATCTCCCTCCGACAGTGCGGCATTCCCTCAGTACTGGCACCGGGGATAAGTGTCAGCTTGGAAGATGCAGCTCGAATTCTAGAGTATATACATCTCCCTCCGACAGTGCGGCACACCCTCAGTACTGGCACCGGGGGGAGTGTCAGCCTGGATTATGGAGCTCAAATCCTAGAGTATATACATGTCCCGCTGACAGTGCAGCACTCCCTCAGTACTGGCACCAGAGGAAGTGTCGGCCAGGATTATGGATCTCAAATCCAAGAGAAAATACATCTCCCTCCGACAGTGCAGCAGTCCCTCAGTACTGGCTCCGTGGGGAGTGTCGGCCTGGATTATGCACCTCCAATCCTAGAGTATATACATCTCCCTCTGAGAGTGCAGCACTCCCTCACTACTGGCACTGGGGGGAGAGTCGGCCTGGATTATGGACCTCAAATCCGAGAGTATATACATCTCCCACCGACAGTGCAGCACTCCTTCAGTACTGGCACCGGGTGCAGTGTCAGCCTGGATAATGGAGCTCAAATCCTAGAGTATATCTATCTCCCTCTGACAGTGCAGCACACCCTCAGCACTGGCACCGGGGTGAGTGTCAGCCTGGATTATGGACCTCAAATCCTAGTGTATATACATCTCCCTCCGACAGTGCAGCACTCCCTCAGTACTGGCTCCGGGGGGAGTACCGGCCTGGATTATGGACCTCAAATCCTAGTGTATATACATCTCCCTCCGACAGTGCAGCACTCCCTCAGCACTGGCACCGGGGTGAGTGTCGGCCTGGATTTTGGACCTCAAATCCTAGTGTATATACGTCTCCCTCTGACAGTGCAGCACTCCCTCAGTACTGGCACCGGGAGGGAATGCCGGCCTGGATAATGGAATCAAATCCAAGATTATATACATCTCCTTCTGACAGTGCAGCACTCCCTCAGTACTGGCACCGGGGGTAGTGTCGGCCGGGATTATGCAGCACAAATCCTAGAGTATATACATCTCCCTCCGACAGTGCAGCACTCCCTCAGTACTGGCACCGGGGGGAGTGTCGGCCTGGATTATGGAGCTCAAACCCTAAAGTATATACATCTCCCTCCGACAGTGCAGCACTCCCTCAATACTGACACTCCGACAGTGCAGCACTCCCTACGTACTGACCCTCCGACAGTGCAGCACTCCCTCAGTACAGCACCGGGGGGAGTGCCGGCCTGGATTATGGACCTCAAATCCTAGAGTATATACATCTCCCTCCGACAGTGCAGCACTCCCTCAGTAATGGCACCGGGAGGGAATGCCGGCCTGGATAATGGAATCAAATCCAAGATTATATACATCTCCTTCTGACAGTGCAGCACTCCCTCAGTACTGGCACCGGGGGTAGTGTCGGCCGGGATTATGCAGCACAAATCCTAGAGTATATACATCTCCCTCCGACAGTGCAGCACTCCCTCAGTACAGCCCCGGGGGGAGGGTCGGTCTGGATTATGGAGTTCAAATCCTAGAGTATATACATCTGCCTCCGACAGTGCAGCACTCCCTCAGTACTGGCACCGGGCGGAGTGTCAGCCTGGATAATGGAGCTCATACCCTAGAGTATATATATCTCCCTCCGACAGTGCAGCACTCCCTCAGCAGTGACAATGGCGGTGTGTGCTGTCAGCCTGGATTATGGAGCTGAAATCCTAGAGTATATACATCTCCCTCTGACAGTGCAGCACTCCCTCAGTACTGGCACCGGGGGCAGTGACGGCCTGGATTATGGAGCTCGAATCCTAGAGTATATACATCTCCCTCTGACAGTGCAGCACTCCCTCAGTACTGGCACCGGGGGGAGTGTCGACCTGGATTATGGAGCTGAAATCTTAGAGTATGTACATCTCCCTCTGACAGTGCAGCACTCCCTTAGTACTGGCACCGGGTGGTGTGTTGGCCTGGATCAAAGAACTCATTCTAGAGTATATACATGTCCCTCTGACAGTGCAGCACTCCCTCAGTACTGGCACCGGTCGGCCTGGATTATGGAGCTGAAATCCTAGAGTATATACATCTCCCTCTGACAGTGCAGAACTCCCTCAGTACTGGCACCGGGGGGAGTGTCGGCCTGGATTATGGAGCTGAAATCCTTGAGTATATACATCTCCCTCCGACAGTGTAGCACTCCCTCAGTACTGGCACCGGGGGGAGTGTTGGCCTGGATTAAGAGCTCAAATCCTAGAGTATATTCATCTCCCTCCGACAGTGCAGCACTCCCTCAGTACTGGCACCGGGGGGAGTGTCGGCCTGGAATATGGAGCTCTAATCCTAGAGTATATACATCTCCCTCCGACAGTGCAGCACTCCCACAGTACTGGCACCGGGGGGAGTGTCGGCCTGCAATATGGAGCTCTAATCCTAGAGTATATACATCTCCCTCCGACAGTGCAGCACTCCCTCAGTACTGACCCTCCGACAGTGCAGCACTCCCTCAGTACGGCACCGGGGGGAGCGTCAGCCTGGATTATGGAACTCAAATCCTAGAGTATATCCATCTCCCTCCGACAGTGCAGCACTCCCTCAGTACTGGCACCGGGGGCAGTGACCGCCTGGATTATGGAGCTGAAATCCTAGAGTCTGTACATCTCCCTCTGACAGTGCAGCACTCCCTCAGTACTGGCACCAGGGGGAGTGTCGGCCTGGATTATGGAGCTGAAATCCTAGAGTATATGCATCTCCCTCCGACAGTGCAGCACTCCCTCAGTACTGGCACCGGGGGGAGTGTCGGCCTGGATTATGGAGCTGAAATCCGAGAGTATATACATCTCCATCCGACAGTGCAGCACTCCCTCAGTACTGGCACCGGGGGGAGTGTCGGCCTGGATTATGGAGTTGAAATCCTAGAGTATATACATCTCCCTCCGACAGTGCAGCACTCCCTCAGTACTGGCACCGGGGATAAGTGTCAGCTTGGAATATGGAACTCAAATCCTAGAGTATATACATCTCCCTCCGACAGTGCAGCATTCCCTCAGTACTGGCACCGGGGATAAGTGTCAGCTTGGAATATGGAACTCAAATCCTAGAATATATACATCTCCCTCCGACAGTGCAGCACTCCCTCAGTACTGGCACCGGAGGGGGGGAGTGTCGGCCTGGATTATGGAGCTGAAATCCTAGAGTATATACATCTCCCTCTGACAGTGCAGCACTCCCTCAGTACTGGCACTGTGGGGGGTGTCGGCCTGGATTATGGAGCTGAAAACCTAGAGTCTATACATCTACCTCTGACAGTGCAGCACTCCCTCAGTACTGGCACCGGGGGGAGTGTCGGCCTGGATTATGTAACTCAAATCCTAGAGTATATACATCTCCCTCCGATAGTGCAGCACTCCCTCAGTACTGGCACCGGGGGGAGTGTCGGCCTGGATTATGGAGCACTAAAACAAGAGTATATACATCTCCCTGTGACAGTGCAGCACTCCCTCAGTACAAGCACCGGGGGGAGTGTCGGCCTGGATTATAGAACTCAAATCTTAGAGTATATACATGTATCTCCGACAGTGCAGCACTCCCTCAGTACTGGCACCGGGGGGAGTGTCAGCCTGGATTATGGAACTCAAACCCTAGAGTATATACATCTCCCTCCGACAGTGCAGCACTCCCTCAGTACTGGCACCGGGGGGAGTGTCGGCCTGGATTATGGAGCACTAAAACAAGAGTATATACATCTCCCTGTGACAGTGCAGCACTCCCTCAGTACAAGCACCGGGGGGAGTGTCGGCCTGGATTATAGAACTCAAATCTTAGAGTATATACATGTATCTCCGACAGTGCAGCACTCCCTCAGTACTGGCACCGGGGGGAGTGTCAGCCTGGATTATGGAACTCAAACCCTAGAGTATATACATCTCCCTCCGACAGTGCAGCACTCCCTCAGTACTGGCAACGGGAGGAGAGTTGGCCTGGATTATGGAGATCAAACCCTAGAGTATATACATTTCCCTCCGACAGTGCAGCACTCCCTCAGTACTGGCACCGGGGGGGGAGTGTCGGCCTCGATTATGGAGCTCAAATCCTAGAGTATAAACATCTCCCTCCGACAGTGCAGCAATCCCTCAGTACTGGCACCGGGGGGAGTGTCGGCCTGGATTATGGAACTCAAATCCTAGAGTATGTACATCTCCCTCCGACAGTGCGGCATTCCCTCAGTACTTGCACCGGGGATAAGTGTCAGCTTGGAATATGGAGCTCGAATTCTAGAGTATATACATTTCCCTCCGACAGTGCGGCACACCCTCAGTACTGGCACCGGGGGGAGTGTCAGCCTGGATTATGGAGCTCAAATCCTAGAGTATATACATGTCCCGCTGACAGTTCAGCACTCCCTCAGTACTGGCACCAGAGGAAGTGTCGGCCAGGATTATGGATCTCAAATCCAAGAGAAAATACAACTCCCTCCGACAGTGCAGCAGTCCCTCAGTACTGGCTCCGTGGGGAGTGTCGGCCTGGATTATGCACCTCAAATCCTAGAGTATATACATCTCCCTCTGAGAGTGCAGCACTCCCTCACTACTGGCACTGGGGGGAGAGTCGGCCTGGATTATGGACCTCAAATCCGAGAGTATATAAATCTCCCACCGACAGTGCAGCACTCCTTCAGTACTGGCACCGGGTGCAGTGTCAGCCTGGATAATGGAGCTCAAATCCTAGAGTATATCTATCTCCCTCTGACAGTGCAGCACTCCCTCAGTACTGGCACCAGGGGGACTGTCGGCCTGGAGTTGAAATCCTAGAGAATATACATCTCCCTCCGACAGTGCAGCACTCCCTCAGTACTGGCACCGGGGGAAGTGTCGGCCAGGATTATGGAACTCAAATCCTAGAGTATATACATCTCCCTCTGACAGTGCAGCACTCCCTCAGTACTGGCACTAGTGGGAGAGTCTGCCTGGATTATGGATCTCTACTCCTAGAGTATATACATCTCCCTCCGACAGTGCAGCACTCCCTCAGTACTGGCACCGGGGGGAGTGTCGGCCTGGATCAAAGAACTCAAATCCTAGAGTATATACATCTCCCTCCAACAGTGCAGCACTCCCTCAGAACTGGCACCAGGGGGAGAGTCGGCCTGGATTATGGAGATCAAACCCTAGAGTATATACGTCTCCCTCCGACAGTGCAGCACTCCCTCAGTACTGGCACCGGGGGGAGTGTCGGCCTGGATTATGGAACTCAAATCCTAGAGGATATACATCTCCCTCCGACAGTGCAGCACTCCCTCAGTACTGGCACCGGGGGGAGTGTCGGCCTGGATTATGGAACTCAAATCCTAGAGTATATACATCTCCCTCCGACAGTGCAGCACTCCCTCAGTACGGGCACCGGGGGTAGAGTCGGCCTGGATTATGGAGATCAAACCCTAGAGTATATACATCTCCCTCCAACAGTGCAGCACTCCCTCAGTACTGGCACTGGTGGGGAGTGTCGGCCTGGATTATGGAGCTCAAATCCTAGAGTGTATACATCTACCTCCGACAGTGCAGCACTCCCTCAGCACTGACCCTCCGACAGTGCAGCACTCCCTCAGTACTGGCACCGGGGGGAGGTTCGGCCTGGATTATGGAGCTCAAATCCTAGAGTATGTACATCTCACTCCGACAGTGCGGCATTCCCTCAGTACTGGCACCGGGGATAAGTGTCAGCTTGGAAGATGCAGCTCGAGTTCTAGAGTATATACATCTCCCTCCGACAGTGCGGCACACCCTCAGTACTGGCATCGGGGGGAGTGTCAGCCTGGATTATGGAGCTCAAATCCTAGAGTATATACATGTCCCGCTGACAGTGCAGCACTCCCTCAGTACTGGCACCAGAGGAAGTGTCGGCCAGGATTATGGATCTCAAATCCAAGAGAAAATACATCTCCCTCCGACAGTGCAGCAGTCCCTCAGTACTGGCTCCGTGGGGAGTGTCGGCCTGGATTATGCACCTCCAATCCTAGAGTATATACATCTCCCTCTGAGAGTGCAGCACTCCCTCACTACTGGCACTGGGGGGAGAGTCGGCCTGGATTATGGACCTCAAATCCGAGAGTATATAAATCTCCCACCGACAGTGCAGCACTCCTTCAGTACTGGCACCGGGTGCAGTGTCAGCCTGGATAATGGAGCTCAAATCCTAGAGTATATCTATCTCCCTCTGACAGTGCAGCATTCCCTCAGTACTGGCACCGGGGGGACTGTCGGCCTGGAGTTGAAATCCTAGAGTATATACATCTCCCTCCAACAGTGCAGCACTCCCTCAGTACTGGCAACGGGGGGAGTGTCGGCCTGGAGCTGAAATCCTAGAGTATATACATCTCCCTCCGACAGTGCAGCACTCCCTCAGTACTGGCACCGGGGGAAGTGTCGGCCAGGATTATGGAACTCAAATCCTAGAGTATATACATCTCCCTCTGACAGTGCAGCACTCCCTCAGTACTGGCACCAGTGGGAGAGTCTGCCTGGATTATGGATCTCTACTCCTAGAGTATATACATCTCCCTCCGACAGTGCAGCACTCCCTCAGTACTGGCACCGGGGGGAGTGTCGGCCTGGATTATGGAACTCTAATCCTAGAGTATATACATCTCCCTCCAACAGTGCAGCACTCCCTCAGTACTGGCACCGGGGGGAGAGTCGGCCTGGATTATGGAGATCAAACCCTAGAGTACATACATCTCCCTCCGACAGTGCAGCACTCCCTCAGTACTGACCCTCCGACAGTGCAGCACTTCCTCAGTACTGGCACCGGGGGGAGGTTCGGCCTGGATTATGGAGCTCAAATCCTAGAGTATATACATCTCCCTCCGACAGTGCAGCACTCCCTCAGTACTGGCACCGGGGGGAGAGTCGGCCTGGATTATGGAGATCAAACCCTTGAGTATATACATTTCCCTCCGACAGTGCAGCACTCCATCAGTACTGACCCTCCGACAGTGCGGCACTCCCTCAGTACTGGCACCGGGGGGAGTGTCGGCCTGGATTATGGAGCTCAAATCGTGGAGTATCTACATCTACCTCCGTGAGTGCAGCAGTCCCTCAGCACTGACCCTGCGACAGTGCAGCACTCCCTCAGTATGGCACCGGGGGGAGGTTCGGCCTGGATAATGGAGCTCAAACTCTAGAGTATATACATCTCCCTCCGACAGTGCAGCACTCCCTCAGTACTGGCACCGGGGATAAGTGTCAGCTTGGAATATGGAGCTCGAATCCTAGAGTATATACATCTCCCACCGACAGTGCAGCACTCCCTCAGTACTGGCACCGGGGGGAGTGTCGGCCTGGATAATGGAGCTCAGATCCTAGAGTATATACATCTCCCTGTGACAGTGCAGCACTCCCTCAGTACTGGCACCGGGGG
The DNA here is from genome assembly GCA_026770705.1 of Isurus oxyrinchus. Lineage (NCBI taxonomy): Eukaryota > Metazoa > Chordata > Chondrichthyes > Lamniformes > Lamnidae > Isurus > Isurus oxyrinchus. The sequence goes on along the minus strand of JANJGN010000847.1, from coordinate 141,264 downwards.
GAGTGTCGGCCTGGATTATGGAGATCAAATCCTAGAGTATATACATCTCCCTCCGACAGAGCAGCACTCCCTCAGTACTGGCACGGGGGGGAGTGTTGGCCTGGATTATGGAACTCAAATCCTAGAGGAGAGACATCTCCATCCGACAGTGCAGCACTCCCTCAGTATGGGAACCGGGGGGCGTGTCGGCCTGGATTATGGAACTCAAACCCTAGAGTATATACAACTCCCTCCAACAGTGCGGCACACCCTCAGTACTGGCACCGGGGGGAGTGTCGGCCTGGATTATGGAGCTCAAATCCTAGAGGATATACATCTCCCTCCGACAGTGCGGCACACCCTCAGTACTGGCACCGGGGGGAGTGTCGGCCTGGATTATGGAGCTCAAATCCAAGAGTATATACATCTCCCTCCGACAGTGCAGCACTCCCTCAGTACTGGCACCGGGGGGATGTTCGGCCTGGATTATGGAGCTCAAATCCTAGAGTATGTACATCTCCCTCCGACAGTGCAGCACTCCCTCAGTACTGGCACCGGGGATAAGTGTCAGCTTGGAATATGGAGCTCGAATCCTAGAGTATATACATCTCCCTCCGACAGTGCAGCACTCCCTCAGTACTGGCACCGGGGGGAGTGTCGGCCTGGATTATGGAGCTCAGATCCTAGAGTATATACATCTCCCTGTGACAGTGCAGCACTCCCTCAGTACTGGCACCGGGGGGAGTGTCGGCCTGGATTATGGAGATCAAATCCCAGAGTATATACATCTCACTCCGACAGTGCAGCACTCCCTCAGTACTGGCACCGGGGGGAGTGTCAGCCTGGATTATGCAGTTCAAATCTTAGAGTGTATACATCTCCCTCCGACAGCGCAGCACTCCCTCAGTACAGGCACCGGGGTGAGTGTCGGTCTGGATTATGAAGCTCAAATACAAGAGTATATATATCTCCCTCCGACAGTGCAGCACTCCCTCAGTACAGGCACCGGGGGGAGTGTCGGACTGGAGCTGAAATCCTAGAGTATATACATCTCCCTCCGACAGTGCAGCATTCCCTCAGTACTGGCACCGGGGGGACTGTCGGCCAGGATTATGGAACTCAAATCCTAGAGTATATACATCTCTCATCCGACAGTGCAGCACTCCCTCAGTACTGGCACCGTGGGGACTGTCGGCCAGGATTATGGAACTCAAATCCTAGAGTATATACATCTCCCTCTGACAGTGCAGCACTCCCTCAGTAATTGCGCCGGGGGGAGTGTCGGCCTGGATCAAAGAACTCAAATCCTAGATTATATACATCTCCCTCCGACAGTGCAGCACTCCCTCAGTACTGGCACCGGTGGGAGACTCTGCCTGGATTATGGAGCTCAAATTCTAGAGTATATACATCTCCACCCGACAGTGCAGCACTCCCTCAGTACTGGCACCGGGGGGAGTGTCGGCCTGGATTATGGAGCTCAAACCCTAGAGAATATACATCTCCCTCCGACAGTGCAGCACTCCCTCAGTACTGGCACCAGGGGGGGGTGTCGGCCTGGATTATGGAGCACAAATCCAAGAGTATATACATCTCCCTCCGACAGTGCAGCACTCCCTCAGTACTGGCACCGGGGATAACTGTCAGCTTGGAATATGGAACTCAAATACTAGAGTATATACATCTCCCTCTGACAGTGCAGCACTCCCTCAGTACTGGCACCGAGGGGAGAGTGTCGGCCTGGATTATGGAACTCAAATCCTAGAGGATATACATCTCCCTCCAACATTGCAGCATTCCCTCAGTACTGGCACCGGGGGGAGTGTCGGCCTGGATTATGCAACTCAAATCCTAGAGGATATACATCTCCCTCCGACAGTGCAGCACTCCCTCAGTACTTGCACCGGGGGGAGTGTCGGCCTGGAATATGGTGCTCCAATCCTAGAATATATACATCTCCCTCCGACAGTGCAGCACTCCCTCAGTACTGGCACCGGGGGGAGTGTCGGCCTGGATTATGGAACTCAAATCCTAGACTATATACATCTCCCTCCGACAGTGCAGCACTCCCTCAGTACTGGCACCTGGGGGGAGTGTCGGTCTGGATTATGGAGCTCAAATCCTAGAGTTTATACATCTCCCTCCGACAGTGCAGCACTCCCTCAGTACTGGCACCGGGGGGAGTGTCGGCCTGGATAATGGACCTCAAATCCTAGAGTTTATACATCTCCCTCCGACAGTGCAGCACTCCCTCAGTACTGGCACCGGGGGGAGTGTCGGCCTGGATTATGGAACTCAAATCCTAGAGTATATACATCTCCGTCCGACAGTGCAGCACTCCCTCAGTACTGGCATCGGGGGGAGAGTCGGCCTGGATTATGGACCTCAAATCCGAGAGTATATAAATCTCCCACCGACAGTGCAGCACTCCCTCACTACTGGCACCGGGAGGAGTGTCGGCCTGGATTATGGAGTTCAAATACTAGAGTATAGACATCTACCTCCGACAGTGCAGCACTCCCTCAGTACTGGCACCCGAGGAAGTCTCGGCCAGGATTATGGAGCTCAAATCCTAGAGTATTTACATCTCCCTCCCACAGTGCAGCACTCCCTCAGTACTGGCACCGGGGGGGAGTGTCGGTCTGGATTATGGAGCTCAAATCCTAGAGTTTATACATCTCCCTCCGACAGTGCAGCACTCCCTCAGTACTGGCACCGGGGGGAGTGTCGGCCTGGATAATGGACCTCAAATCCTAGAGTTTATACATCTCCCGCTGACAGGGCAGCACTCCCTCAGTACTGGCACCGGGGGGGAGTGTCGACCTGGATTATGGACCTCAAATCCGAGAGTATATACATCTCCCACCGACAGTGCAGCACTCCCTAAGTACTGACACCGGGGGGAGTGTCGGCGTGGATTATGGAGCTCAAATCCTAGAGTATATACATCTACCTCCGACAGTGCAGCACTCCCTCAGTACTGCCACCGGGGCGAGTGTCAGCCAGGATTATGGAGCACAAATCCTAGAGTGTATACACCTCCCCCCGTCAGTGCAGCACTCCCTCAGTACTGGCACCTGGGGGGACTGTCGGCCATGATTATGGAGCTCAAACCCTAGTGAATATACATCTCCCTCCGACAGTGCAGCACTCTCTCAGTACTGGCACCGGGGGGAGAGTCGGCCAGGATTATGGAGCTCAAATCGTAGAGTATATACATCTCCCTCCGACAGTGCAGCACTCCCTCGGTTCTGGCACCGGGGTGAGTGTCGGCCTGGATTATGGAACTCAAATCCAAGAGTATATACATCTCCCTCCAACAGTGCAGCACTCCCTCAGTACTGGCACCGGGGGGAGTGTCGGTCTGGATTATGGTGCACAAATCCTAGAGTTTATACATCTCCCTCCGACAGTGCAGCACTCCCTCAGTACTGGCACCGGGGGGAGTGTCGATCTGGATTATGGACCTCAAATCCAAGAGTATATACATCTCCCTCCGACAGTGCAGCACTCCCTCAGTACTGGCACCGGGGGGAGTGTCAGCCTGGATTATGGAGATCAAATCCTAGAGTATATACATCTCCCTCCGACAGTGCAGCACTCCCTCAGTACTGGCACCGGGGGGGACTGTCGGCCTGGATTATGCAGCTCAAATCCTAGAGTATATACATCTCCGTCCGACATTGCAGCACTCCCTCAGTACTGGCACCGGGGCGAGTGTCGGCCTGGATTATGGAACACAAATCCTAGAGTGTATACACCTACCCCCGACAGTGCAGCACTCCCTCAGTACTGGCACCTGGGGGGAGTGTCGGCGTGGATTATGAAGCTCAAATCCTAGAGTATGTACATCTACCTCCGACAGTGCAGCACTCCCTCAGGACTGGCACTGGGGGGAGAGTCAGCCTGGATTATGGAGCTGAAATCATAGAGCCTATACATGTACCTCCAACAGTGCAGCACTCCCTCAGTACTGGCATCGGGGGGAGAGTCGGCCTGGATTATGGACCTCAAATCCGAGAGTTTATTCATCTCCCACCGACAGTGCAGCACTCCCTTACTACTGGCACCGGGAGGAGTGTCGGCCTGGATTATGGAGTTCAAATACTAGAGTATAGACATCTACCTCCGATAGTGCAGCACTCCCTCAGCACTGACACCAGAGGAAGTGTCGGCCAGGATTATGGAGCTCAAATCCTAGAGCGTATACACCTCCCCCCGTCAGTGCAGCACTCCCTCAGTACTGGCTCCGGTGGGGAGTGTCGGTCTGGATTATGGAGCTAAAACCCTAGAGAATATACATCTCCCTCCGACAGTGCAGCACTCCCTCAGTACTGGCACCGGGATGAGTGTCGGCCTGGATTATGGAACTCAAATCCTAGAGTATATACATCTCCCTCTGACAGTGCAGCACTCCCTCAGTACTGGCACCGGGGGGAGTGTCGACCAGGATTATGGACCTCAAATCCGAGAGTATATACATCTCCCACCGACAGTGCAGCACTCCCTCAGTACTGACACCGGGGGGAGTGTCGGCCTGGATTATGGAGCTCAAATCCTAGAATATATGCATCTCCCTCCGACAGTGCAGCACTCCCTCAGTACGGGCACCGGGGCGAGTGTCGGCCAGGATTATGGAACACAAATCCTAGAGTATATACATCTCCCTCCGACAGTGCAGCACTCCCTCAGTACTGGCACCGGGGGTAGAGTCGGCCTGGATAATGGACCTCAAATTCGAGAGTATACACATCTCCACCGACAGTGCAGCACTCCCTCAGTACTGGCACCGGGGGGAGTGTCGTCCTGGATTATGGAACTCAAATCCAAGACTATATACATCTCCCTCTGACAGTGCAGCACTCCCTCAGTACTGGCACCGGGGGGAGTGTCAGCCTGGATTATGGAGTTCAAATCCTAGCGTATAGACATCTAACTCCGACAGTGCAGCACTCCCTCAGTACTGGCACCAGAGGAAGTGTCGGCCTGGATTATGGAGCTCAAATCCTAGAGTATATGCATCTCCCTCCGACAATGCAGCACTCCCTCAGCACTGGCACCGGGGGGAGTGTCGGTCTGTATTATGGTGCTCAAATCCTAGAGTTTATACATCTCCCTCCAACAGTGCAGCCCTCCCTCAGTACTGGCACCGGGGGGAGTGTCGGTCTGGATTATGGACCTCAAATCCTAGAGTATATACAGTTCCCGCTGACAGTGCAGCACTCCCTCAGTACTGGCACCGGTGGGGGGGGGTGTCGGCCTGGATTATGGAGCTCAAATCCTAGAGTATATACATCTCCGTCCGACATTGCAGCACTCCCTCAGTACTGGCTCCGTGGGGAGTGTCGGCCTGGATTATGGAACACAAATCCGACAGTGTATACATCTCCCTCCGACAGTGCAGCACTCCCTCAGTACTGGCACCTGGGGGGAGTGTCGGCGTGGATAATGGAGCTCAAATCCTAGAGTATGTACATCTACCTCCGACAGTGCAGCACTCCCTCAGGACTGGCACTGGGGGGAGAGTCAGCCTGGATTATGGAGCTGAAATCATAGAGCCTATACATGTACCTCCAACAGTGCAGCACTCCCTCAGTACTGACACCGGGGGGAGAGTCAGCCTGCATTATGGAGCTGAAATCCTAGAGTATATACATGTAACTCCAACAGTGCAGCACTCCCTCAGTACTGGCACCGGGGGGAGAGTCGGCCTGGATTATGGAGCTCAAATCCTAGAGTATATACATCTCCCACCGACAGTGCAGCGCAACCTCAGCACTGGCACCGGGGGCAGTAACGGCATGGATTATGGAGCTCGAATCCTAGAGTATATACATCTCCCTCTGACAGTGCAGCACTCCCTCAGTACTGGCACCGGGGGGAGTGTCGGCCTGGATTATGGAGATCAAATCCTAGAGGATATACATCTACCTCCGACAGTGCAGCACTCCCTCAGTACTGGCACCGGGGGGAGTGTCAGCCTGGATTATGGAGCTGAAATCCTAGAGTATATACATCTCCCTCCGACAGTGCAGCACACCCTCAGTACTGGCACCGGGGGGGGGTGTCGGCCTGGATTACGGACCTCAAATCCGAGAGTTTATACATCTCCCACCGACAGTGCAGCACTCCCTCACTACTGGCACCGGGAGGAGTTTCGGCCTGGATTATGGAGTTCAAATCCTAGAGTATATACATCTCCCTCCTACAGTGCAGCACTCCCTCAGTACTGGCACCAGAGGAAGTGTCGGCCAGGATTATGGACCTCAAATCCAAGAGTATATACATCTCCCTCCGACAATGCAGCACTCCCTCGGTACTGGCACCGGGGGGAGTGTCGGCCTGGATTATGGAGCGCAAATCCTAGAGTATATACATCTCCCTCCGACAATGCAGCACTCCCTCGGTACAGGCACGGGGGGGAGTGTCGGCCTGGATTATGGAGCTCAGATCCAAGAGTATATGCATCCGTCTCCGACAGTGCAGCACTCCCTCAGTACTGGCACCGGGGGGAGTGTCGGCCTGGATTATGGAGTTCAAATCCTAGAGTATAGACATCTCCCTCCGACAGTGCAGCACTCCCTCAGTACTGGCACTGGGGGGAGTGTCAGCCTGGATTATGGAGCTCAAATCCTAGAGTATATACATCTCCCTCCGACAGTGCAGCACTCCCTCAGTACTGGCACCGGGGGGAGTGTCAGCCTGGAGTATGGAGCTGAAATCCTAGAGTATATACATCTCCCTCCGACAGTGCAGCACTCCCTCAGTACTGGCACCGGGGATAACTGTCAGCTTGGAATATGGAACTCAAATACTAGAGTATATACATCTCCCTCCGACAGTGCAGCACTCCCTCAGTACTGGCACCGAGGGGAGAGTGTCGGCCTGGATTATGGAACTCAAATCCTAGAGGATATACATCTCCCTCCAACATTGCAGCACTCCCTCAGTACTGGCACCGGGGGGAGTGTCGGCCGGGATTATGCAACTCAAATCCTAGAGGATATACATCTCCCTCCGACAGTGCAGCACTCCCTCAGTACTGACAATGGCGGTTTGTGCTGTCAGCCTCGATTATGGAGCTCGAATCCTAGAGTATATACATCTCCCTCCGACAGTGCAGCACTCCCTCAGTACTGGCACCGGGGGGAGTGTCGGCCTGGAATATGGTGCTCCAATCCTAGAGTATATACATCTCCCTCCGACAGGGCAGCACTCCCTCAGTACTGGCACCGGGGGGAGTGTCGGCCTGGATTATGGAACTCAAATCCTAGACTATATACATCTCCCTCCGACAGTGCAGCACTCCCTCAGTACTGGCACCGGGGGGGAGTGTCGGCCTAGATTATGGAGCTCAAATCCTAGAGTATATACATCTCCCTCCGACAGTGCAGCACTCCCTCTGCACTGACACCGGGGGGGAGTGTCGACCTGGATGATGGACCTCAAATCCGAGAGTATATAAATCTCCCACCGACAGTGCAGCACTCCCTCAGTACTGGCACCGGGGGGAGTGTCGGCCAGGATTATGGAACTCAAACCCTAGAGAATATACATCTCCCTCCGACAGTGCAGCACTCCCTCACTACTGGCACCGGGAGGAGTGTCGGCCTGGATTATGGAGTTCAAATCCTAGAGTATAGACATCTTCCTCCGACAGTGCAGCATTCCCTCAGTACTGGCACCAGAGGAAGTGTCGGCCAGGATTATGGAGCTCAAATCCTAGAGTATTTACATCTCCCTCCGACAGTGCAGCACTCCCTCGGTACTGGCACCGGGGGGGAGTGTCGGTCTGGATTATGGAGCTCAAATCCTAGAGTTTATACATCTCCCTCCGACAGCGCAGCACTCCCTCAGTACTGGCACCGGGGGGAGTGTCGGCCTGGATAATGGACCTCAAATCCTTGAGTTTATACATCTCCCGCTGACAGGGCAGCACTCCCTCAGTACTGGCACCGGGGGGGAGTGTCGACCTGGATTATGGACCTCAAATCCGAGAGTATATACATCTCCCTCCGACAGTGCAGCACTCCCTCAGTACTGGCACCGGGGGGAGTGTCGGCCTGGATTATGGACCTCAAATCCTAGAGTATATACATCTCCCTCCGACAGTGCAGCACTCCCTCAGTACTGGCACCGGGGGGAGTGTCAGCCTGGATTATGGAGCTCAAACCCTAGAGAATATACATCTCCCTCCGACAGTGCAGCACTCCCTCAGTACTTGCACCGGGGGGAGAGTCGGTCTGGATAATGGACCTCAAATTCGAGAGTATATACATCTCCACCGACAGTGCAGCACTCCCTCAGTACTGGCACCGGGATGAGTGTCGGCCTGGATTATGGAGCTCAAATCCTAGAGTATATACATCTCCCTCCGACAGTGCAGCACTCCCTCAGTACTGGCACCGGGGGGAGTGTCGGCCTGGATTATGGAGTTCAAATCCTAGAGTATAGACATCTCCCTCCGACAGTGCAGCACAACCTCAGCACTGGCACGGGGGCAGTAACGACCTGGATTATGGAGCTCGAATCCTAGAGTATATACATCTCCCTCTGACAGTGCAGCACTCCCTCAGTACTGGCACCGGGTGGAGTGTCGGATGGAGTATGGAGCTGAAATCCTAGAGTATATACATCTCCCACCGACAGTGCAGCACTCCCTCAGTACTGACATCGGGGGGAGTGTCGGCCTGGTTTATGGAGATCAAATCCTAGAGGATATACATCTACCTCCGACAGTGCAGCACTCCCTCAGTACTGGCACCGGGGGGAGTGTCAGCCTGGATTATGGAGTTCAAATCCTAGAGTATATACATCTCCCTCCTACAGTGCAGCACTCCCTCAGTACTGGCACCAGAGGAAGTGTCGGCCAGGATTATGGACCTCAAATCCAAGAGTATATACATCTCCCTCCGACAATGCAGCACTCCCTCGGTACTGGCACCGGGGGGAGTGTCGGCCTGGATTATGGAGCGCAAATCCTAGAGTATATACATCTGCCTCCGACAATGCAGCACTCCCTCGGTACAGGCACGGGGGGGAGTGTCGGCCTGGATTATGGAGCTCAGATCCAAGAGTATATGCATCCGTCTCCGACAGTGCAGCACTCCCTCAGTACTGGCACCGGGGGGAGTGTCGGCCTGGATTATGGAGTTCAAATCCTAGAGTATAGACATCTCCCTCCGACAGTGCAGCACTCCCTCAGTACTGGCACTGGGGGGAGTGTCAGCCTGGATTATGGAGCTCAAATCCTAGAGTATATACATCTCCCTCCGACAGTGCAGCACTCCCTCAGTACTGGCACCGGGGGGAGTGTCAGCCTGGAGTATGGAGCTGAAATCCTAGAGTATATACATCTCCCTCCGACAGTGCAGCACTCCCTCAGTACTGGCACCGGGGATAACTGTCAGCTTGGAATATGGAACTCAAATACTAGAGTATATACATCTCCCTCCGACAGTGCAGCACTCCCTCAGTACTGGCACCGAGGGGAGAGTGTCGGCCTGGATTATGGAACTCAAATCCTAGAGGATATACATCTCCCTCCAACATTGCAGCACTCCCTCAGTACTGGCACCGGGGGGAGTGTCGGCCGGGATTATGCAACTCAAATCCTAGAGGATATACATCTCCCTCCGACAGTGCAGCACTCCCTCAGTACTGACAATGGCGGTTTGTGCTGTCAGCCTCGATTATGGAGCTCGAATCCTAGAGTATATACATCTCCCTCCGACAGTGCAGCACTCCCTCAGTACTGGCACCGGGGGGAGTGTCGGCCTGGAATATGGTGCTCCAATCCTAGAGTATATACATCTCCCTCCGACAGGGCAGCACTCCCTCAGTACTGGCACCGGGGGGAGTGTCGGCCTGGATTATGGAACTCAAATCCTAGACTATATACATCTCCCTCCGACAGTGCAGCACTCCCTCAGTACTGGCACCGGGGGGGAGTGTCGGCCTAGATTATAGAGCTCAAATCCTAGAGTATATACATCTCCCTCCGACAGTGCAGCACTCCCTCTGCACTGACACCGGGGGGGAGTGTCGACCTGGATGATGGACCTCAAATCCGAGAGTATATAAATCTCCCACCGACAGTGCAGCACTCCCTCAGTACTGGCACCGGGGGGAGTGTCGGCCAGGATTATGGAACTCAAACCCTAGAGAATATACATCTCCCTCCGACAGTGCAGCACTCCCTCACTACTGGCACCGGGAGGAGTGTCGGCCTGGATTATGGAGTTCAAATCCTAGAGTATAGACATCTTCCTCCGACAGTGCAGCACTCCCTCAGTACTGGCACCAGAGGAAGTGTCGGCCAGGATTATGGAGCTCAAATCCTAGAGTATTTACATCTCCCTCCGACAGTGCAGCACTCCCTCAGTACTGGCACCGGGGGGGAGTGTCGGTCTGGATTATGGAGCTCAAATCCTAGAGTTTATACATCTCCCTCCGACAGCGCAGCACTCCCTCAGTACTGGCACCGGGGGGAGTGTCGGCCTGGATAATGGACCTCAAATCCTTGAGTTTATACATCTCCCGCTGACAGGGCAGCACTCCCTCAGTACTGGCACCGGGGGGGAGTGTCGACCTGGATTATGGACCTCAAATCCGAGAGTATATACATCTCCCTCCGACAGTGCAGCACTCCCTCAGTACTGGCACCGGGGGGAGTGTCGGCCTGGATTATGGACCTCAAATCCTAGAGTATATACATCTCCCTCCGACAGTGCAGCACTCCCTCAGTACTGGCACCGGGGGGAGTGTCAGCCTGGATTATGGAGCTCAAACCCTAGAGAATATACATCTCCCTCCGACAGTGCAGCACTCCCTCAGTACTTGCACCGGGGGGAGAGTCGGTCTGGATAATGGACCTCAAATTCGAGAGTATATACATCTCCACCGACAGTGCAGCACTCCCTCAGTACTGGCACCGGGATGAGTGTCGGCCTGGATTATGGAGCTCAAATCCTAGAGTATATACATCTCCCTCCGACAGTGCAGCACTCCCTCAGTACTGGCACCGGGGGGAGTGTCGGCCTGGATTATGGAGTTCAAATCCTAGAGTATAGACATCTCCCTCCGACAGTGCAGCACAACCTCAGCACTGGCACGGGGGCAGTAACGACCTGGATTATGGAGCTCGAATCCTAGAGTATATACATCTCCCTCTGACAGTGCAGCACTCCCTCAGTACTGGCACCGGGTGGAGTGTCGGATGGAGTATGGAGCTGAAATCCTAGAGTATATACATCTCCCACCGACAGTGCAGCACTCCCTCAGTACTGACATCGGGGGGAGTGTCGGCCTGGTTTATGGAGATCAAATCCTAGAGGATATACATCTACCTCCGACAGTGCAGCACTCCCTCAGTACTGGCACCGGGGGGAGTGTCAGCCTGGATTATGGAGCTGAAATCCTAGAGTATATACATTTCCCTCCGACAGTGCAGCATTCCCTCAGTACTGGCACCGGGGGGAGTGTCGGCCTGGATTATGGAACTCAAATCCTAGACTATATACATCTCCCGCCGACAGTGCAGCACTCCCTCAGTACTGGCACCGGTGGGAGACTCTGCCTGGATTATGGAGCTCAAATCCTAGAGTATATACATCTCCCTCCGACAGTGCAGCACTCCCTCAGTACTGGCACCGGGAGGAGTGTCGGCCTGGATTATGGAGCTCAAATCCTAGAGAAAATACATCTCCCTCCGACAGTGCAGCACTCCCTCAGTACTGGCATCGGGGGGAGAGTCGGCCTGGATTATGGACCTCAAATCCGAGAGTTTATTCATCTCCCACCGACAGTGCAGCACTCCCTCACTACTGGCACCGGGAGGAGTGTCGGCCTGGATTATGGAGTTCAAATACTAGAGTATAGACATCTACCTCCGACAGTGCAGCACTCCCTCAGTACAAGCACTAGAGGAAGTGTCGGCCAGGATTATCGAGCTCAAATCCTAGAGCATATACACCTCCCCCCGTCAGTGCAGCACTCCCTCAGTACTGGCACCGGGGGGGAGTGTCGGTCTGGATTATGGAGCTCAAATCCTAGAGTATATACATCTCCCTCCGACAGTGCAGCACTCCCTCAGTACTGGCACCGGGGGGGAGTGTCGACCAGGATTATGGACCTCAAATCCGAGAGTATATACATCTCCCACCGACAGGGCAGCACTCCCTCAGTACTGACACCGGGGGGAGTGTCGGCCTGGATAATGGAGCTCAAATCCTAGAGTATATACATCTCCCTCCGACAGTGCAGCACTCCCTCAGTACTGGCACCGGGGCGAGTGTCGGCCAGGATTATTGTACACAAATCCTAGAGTGTATACACCTCCCCCCTCAGTGCAGCACTCCCTCAGCACTGGCACCGGGGGCAGTGACGGCCTGGATTATGGAGCTCGAATCCTTGAGTATATACATCTCCCTCCGACAGTGCAGCACTCCCTCAGTACTGGCACCGGGGGTAGAGTCGGCCTAGATAATGGACCTCAAATTCGAGAGTATACACATCTCCACCGACAGTGCAGCACTCCCTCAGTACTGGCACCGGGATGAGTGTCGGCCAGGATTATGGAACTCAAATCCTAGAGTATATACATCTACCTCCAACAGTGCAGCACTCCCTCAGTACTGGCACCGGGGGGAGTGTCGTCCTGGATTATGGAACTCAAATCCTAGACTATATACATCTCCCTATGACAGTGCAGCACTCCCTCAGTACTGGCACCGGGGGGAGTGTCAGCCTGGATTATGGAGTTCAAATCCTAGCGTATAGACATCTACCTCCGACAGTGCAGCACTCCCTCAGTACTGGCACCAGAGGAAGTGTCGGCCTGGATTATGGAGCTCAAATCCTAGAGTATATGCATCTCCCTCCGACAATGCAGCACTCCCTCAGCACTGGCACCGGGGGGAGTGTCGGTCTGTATTATGGTGCTCAAATCCTAGAGTTTATACATCTCCCTCCAACAGTGCAGCCCTCCCTCAGTACTGGCACCGGGGGGAGTGTCGGTCTGGATTATGGACCTCAAATCCTAGCGTATATACAGTTCCCGCTGACAGTGCAGCACTCCCTCAGTACTGGCACCGGTGGGGGGGGGTGTCGGCCTGGATTATGGAGCTCAAATCCTAGAGTATATACATCTCCGTCCGACATTGCAGCACTCCCTCAGTACTGGCTCCGTGGGGAGTGTCGGCCTGGATTATGGAACACAAATCCGACAGTGTATACATCTCCCTCCGACAGTGCAGCACTCCCTCAGTACTGGCACCTGGGGGGAGTGTCGGCCTGGATTATGGAGCTCAAATCCTAGAGTATATACATCTCCCTCCGACAGTGCAGCACTCCCTCAGTACTGGCACCGGGGGGAGAGTCGGCCTGGATAATGGACCTCAAATTCGAGAGTATATACATCTCCACCGACAGTGCAGCACTCCCTCAGTACTGGCACCGGGATGAGTGTCGGCCTGGATTATGGAGCTCAAATCCTAGAGTATATACATCTCCCTCCGACAGTGCAGCACTCCCTCTGTACTGGCACCAGGGGGAGTGTCAGCCTGGATTATGGAGTTCAAATCCTAGAGTATAGACATCTCCCTCCGACAGTGCAGCACAACCTCAGCACTGGCACGGGGGCAGTAACGACCTGGATTATGGAGCTCGAATCCTAGAGTATATACATCTCCCTCTGACAGTGCAGCACTCCCTCAGTATTGGCACCGGGTGGAGTGTCGGATGGAGTATGGAGCTGAAATCCTAGAGTATATACATCTCCCTCCGACAGTGCAGCACTCCCTCAGTACTGACATCGGGGGGAGTGTCGGCCTGGCTTATGGAGATCAAATCCTAGAGGATATACATCTACCTCCGACAGTGCAGCACTCCCTCAGTACTGGCACCGGGGGGAGTGTCAGCCTGGATTATGGAGCTGAAATCCTAGAGTATATACATTTCCCTCCGACAGTGCAGCATTCCCTCAGTACTGGCACCGGGGGGAGTGTCGGCCTGGATTATGGAACTCAAATCCTAGACTATATACATCTCCCTCCGACAGTGCAGCACTCCCTCAGTACTGGCACCGGTGGGAGACTCTGCCTGGATTATGGAGCTCAAATCCTAGAGTATATACATCTCCCACCGACAGTGCAGCACTCCCTCAGTACTGGCATCGGGGGGAGAGTCGGCCTGGATTATGGACCTCAAATCCGAGAGTTTATTCATCTCCTACCGACAGTGCAGCACTCCCTCACTACTGGCACCGGGAGGAGTGTCGGCCTGGATTATGGAGTTCAAATACTAGAGTATAGACATCTCCCTCCGACAGTGCAGCACTCCCTCAGTACTGGCACCGGGGCGAGTGTCGGCCAGGATTATTGTACACAAATCCTAGAGTGTATACACCTCCCCCCTCAGTGCAGCACTCCCTCAGCACTGGCACCGGGGGCAGTGACGACCTGGATTATGGAGCTCGAATCCTTGAGTATATACATCTCCCTCCGACAGTGCAGCACTCCCTCAGTACTGCCACGGGGGGAGTGTCGGCCTGGATTATGGAGCACAAATCCTGGAGTATATACATCTCCCCCTGTCATTGCAGGACTCCCTCAGGACTGCCAGGGGGGGAGTGTCGGCCTGGATTATGGAGCACAAATCCTAGAGTATGTACATCTCCCTCCGACAGTGCGGCATTCCTCAGTACTGGCACCGGGGGGAGTGTCGGCCTGGTATATGGAGCTCAAATCCTAGAGTATATACATGTACCACCAACAGTGCAGCACTCCCTCAGTACTGGCACCGGGTGGAGTGTCAGCCTGGATCATGGAGATCTAATCCTAGAGTATATACATCTCCCGCTGACAGTGCAGCACTCCCTCAGTACTGGCACCGGGGGGAGTGTTGGCCTGGATTATGGAGCTCAGATCCTAGAGTATATACATCTCCCTCCGACAGTGCAGCACTCCCTCAGTACTGGCACCGGGGGCAGTAACGGCCAGGAATATGGAACTCAAATCCTAGAGTATATACATTTCCCTCCGACAGTGCAGCACTCCCTCAGTACTGGCACCGGGGGGAGAGTCGGCCTGGATAATGGACCTCAAATTCGAGAGTATATACATCTCCACTGACAGTGCAGCACTCCCTCAGTACCGGCACCGGGATGAGTGTCGGCCTGGATTATGGACCTCAAATCCTAGAGTATATACATCTCCCTCCGACAGTGCAGGACTCCCTCAGTACTGGCACCGGAGGGAGTGTCAGCCTGGATTATGGAGTTCAAATCCTAGAGTATAGACATCTCCATCCGACAGTGCATCACTCCCTCGGTTCTGGCACCGGGGGGAGTGTCGGCCTGGATTATGGAACTCAAATCCTAGAGTATATACATCTCCCTCTGACAGTGCAGCACTCCCTCAGTACTGGCACCGGGGGGAGTGTCGGCCTGGATTATGGAACTCAAATCCCAGAGTATATACAGTTCCCGCTGACAGTGCAGCACTCCCTCAGTACTGGCACCGGGGGGGAGTGTCGGCCTGGATTATGGAGCTCAAATCCTAGAGTATATACATCTCCCTCCGACAGTGCAGCACTCCCTCAGTACTGGCACCGGGGGGGGAGTGTCGGCCTGGATTATGGAGCTCAAATCCTAGTGTATATACATCTCTTTCCGACATTGCAGCACTCCCTCAGTACTGGCACCGGGGGGGAGTGTCGGCCTGGATTATGGAACACAAATCCTAGAGTGTATACACCTACCCCTGACAGTGCAGCACTCCCTCAGTACTGGCACCGGGGGGAGTGTCGGCGTGGATTATGGAGCTCAAATCCTAGAGTATGTACATCTACCTCCGACAGTGCAGCACTCCCTCAGGACTGGCACTGGGGGGAGTGTCAGCCTGGATTATGGAGCTCAAATCCTAGAGTATATACATCTCCCTCTGACAGGGCGGCACTCCCTCAGTACTGGCACCGGCGGGAGTGTCGGCCTGGAATATGGAGCTCCAATCCTAGAGTATATACATCTCCCTCCGACAATGCAGCACTCCCTCAGTACTGCCACCGGGGGAGTGTCGGCCTGGATTATGGAGCACAAATCCTAGAGTATATACATCTCCCCCTGTCAGTGCAGCACTCCCTCAGTACTGCCACGGGGGGAGTGTCGGCCTGGATTATGTAGCACAAATCCTAGAGTATGTACATCTCCCTCCGACAGTGCGGCATTCCTCAGTACTGGCACCGGGGGGAGTGTCGGCCTGGTATATGGAGCTCAAATCCTAGAGTATATACATGTACCACCAACAGTGCAGCACTCCCTCAGTACTGGCACCTTGTGGAGTTTCAGCCTGGATCATGGAGATCTAATCCTAGAGTATATACATCTCCCGCTGACAGTGCAGCACTCCCTCAGGACTGGCACCGGGGGGAGTGTCGGCCTGGATTATGGAGCTCAAATCCTAGAGCGTATACATGTACCACCAACAGTGCAGCACTCCTTCAGTACTGGCACCGGGTGGAGTGTCAGCCTGGATCATGGAGATCAAATCCTAGAGTATATACATCTCCCGCTGACAGTGCAGCACTCC
This sequence comes from Isurus oxyrinchus, assembly GCA_026770705.1. Lineage (NCBI taxonomy): Eukaryota > Metazoa > Chordata > Chondrichthyes > Lamniformes > Lamnidae > Isurus > Isurus oxyrinchus. The sequence goes on along the minus strand of JANJGN010000847.1, from coordinate 124,699 downwards.
CTCAGTACTGGCACCGGGGGCAGAGTCGGCCTGGAATATGGTGCTCCAATCCTAGAGTATATACATTTCCCTCCGAGAGTGCAGCACTCCCTCAGTACTGGCACCGGGGGGAGTGTCGGCCTGGATTATGGAACTCAAATCCTAGACTATATACATCTCCCTCCGACAGTGCAGCACTCCCTCACTACTGGCACCGGGGGGGAGTGTCGGCCTGGATTATGGGGCTCAAATCCTAGAGTATATACATCTCCCTCCGACAGTGCAGCACTCCCTCAGTACTGGCACCGGGGGGGAGTGTCGACCTGGATTATGGACCTCAAATCCGAGAGTATATAAATCTCCCACCGACAGTGCAGCACTCCCTCAGTACTGGCACCGGGGGCAGTGTCGGCCTGGATTATGGAACTCAAACCCTAGAGTATATACATCTCCCTCCGACAGTGCAGCACTCCCTCACTACTGGCACCGGGAGGAGTGTCAGCCTGGATTATGGAGTTCAAATCCTAGAGTATAGACATCTACCTCCGACAGAGCAGCACTCCCTCAGTACTGGCACCAGAGGAAGTGTCGGCCAGGATTATGGAGCTCAAATCCTAGAGTATTTACATCTCCCTCCGACAGTGCAGCACTCCATCGGTACTGGCACCGGGGGGGAGTGTCGGTCTGGATTATGGAGCTCAAATCCTAGAGTTTATACATCTCCCTCCGACAGTGCAGCACTCCCTCAGTACTGGCACCGTGGGGAGTGTCGGCCTGGATAATGGACCTCAAATCCTAGAGTTTATACATCTCCCGCTGACAGGGCAGCACTCCCTCAGTACTGGCACCGGGGGGGAGTGTCGACCTGGATTATGGAGCTCAAATCCGAGAGTATATACATCTCCCTCCGACAGTGCAGCACTCCCTCAGTACAGGCACCGGGGGGAGAGTCAGCCTGGATTATGGAGCTCAAACCCTAGAGAATATACATCTCCCTCCGACAGTGCAGCACTCCCTCAGTACTGGCACCGGGGGGAGAGTCGGCCTGGATAATGGACCTCAAATTCGAGAGTATATACATCTCCACCGACAGTGCAGCACTCCCTCAGTACTAGCACCGGGATGAGTGTCGGCCTGGATTATGGACCTCAAATCCTAGAGTATATACATCTCCCTCCGACAGAGCAGCACTCCCTCAGCACTGGCACCGGGGGCAGTAACGACCTGGATTATGGAGCTCGAATCCAAGAGTATATACATCTCCCGCTGACAGTGCAGCACTCCCTCAGTACTGGCACCGGGGGGAGTGTCGGCCTGGATTATGGAGCTCAGATCCTAGAGTATATACATCTCCCTCCGACAGTGCAGCACTCCCTCAGTACTGGCACCGGGGGCAGTAACGGCCAGGAATATGGAACTCAAATCCTAGAGTATATACATTTCCCTCCGACAGTGCAGCACTCCCTCAGTACTGGCACCGGGGGGAGAGTCGGCCTGGATAATGGACCTCAAATTCGAGAGTATATACATCTCCACTGACAGTGCAGCACTCCCTCAGTACCGGCACCGGGATGAGTGTCGGCCTGGATTATGGAGCTCAAATCCTAGAGTATATACATCTCCCTCCGACAGTGCAGCACTCCCTCAGTACTGGCACCGGGGGGAGTGTCGGCCTGGATTATGGAACTCAAATCCCAGAGTATATACAGTTCCCGCTGACAGTGCAGCACTCCCTCAGTACTGGCACCGGGGGGGAGTGTCGGCCTGGATTATGGAGCTCAAATCCTAGAGTATATACATCTCCCTCCGACAGTGCAGCACTCCCTCAGAACTGGCACCGGGGGGGAGTGTCGGCCTGGATTATGGAGCTCAAATCGTAGAGTATATACATCTCGTTCCGACATTGCAGCACTCCCTCAGTACTGGCACCGGGGGGGGAGTGTCGGCCTGGATTATGGAACACAAATCCTAGAGTGTATACACCTACCCCTGACAGTGCAGCACTCCCTCAGTACTGGCACCGGGGGGAGTTTCGGCGTGGATTATGGAGCTCAAATCCTAGAGTATATACATCTCCCTCTGACAGGGCGGCACTCCCTCAGTACTGGCACCGGGGGGAGTGTCGGCCTGGAATATGGAGCTCCAATCCTAGAGTATATACATCTCCCTCCGACAATGCAGCACTCCCTCAGTACTGCCACGGGGGGAGTGTCGGCCTGGATTATGGAGCACAAATCCTAGAGTATATACATCTCCCCCTGTCAGTGCAGCACTCCCTCAGTACTGCCACGGGGGGAGTGTCGGACTGGATTATGTAGCACAAATCCTAGAGTATGTACATCTCCCTCCGACAGTGCGGCATTCCTCAGTACTGGCACCGGGGGGAGTGTCGGCCAGGATTATGGAGCTCAAATCCTAGAGTATGTACATCTACCTCCGACAGTGCAGCACTCCCTCAGGACTGGCACTGGGGGGAGTGTCAGCCTGGATTTTGGAGCTGAAATCATAGAGCCTATACATGTACCTCCAACAGTGCACCACTCCCTCAGTACTGACTCCGGGGGGAGAGTCAGCCTGCATTATGGAGCTGAAATCCTAGAGCATATACATGTACCTCCAACAGTGCAGCACTCCCACAGTACTGGCACCGGGGGGAGAGTCGGCCTGGATTATGGAGCACAAATCCTAGAGTATATATATCTCCCTCCGACAGTGCAGCACAACCTCAGCACTGGCACCGGGGGCAGTAACGGCCTGGATTATGGAGCTCGAATCCTAGAGTATATACATCTCCCTCTGACAGTGCAGCACTCCCTCAGTACTGGCACCGGCGGGAGTGTCGGCCTGGAGTATGGAGCTGAAATCCTAGAGTATATACATCTCCCTCCTACAGTGCAGCACTCCCTCAGTACTGGCACCGGGGGGAGTGTCGGCCTGGATTATGGAGATCAAATCCTAGAGGATATACATCTACCTCCGACAGTGCAGCACTCCCTCAGTACTGGCACCGGGGGGATTGTCAGCCTGGATTATGGAGCTGAAATCCTAGAGTATATACATCTCCCTCCGACAGTGCAGCACTCCCTCAGTACTGGCACCGGGGGGATTGTCAGCCTCGATAATGGTGCTCAAATCCTAGAATATATACATCTCCCTCCGACAGTGCAGCATTCCCTCAGTACTGGCACCAAGGGGAGTGTCGGCCTGGATTATGGAACTCAAATCCTAGACTATATACATCTCCCTCCGACAGTGCAGCACTCCCTCAGTACTGGCACCGGTGGGAGACTCTGCCTGGATTATGGAGCTCAAATTCTAGAGTATATACATCTCCCTCCGACAGTGCAGCACTTCCTCAGTACTGGCACCGGGAGGAGTGTCGGCCTGGATTATGGAGCTCAAACCCAAGAGAATATACATCTCCCTCCGACAGTGCAGCACTCCCTCAGTACTGGCATCGGGGGGAGAGTCGGCCTTGAATATGGACCTCAAATCCGAGAGTTTATACATCTCCCACCGACAGTGCAGCACTCCCTCACTACTGGCACCGGGAGGAGTGTCGGCCTGGATTATGGAGTTCAAATCCTTGAGTATATACATCTACCTCCGACAGTGCAGCACTCCCTCAGTACTGGCACCAGAGGAAGTGTCGGCCAGGATTATGGACCTCAAATCCAAGAGTATATACGTCTCCCTCCGACAATGCAGCACTCCCTCGGTACTGGCACCGGGGGGGAGTGTCGGTCTGGATTATGGAGCTCAAATCCTAGAGTTTATACATCTCCCTCCGACAGTGCAGCACTCCCTCAGTACTGGCACCGGGGGGAGTGTCGGCCTGGATAATGGACCTCAAATCCTAGAGTTTATACATCTCCCGCTGACAGGGCAGCACTCCCTCAGTACAGGCACCGGGGGGAGAGTCGGCCTGGATAATGGACCTCAAATCCTAGAGTTTATACATCTCCCTCCGACAGTGCAGCACTCCCTCAGTACTGGCACCGGGGGGAGTGTCGGCCTGGATTATGGAGCTCAAACCCTAGAGAATATACATGTCCCTCCGACAGTGCAGCACTCCCTCAGTACTGGCACCGGGGGGAGAGTCGGCCTGGATAATGGACGTCAAATTCGAGAGTATATACATCTCCACCGACAGTGCAGCACTCCCTCAGTACTGGCACCGGGGGGAGTGTCAGCCTGGATTATGGAGCTGAAATCCTAGAGTATATACATCTCCCTCCGACAGTGCAGCACTCCCTCAGTACTGGCACCGGGGGGAGTGTCAGCCTCGATAATGGTGTTCAAATCCTAGAAAATATACATCTCCCTCCGACAGTGCAGCATTCCCTCAGTACTGGCACCGGTGGGAGACTCTGCCTGGATTATGGAGCTCAAATTCTAGAGTATATACATCTCCCTCCGACAGTGCAGCACTCCCTCAGTACTGGCACCGGGGGGAGTGTCAGCCTGGATTATGGAGCTGAAATCCTAGAGTATATACATCTCCCTCCGACAGTGCAGCACTCCCTCAGTACTGGCACCGGGGGGAGTGTCAGCCTCGATAATGGTGTTCAAATCCTAGAAAATATACATCTCCCTCCGACAGTGCAGCATTCCCTCAGTACTGGCACCGGTGGGAGACTCTGCCTGGATTATGGAGCTCAAATTCTAGAGTATATACATCTCCCTCCGACAGTGCAGCACTCCCTCAGTACTGGCACCGGGGGGAGTGTTGGCCTGGATTATGGAGCTCAAATCCTAGAGTATATACATCTCCCTCCGACAGTGCAGCACTCCCTCAGTACTGGCACCGAGGGGAGAGTCGGCCTGGATTATGGAGCTCAAATCCTAGAGTATATACATCTCCCTCCGACAGTGCAGCACTCCCTCAGTACTGGCACCGGGGGGAGTGTCGGCCTGGATTACGGACCTCAAATCCAGAGTTTATACATCTCCCACCGACAGTGCAGCACTCCCTCACTACTGGCACCGGGAGGAGTGTCGGCCTGGATTATGGAGTTCAAATCCTAGAGTATATACATCTACCTCCGACAGTGCAGCACTCCCTCAGTACTGGCACCAGAGGAAGTGTCGGCCAGGATTATGGACCTCAAATCCAAGAGTATATACATCTCCCTCCGACAATGCAGCACTCCCTCGGTACTGGCACCGGGGGGAGTGTCGGCCTGGATTATGGAGCGCAAATCCTAGAGTATATACATCTCCCTCCGACAATGCAGCACTCCCTCGGTACAGGCACGGGGGGGAGTGTCGGCCTGGATTATGGAGCTCAGATCCAAGAGTATATGCATCCGTCTCCGACAGTGCAGCACTCCCTCAGTACTGGCACCGGGGGGAGTGTCGGCCTGGATTATGGAGTTCAAATCCTAGAGTATAGACATCTCCCTCCGACAGTGCAGCACTCCCTCAGTACTGGCACTGGGGGGTGTGTCAGCCTGGATTATGGAGCTCAAATCCTAGAGTATATACATCTCCCTCCGACAGTGCAGCACTCCCTCAGTACTGGCACCGGGGGGAGTGTCAGCCTGGAGTATGGAGCTGAAATCCTAGAGTATATACATCTCCCTCCGACAGTGCAGCACTCCCTCAGTACTGGCACCGGGGATAACTGTCAGCTTGGAATATGGAACTCAAATACTAGAGTATATACATCTCCCTCCGACAGTGCAGCACTCCCTCAGTACTGGCACCGAGGGGAGAGTGTCGGCCTGGATTATGGAACTCAAATCCTAGAGGATATACATCTCCCTCCAACATTGCATCACTCCCTCAGTACTGGCACCGGGGGGAGTGTCGGCCGGGATTATGCAACTCAAATCCTAGAGGATATACATCTCCCTCCGACAGTGCAGCACTCCCTCAGTACTGACAATGGCGGTTTGTGCTGTCAGCCTCGATTATGGAGCTCGAATCCTAGAGTATATACATCTCCCTCCGACAGTGCAGCACTCCCTCAGTACTGGCACCAGGGGAGTGTCGGCCTGGAATATGGTGCTCCAATCCTAGAGTATATACATCTCCCTCCGACAGTGCAGCACTCCCTCAGTACTGGCACCGGGGGGAGTGTCGGCCTGGATTATGGAACTCAAATCCTAGACTATATACATCTCCCTCCGACAGTGCAGCACTCCCTCAGTACTGGCACCGGGGGGGAGTGTCGGCCTAGATTATGGAGCTCAAATCCTAGAGTATATACATCTCCCTCCGACAGTGCAGCACTTCCTCAGTACTGGCACCGGGGGGGAGTGTCGACCTGGATGATGGACCTCAAATCCGAGAGTATATAAATCTCCCACCGACAGTGCAGCACTCCCTCAGTACTGGCACCGGGGGGAGTGTCGGCCTGGATTATGGAACTCAAACCCTAGAGAATATACATCTCCCTCCGACAGTGCAGCACTCCCTCACTACTGGCACCGGGAGGAGTGTCGGCCTGGATTATGGAGTTCAAATCCTAGAGTATAGACATCTTCCTCCGACAGTGCAGCACTCCCTCAGTACTGGCACCAGAGGAAGTGTCGGCCAGGATTATGGAGCTCAAATCCTAGAGTATTTACATCTCCCTCCGACAGTGCAGCACTCCCTCGGTACTGGCACCGGGGGGGAGTGTCGGTCTGGATTATGGAGCTCAAATCCTAGAGTTTATACATCTCCCTCCGACAGTGCAGCACTCCCTCAGTACTGGCACCGGGGGGAGTGTCGGCCTGGATAATGGACCTCAAATTCGAGAGTATATACATCTCCACCGACAGTGCAGCACTCCCTCAGTACAGGCACCGGGATGAGTGTCGGCCTGGATTATGGACCTCAAATCCTAGAGTATATACATCTCCCTCCGACAGTGCAGCACTCCCTCTGTACTGGCACCGGGGGGAGTGTCAGCCTGGATTATGGAGTTCAAATCCTAGAGTATAGACATCTCCCTCCGACAGTGCAGCACAACCTCAGCACTGGCACCGGGGGCAGTAACGACCTGGATTATGGAGCTCGAATCCAAGAGTAAATACATCTCCCGCTGACAGTGCAGCACTCCCTCAGTACTGGCACCGGGGGGAGTGTCGGCCTGGATTATGGAGCTCAGATCCTAGAGTATATACAACTCCCTCCGACAGTGCAGCACTCCCTCAGTACTGGCACCGGGGGCAGTAACGGCCAGGAATATGGAACTCAAATCCTAGAGTATATACATTTCCCTCCGACAGTGCAGCACGCCCTCAGTACTGGCACCGGGGGGAGAGTCGGCCTGGATAATGGACCTCAAATTCGAGAGTATATACATCTCCCTCCGAAAGTGCAGCACTCCCTCAGTACTGGCACCGGGGGGAGTGTCAGCCTGGATTATGAAGTTCAAATCCTAGAGTATAGACATCTCCCTCCGACAGTGCAGCACTCCCTCAGTACCGGCACCGGGATGAGTGTCGGCCTGGATTATGGAACTCAAATCCTAGAGTATATACATCTCCCTCTGACAGTGCAGCACTCCCTCAGTACTGGCACCGGGGGGAGTGTCGGCCTGGATAATGGACCTCAAATCCTAGAGTTTATACATCTCCCTCCGACAGTGCAGCACTCCCTCAGTACTGGCACCGGGGGGAGTGTCGGCCTGGATTATGGACCTCAAATCCGAGAGTATATACATCTCCCTCCGACAGTGCAGCACTCCCTCTGTACTGGCACCGGGGGGAGTGTCAGCCTGGATTATGGAGTTCAAATCCTAGAGTATAGACATCTCCCTCCGACAGTGCAGCACAACCTCAGCACTGGCACCGGGGGCAGTAACGACCTGGATTATGGAGCTCGAATCCAAGAGTATATACATCTCCCGCTGACAGTGCAGCACTCCCTCAGTACTGGCACCGGGGGGAGTGTCGGCCTGGATTATGGAGCTCAGATCCTAGAGTATATACATCTCCCTCCGACAGTGCAGCACTCCCTCAGTACTGGCACCGGGGGCAGTAACGGCCAGGAATATGGAACTCAAATCCTAGAGTATATACATTTCCCTCCGACAGTGCAGCACTCCCTCAGTACTGGCACCGGGGGGAGAGTCGGCCTGGATAATGGACCTCAAATTCGAGAGTATATACATTCCACTGACAGTGCAGCACTCCCTCAGTACCGGCACCGGGATGAGTGTCGGCCTGGATTATGGAGCTCAAATCGTAGAGTATATACATCTCGTTCCGACATTACAGCACTCCCTCAGTACTGGCACCGGCGGGGAGTGTCGGCCTGGATTATGGAACACAAATCCTAGAGTGTATACACCTACCCCTGACAGTGCAGCACTCCCTCAGTACTGGCACCGGGGGGAGTTTCGGCGTGGATTATGGAGCTCAAATCCTAGAGTATATACATCTCCCTCTGACAGGGTGGCACTCCCTCAGTACTGGCACCGGGGGGAGTGTCGGCCTGGAATATGGAGCTCCAATCCTAGAGTACATACATCTCCCTCCGACAATGCAGCACTCCCTCAGTACTGCCACGGGGGGAGTGTCGGCCTGGATTATGGAGCACAAATCCTAGAGTATATACATCTCCCCCTGTCAGTGCAGCACTCCCTCAGTACTGCCACGGGGGGAGTGTCGGCCTGGATTATGTAGCACAAATCCTAGAGTATGTACATCTCCCTCCGACAGTGCGGCATTCCTCAGTACTGGCACCGGGGGGAGAGTCGGCCAGGATTATGGAGCTCAAATCCTAGAGTATGTACATCTACCTCCGACAGTGCAGCACTCCCTCAGGACTGGCACTGGGGGGAGAGTCAGCCTGGATTATGGAGCTGAAATCATAGAGCCGAAACATGTACCTCCAACAGTGCAGCACTCCCTCAGTACTGACACCGGGGGGAGAGTCAGCCTGCATTATGGAGCTGAAATCCTAGAGCATATACATGTACCTCCAACAGTGCAGCACTCCCTCAGTACTGGCACCGGGGGGAGAGTCGGCCTGGATTATGGAGCACAAATCCTAGAGTATATACATCTCCCTCCGACAGTGCAGCACAACCTCAGCACTGGCACCGGGGGCAGTAACGGCCTGGATTATGGAGCTCGAATCCTAGAGTATATACATCTCCCTCTGACAGTGCAGCACTCCCTCAGTACTGGCACCGGGGGGAGTGTCGGCCTGGATTATGGAGATCAAATCCTAGAGGATATACATCTACCTCCGACAGTGCAGCACTCCCTCAGTACTGGCACCGGGGGGATTGTCAGCCTGGATTATGGAGCTGAAATCCTAGAGTATATACATCTCCCTCCGACAGTGCAGCACTCCCTCAGTACTGGCACCGGGGGGATTGTCAGCCTCGATAATGGTGCTCAAATCCTAGAATATATACATCTCCCTCCGACAGTGCAGCATTCCCTCAGTACTGGCACCAAGGGGAGTGTCGGCCTGGATTATGGAACTCAAATCCTAGACTATATACATCTCCCTCCGACAGTGCAGCACTCCCTCAGTACTGGCACCGGTGGGAGACTCTGCCTGGATTATGGAGCTCAAATTCTAGAGTATATACATCTCCATCCGACAGTGCAGCACTTCCTCAGTACTGGCACCGGGAGGAGTGTCGGCCTGGATTATGGAGTTCAAATCCTTGAGTATATACATCTACCTCCGACAGTGCAGCACTCCCTCAGTACTGGCACCAGAGGAAGTGTCGGCCAGGATTATGGACCTCAAATCCAAGAGTATATACGTCTCCCACCGACAATGCAGCACTCCCTCGGTACTGGCACCGGGGGGGAGTGTCGGTCTGGATTATGGAACTCAAATCCTAGAGTTTATACATCTCCCTCCGACAGTGCAGCACTCCCTCAGTACTGGCACCGGGGGGAGTGTCAGCCTGGATTATGGAGCTTGTATCCTAGAGTATATACATGTATCTCCGACAGTGCAGCACTGCCTCTGTACTGGCCCCGGGGCGAGTGTCGGCCTGGATTATGGAGCACAAATCCAAGAGTATATACATCTCCCTCCGACAGTGCAGCACTCCCTCAGTACTGGCACCAGGGGGAGTGTCGGCCTGGATTATGGAGCTCTGATCCAAGAGTATATGCATCCGTCTCCGACAGTGCAGCACTCCCTCAGTACTGGCACCGGGGCGAGTGTCGGCCAGGATTATGGAACACAAATCCTAGAGTGTATACACCTCCCCCCGTCAGTGCAGCACTCCCTCAGCACTGGCACCGGGGGCAGTGACGGCCTGGATTATGGAGCACGAATCCTTGAGTATATACATCTCCCTCCAGCAGTGCAGCACTCCCTCAGTACTGCCACGGGGGGAGTGTCGGCCTGGATTATGGAGCACAAATCCTAGAGTATATACATCTCCCCCTGTCAGTGCAGCACTCCCTCAGTACTGCCACGGGGGGAGTGTCGGCCTGGATTATGGAGCACAAATCCTAGAGTATGTACATCTCCCTCCGACAGTGCGGCATTCCTCAGTACTGGCACCGGGGGGAGTGTCGGCCTGGTATATGGAGCTCAAATCCTAGAGTATATACATGTACCACCAACAGTGCAGCACTCCCTCAGTACTGGCACCGGGTGGAGTGTCAGCCTGGATCATGGAGATCTAATCCTAGAGTATATACATCTCCCTCCGACAGTGCAGCACTCCCTCAGTACTGGCACCGGGGGGAGTGTCGGCCTGGATTATGGAACTCAAATCCTAGACTATATACATCTCCCTCCGACAGTGCAGCACTCCCTCAGTACTGGCACCGGGAGGAGTGTCGGCCTGGATTATGGAACTCAAATCCTAGACTATATACATCTCCCTCCGACAGTGCAGCACTCCCTCAGTACTGGCACCGGGAGGAGTGTCGGCCTGGATTATGGAGTTCAAATCCTAGAGTATAGACATCTACCTCCGACAGTGCAGCACTCCCTCAGTACTTGCACCAGAGGAAGTGTCGGCCAGGATTATGGAGCTCAAATCGTAGAGTATTTACATCTCCCTCCGACAGTGCAGCACTCCCTCGGTACTGGCACCGGGGGGAGTGTCGGTCTGGATTATGGAGCTCAAATCCTAGAGTTTATACATCTCCCGCTGACAGGGCAGCACTCCCTCAGTACTGGCACCGGGGGGGAGTGTCGACCTGGATTATGGACCTCAAATCCGAGAGTATATATATCTCCCTCCGACAGTGCAGCACTCCCTCAGTACTGGCACCGGGGGGAGAGTCAGCCTGGATTATGGAGCTCAAACCCTAGAGAATATACATCTCCCTCCGACAGTGCAGCACTCCCTCAGTACTGGCACCGGGGGGAGAGTCGGCCTGGATAATGGACCTCAAATTCGAGAGTATATACATCTCCACCGACAGTGCAGCACTCCCTCAGTACCGGCACCGGGATGAGTGTCGGCCTGGATTATGGACCTCAAATCCTAGAGTATATACATCTCCCTCCGACAGTGCAGCACTCCCTCAGTACTGGCACCGGGGGGGAGTGTCGGCCTGGATTATGGAGCTCAAATCCAAGAGTATATACATCTCCCTCCGACAGTGCAGCACTCCCTCAGTACTGGCACCGGGGGGTAGTGTCGGCCTGGATTATGGAGCTCAAATCCTAGAGTATATACATCTCCGTCCGACATTGCAGCACTCCCTCAGTACTGGCTCCGTGGGGAGTGTCGGCCTGGATTATGGAACACAAATCCTAGAGTGTATACACCTACCCCTGACAGTGCAGCACTCCCTCAGTACTGGCACCGGGGGGGGAGTGTCGGCGTGGATTATGGAGCTCAAATCCTAGAGTATGTACATCTCCCTCCGACAGTGCAGCACTCCCTCAGGACTGGCACTGGGGGGAGTGTCGGCCTGGTATATGGAGCTCAAATCCTAGAGTATATACATGTACCACCAACAGTGCAGCACTCCTTCAGTACTGGCACCGGGTGGAGTGTCAGCCTGGATCATGGAGATCTAATCCTAGAGTATATACATCTCCCGCTGACAGTGCAGCACTCCCTCAGGACTGGCACCGGGGGGAGTGTCGGCCTGGATTATGGAGCTCAAATCCTAGAGCGTATACATGTAGCACCAACAGTGCAGCACTCCTTCAGTACAGGCACCGGGTGGAGTGTCAGCCTGGATCATGGCGATCTAATCCTAGAGTATATACATCTCCCGCTGACAGTGCAGCACTCCCTCAGTACTGGCACCGGGGGGAGTGTCGGCCTGGATTATGGAACTCAAACCCTAGAGAATATACATCTCCCTCCGACAGTGCAGCACTCCCTCAGTACTGGCACCGGGAGGAGTGTCGGCCTGGATTATGGAGTTCAAATCCTAGAGTATATACATCTCCCTCCGACAGTGCAGCACTCCCTCACTACTGGCACCGGGAGGAGTGTCGGCCTGGATTATGGAGTTCAAATCCTAGAGTATAGACATCTACCTCCGACAGTGCAGCACTCCCTCAGTACTTGCACCAGAGGAAGTGTCGGCCAGGATTATGGAGCTCAAATCCTAGAGTATTTACATCTCCCTCCGACAGTGCAGCACTCCCTCAGTACTGGCACCGGGGGGGAGTGTCGGTCTGGATTATGGAGCTCAAATCCTAGAGTTTATACATCTCCCTCCGACAGTGCAGCACTCCCTCCGTACTGACACCGGGGGGAGTGTCGGCCTGGATAATGGACCTCAAATGCTAGAGTTTATACATCTCCCGCTGACAGGGCAGCACTCCCTCAGTACTGGCACCGGGGGGAGTGTCGACCTGGATTATGGACCTCAAATCCGAGAGTATATACATCTCCCTCCGACAGTGCAGCACTCCCTCAGTACTGGCACCGGGGGGAGAGTCGGCCTGGATTATGGAGCTCGAATCCTAGACTATATACATCTCCCTCTGACAGTGCAGCACTCCCTCAGTACTGGCACCGGTGGGGAGTGTCGGCCTGGATTATGGAGCTCAAACCCTAGAGAATATACATCTCCCTCCGACAGTGCAGCACTCCCTCAGTACTGGCACCGGGGGGAGAGTCGGCCTGGATAATGGACCTCAAATTCGAGAGTATATACATCTCCACCGACAGTGCAGCACTCCCTCAGTACCGGCACCGGGATGAGTGTCGGCCTGGATTATGGAGTTCAAATCCTAGAGTATAGACATCTACCTCCGACAGTGCAGCACTCCCTCAGTACTGGCACCAGAGGAAGTGTCGGCCAGGATTATGGAGCTCAAATCCTAGAGTATTTACATCTCCCTCCGACAGTGCAGCACTCCCTCGGTACTGGCACCGGGGGGGAGTGTCGGTCTGGATTATGGAGCTCAAATCCTAGAGTTTATACATCTCCCTCCGACAGTGCAGCACTCCCTCAGTACTGACACCGGGGGGAGTGTCGGCCTGGATAATGGACCTCAAATCCTAGAGTTTATACATCTCCCGCTGACAGGGCAGCACTCCCTCAGTACTGGCACCGGGGGGGAGTGTCGACCTGGATTATGGACCTCAAATCCGAGAGTATATACATCTCCACCGACAGTGCAGCACTCCCTCAGTACCGGCACCGGGATGAGTGTCGGCCTGGATTATGGACCTCAAATCCTAGAGTATATACATCTCCCTCCGACAGTGCAGCACTCCCTCAGTACTGGCACCGGGGGGAGTGTCAGCCTGGATTATGGAGTTCAAATCCTAGAGTATAGACATCTCCCTCCGACAGTGCAGCACTCCCTCGGTTCTGGCACCGGGGGGAGTGTCGGCCTGGATTATGTAACTCAAATCCTAGAGTATATACATCTCCCTCCGACAGTGCAGCACTCCCTCAGTACTGGCACCGGGGGGAGTGTCGGCCTGGATTATGGAGCTCAGATCCTAGAGTATATACATCTCCCTCTGACAGTGCAGCACTCCCTCAGTACTGGCACCGGGGGGAGTGTCGGCCTGGAGTATGGAGCTCAAATCCTAGAGGATATACATCTACCTCCGACAGTGCAGCACTCCCTCAGTACTGGCACCGGGGGGAGTGTCAGCCTGGATTATGGAGCTAAAATCCTAGAGTATATTGATTTCCCTCCGACAGTGCAGCACTCCCTCAGTACTGGCACCGGGGGGAGTGTCGGCCTGGATTATGGAACTCAAATCCTAGAGTATATACATCTCCCTCCGACAGTGCAGCACTCCCTCAGTACTGGCATCGGGGGGGAGTCGGCCTGGATTATGGACCTCAAATCCTAGAGAATATACATCTCCCTCAGACAGTGCAGCACACCCTCAGTACTGGCACTGGGGGGGAGTGTCGGCCTGGATTATGGAGCTCGAATCCTTGAGTATATACATCTCCCACCGACAGTGCAGCACTCCCTCAGTACTGACACCGGGGGGAGTGTCGGCCTGGATTATGGAGCTCAAATCCTAGAGTATATACATCTCCCTCCGACAGTGCAGCAGTCCCTCAGTACGGGCACCGGGGCGAGTGTCGGCCAGGATTATGGAACACAAATCCTAGAGTGTATACACCTCCCCCCGTCAGTGCAGCACTCCCTCAGCACTGGCACCGGGGGCAGTGACGGCCTGGATTATGGAGCTCGAATCCTTGAGTATATACATCTCCCTCCGACAGTGCAGCACTCCCTCAGTACTGCCACGGGGGGAGTGTCGGCCTGGATTATGGAGCACAAATCCTAGAGTATATACATCTCCCCCTGTCAGTGCAGCACTCCCTCAGTACTGCCACGGGGGGAGTGTCGGCCTGGATTATGGAGCACAAATCCTAGAGTATGTACATCTTCCTCCGACAGTGCGGCATTCCTCAGTACTGGCACCGGGGGGAGTGTCGGCCTGGTATATGGACCTCAAATTCGAGAGTATATACATCTCCGTCCGACATTGCAGCACTCCCTCAGTACTGGCACCAGAGGAAGTGTCGGCCAGGATTATGGAGCTCAAATCCTAGAGTATATACATCTCCCTCTGACAGTGCAGCACTCCCTCAGTACTGGCACCGGGGGGAGTGTCAGCCAGGATTATGGAGTTCAAATCCTAGAGTATAGACATCTACCTCCGACAGTGCAGCACTCCCTCAGTACTGGCACCAGAGGAAGTGTCGGCCAGGATTAATGGGTTCAAATCCTAGAGTATATACATCTCCCTCCGACAGTGCAGCACTCCCTCAGTAGAGGCACCGGGGGGAGTGTCGGTCTGGATTATGGAACTCAAATCCAAGAGTATATACATCTCCGTCCGACATTGCAGCACTCCCTCGGTACTGGCACCGGGGGGGAGTGTCGGTCTGGATTATGGAGCTCACATCCTAGAGTTTATACATCTCCCTCCGACAGTGCAGCACTCCCTCAGTACTGGCACCGGGGGGAGTGTCGGCCTGGATTATGGAACTCAAATCCTAGAGTATATACAGTTCCCGCTGACAGTGCAGCACTCCATCAGTACTGGCACCGGGGGGGAGTGTCGGCCTGGATTATGGAGCTCAAATCCTAGAGTATATACATCTCCCTCCGACAGTGCAGCACTCCCTCAGTACTGGCACCGGGGGGGAGTGTCGGCCTGGATTATGGAGCTCAAATCCTAGAGTATATACATCTCCGTCCGACATTGCAGCACTCCCTCAGTACTGGCTCCGTGCGGAGTGTCGGCCTGGATTATGGAACACAAATCCTAGAGTGTATACACCTACCCCTGACAGTGCAGCACTCCCTCAGTACTGGCACCGGGGGGAGTGTCGGCGTGGATTATGGAGCTCAAATCCTAGAGTATGTACATCTACCTCCGACAGTGCAGCACTCCATCAGGACTGGCACTGGGGGGAGTGTCAGCCTGGATTATGGAGCTCAAATCCTAGAGTATATACATCTCCCTCTGACAGGGCGGCACTCCCTCAGTACTGGCACCGGGGGGAGTGTCGGCCTGGAATATGGAGCTCCAATCCTAGAGTATATACATCTCCCTCCGACAGTGCAGCACTCCCTCAGTACTGCCACGGGGGGAGTGTCGGCCTGGATTATGGAGCACAAATCCTAGAGTATATACATCTCCCCCTGTCAGTGCAGCACTCCCTCAGTACTGCCACGGGGGGAGTGTCGGCCTGGATGATGGAGCACAAATCCTAGAGTATGTACATCTCCCTCCGACAGTGCGGCATTCCTCAGTACTGGCACCGGGGGGAGTGTCGGCCTGGTATATGGAGCTCAAATCCTAGAGTATATACATGTACCACCAACAGTGCAGCACTCCCTCAGTACTGGCACCGGGTGGAGTGTCAGCCTGGATCATGGAGATCTAATCCTAGAGTATATACATCTCCCTCCGACAGTGCAGCACTCCCTCAGTACTGGCACCGGGGGGAGTGTCGGCCAGGATTATGGAACTCAAATCCTAGACTATATACATCTCCCTCCGACAGTGCAGCACTCCCTCAGTACTGGCACCGGGGGGAGTGTCAGCCTGGATCATGGAGATCTAATCCTAGAGTATATACATCTCCCTCCGACAGTGCAGCACTCCCTCAGTACTGGCACCGGGGGGAGTGTCGGCCAGGATTATGGAACTCAAATCCTAGACTATATACATCTCCCTCCGACAGTGCAGCACTCCCTCAGTACTGGCACCGGGTGGAGTGTCGGCCTGGATTATGGAGCTCAAACCCTAGAGAATATACATCTCCCTCCGACAGTGCAGCACTCCCTCAGTACTGGCATCGGGGGGAGAGTCGGCCTGGATTATGGACCTCAAATCCGAGAGTATATAAATCTCCCACCGACAGTGCAGCACTCCCTCAGTACTGGCACCGGGGGGAGTGTCGGCCTGGATTATGGAACTCAAATCCTAGACTATATACATCTCCCTCCGACAGTGCAGCACTCCCTCAGTACTGGCACCGGGAGGAGTGTCGGCCTGGATTATGGAACTCAAATCCTAGACTATATACATCTCCCTCCGACAGTGCAGCACTCCCTCAGTACTGGCACCGGGAGGAGTGTCGGCCTGGATTATGGAGTTCAAATCCTAGAGTATAGACATCTACCTCCGACAGTGCAGCACTCCCTCAGTACTTGCACCAGAGGAAGTGTCGGCCAGGATTATGGAGCTCAAATCGTAGAGTATTTACATCTCCCTCCGACAGTGCAGCACTCCCTCGGTACTGGCACCGGGGGGAGTGTCGGTCTGGATTATGGAGCTCAAATCCTAGAGTTTATACATCTCCCGCTGACAGGGCAGCACTCCCTCAGTACTGGCACCGGGGGGGAGTGTCGACCTGGATTATGGACCTCAAATCCGAGAGTATATATATCTCCCTCCGACAGTGCAGCACTCCCTCAGTACTGGCACCGGGGGGAGAGTCAGCCTGGATTATGGAGCTCAAACCCTAGAGAATATACATCTCCCTCCGACAGTGCAGCACTCCCTCAGTACTGGCACCGGGGGGAGAGTCGGCCTGGATAATGGACCTCAAATTCGAGAGTATATACATCTCCACCGACAGTGCAGCACTCCCTCAGTACCGGCACCGGGATGAGTGTCGGCCTGGATTATGGACCTCAAATCCTAGAGTATATACATCTCCCTCCGACAGTGCAGCACTCCCTCAGTACTGGCACCGGGGGGGAGTGTCGGCCTGGATTATGGAGCTCAAATCCAAGAGTATATACATCTCCCTCCGACAGTGCAGCACTCCCTCAGTACTGGCACCGGGGGGGAGTGTCGGCCTGGATTATGGAGCTCAAATCCTAGAGTATATACATCTCCGTCCGACATTGCAGCACTCCCTCAGTACTGGCTCCGTGGGGAGTGTCGGCCTGGATTATGGAACACAAATCCTAGAGTGTATACACCTACCCCTGACAGTGCAGCACTCCCTCAGTACTGGCACCGGGGGGGGAGTGTCGGCGTGGATTATGGAGCTCAAATCCTAGAGTATGTACATCTCCCTCCGACAGTGCAGCACTCCCTCAGGACTGGCACTGGGGGGAGTGTCGGCCTGGTATATGGAGCTCAAATCCTAGAGTATATACATGTACCACCAACAGTGCAGCACTCCTTCAGTACTGGCACCGGGTGGAGTGTCAGCCTGGATCATGGAGATCTAATCCTAGAGTATATACATCTCCCGCTGACAGTGCAGCACTCCCTCAGGACTGGCACCGGGGGGAGTGTCGGCCTGGATTATGGAGCTCAAATCCTAGAGCGTATACATGTAGCACCAACAGTGCAGCACTCCTTCAGTACAGGCACCGGGTGGAGTGTCAGCCTGGATCATGGCGATCTAATCCTAGAGTATATACATCTCCCGCTGACAGTGCAGCACTCCCTCAGTACTGGCACCGGGGGGAGTGTCGGCCTGGAATATGGTGCTCCAATCCTAGAGTATTTACATCTCCCTCCGACAGTGCAGCACTCCCTCGGTATTGGCACCGGGGGGGAGTGTCGGTCTGGATTATGGAGCTCAAATCCTAGATTTTATACATCTCCCGCTGACAGGGCATCACTCCCTCAGTACTGGCACCGGGGGGGAGTGTCGACCTGGATTATGGACCTCAAATCCGAGAGTATATACATCTCCCTCCGACAGTGCAGCACTCCCTCATTACTGGCACCGGGGGGAGTGTCGGCCTGGATTATGGAACTCAAACCCTAGAGAATATACATCTCCCTCCGACAGTGCAGCACTCCCTCAGTACTGGCACCGGGAGGAGTGTCGGCCTGGATTATGGAGTTCAAATCCTAGAGTATATACATCTCCCTCCGACAGTGCAGCACTCCCTCACTACTGGCACCGGGAGGAGTGTCGGCCTGGATTATGGAGTTCAAATCCTAGAGTATAGACATCTACCTCCGACAGTGCAGCACTCCCTCAGTACTTGCACCAGAGGAAGTGTCGGCCAGGATTATGGAGCTCAAATCCTAGAGTATTTACATCTCCCTCCGACAGTGCAGCACTCCCTCAGTACTGGCACCGGGGGGGAGTGTCGGTCTGGATTATGGAGCTCAAATCCTAGAGTTTATACATCTCCCTCCGACAGTGCAGCACTCCCTCCGTACTGACACCGGGGGGAGTGTCGGCCTGGATAATGGACCTCAAATGCTAGAGTTTATACATCTCCCGCTGACAGGGCAGCACTCCCTCAGTACTGGCACCGGGGGGAGTGTCGACCTGGATTATGGACCTCAAATCCGAGAGTATATACATCTCCCTCCGACAGTGCAGCACTCCCTCAGTACTGGCACCGGGGGGAGAGTCAGCCTGGATTATGGAGCTCAAACCCTAGAGAATATACATCTCCCTCCGACAGTGCAGCACTCCCTCAGCACTGGCACCGGGGGGAGAGTCGGCCTGGATAATGGACCTCAAATTCGAGAGTATATACATCTCCACCGACAGTGCAGCACTCCCTCAGTACCGGCACCGGGATGAGTGTCGGCCTGGATTATGGAGTTCAAATCCTAGAGTATAGACATCTACCTCCGACAGTGCAGCACTCCCTCAGTACTGGCACCAGAGGAAGTGTCGGCCAGGATTATGGAGCTCAAATCCTAGAGTATTTACATCTCCCTCCGACAGTGCAGCACTCCCTCGGTACTGGCACCGGGGGGGAGTGTCGGTCTGGATTATGGAGCTCAAATCCTAGAGTTTATACATCTCCCTCCGACAGTGCAGCACTCCCTCAGTACTGACACCGGGGGGAGTGTCGGCCTGGATAATGGACCTCAAATCCTAGAGTTTATACATCTCCCGCTGACAGGGCAGCACTCCCTCAGTACTGGCACCGGGGGGGAGTGTCGACCTGGATTATGGACCTCAAATCCGAGAGTATATACATCTCCCTCCGACAGTGCAGCACTCCCTCAGTACTGGCACCGGGGGGAGAGTCGGCCTGGATAATGGACCTCAAATTCGAGAGTATATACATCTCCACCGACAGTGCAGCACTCCCTCAGTACCGGCACCGGGATGAGTGTCGGCCTGGATTATGGACCTCAAATCCTAGAGTATATACATCTCCCTCCGACAGTGCAGCACTCCCTCAGTACTGGCACCGGGGGGAGTGTCAGCCTGGATTATGGAGTTCAAATCCTAGAGTATAGACATCTCCCTCCGACAGTGCAGCACTCCCTCGGTTCTGGCACCGGGGGGAGTGTCGGCCTGGATTATGTAACTCAAATCCTAGAGTATATACATCTCCCTCTGACAGTGCAGCACTCCCTCAGTACTGGCACCGGGGGAGTGTCGGCCTGGATTATGGAACTCAAACCCTAGAGTATACACATCTCCCTCCGACAGTGCAGCACTCCCTCAGTACTGGCACCGGGGGGAGTGTCGGCCTGGATTATGGAGCTCAGATCCTAGAGTATATACATCTCCCTCCGACAGTGCAGCACTCCCTCAGTACTGGCACCGGGGGGAGTGTCAGCCTGGATTATGGAGTTCAAATCCTAGAGTATAGACATCTCCCTCCGACAGTGCAGCACAACCTCAGCACTGGCACCGGGGGCAGTAACGACCTGGATTATGGAGCTCGAATCCTAGAGTATATACATCTCCCTCTGACAGTGCAGCACTCCCTCAGTACTGGCACCGGGGGGAGTGTCGGCCTGGAGTATGGAGCTGAAATCCTAGAGTATATACATCTCCCTCCGACAGTGCAGCACTCCCTCAGTACTGACACCGTGGAGAGTGTCGGCCTGGATTATGGAGATCAAATCCTAGAGGATATACATCTACCTCCGACAGTGCAGCACTCCCTCAGTACTGGCACCGGGGGGAGTGTCAGCCTGGATTATGGAGCTGAAATCCTAGAGTATATTGATTTCCCTCCGACAGTGCAGCACTCCCTCAGTACTGGCACCGGGGGGAGTGTCGGCCTGGATTATGGAACTCAAATCCTAGACTATATACATCTCCCTCCGACAGTGCAGCACTCCCTCAGTACTGGCACCGGGGGGAGTGTCGGCCTGGATTATGGAGCTCAAATCCTAGAGTATATACATCTCCCTCCGACAGTGCAGCACTTCCTCAGTACTGGCACCGGGAGGAGTGTCGGCCTGGATTATGGAGCTCAAACCCTAGAGTATATACATCTCCCTCCGACAGTGCAGCACTCCCTCAGTACTGGCATCGGGGGGGAGTCGGCCTGGATTATGGACCTCAAATCCTAGAGAATATACATCTCCCTCAGACAGTGCAGCACACCCTCAGTACTGGCACTGGGGGGGAGTGTCGGCCTGGATTATGGAGCTCGAATCCTTGAGTATATACATCTCCCACCGACAGTGCAGCACTCCCTCAGTACTGACACCGGGGGGAGTGTCGGCCTGGATTATGGAGCTCAAATCCTCGAGTATATACATCTCCCTCCGACAGTGCAGCAGTCCCTCAGTACGGGCACCGGGGCGAGTGTCGGCCAGGATTATGGAACACAAATCCTAGAGTGTATACACCTCCCCCCGTCAGTGCAGCACTCCCTCAGCACTGGCACCGGGGGCAGTGACGGCCTGGATTATGGAGCTCGAATCCTTGAGTATATACATCTCCCTCCGACAGTGCAGCACTCCCTCAGTACTGCCACGGGGGGAGTGTCGGCCTGGATTATGGAGCACAAATCCTAGAGTATATACATCTCCCCCTGTCAGTGCAGCACTCCCTCAGTACTGCCACGGGGGGAGTGTCGGCCTGGATTATGGAGCACAAATCCTAGAGTATGTACATCTTCCTCCGACAGTGCGGCATTCCTCAGTACTGGCACCGGGGGGAGTGTCGGCCTGGTATATGGACCTCAAATTCGAGAGTATATACATCTCCGTCCGACATTGCAGCACTCCCTCAGTACTGGCACCAGAGGAAGTGTCGGCCAGGATTATGGAGCTCAAATCCTAGAGTATATACATCTCCCTCTGACAGTGCAGCACTCCCTCAGTACTGGCACCGGGGGGAGTGTCAGCCAGGATTATGGAGTTCAAATCCTAGAGTATAGACATCTACCTCCGACAGTGCAGCACTCCCTCAGTACTGGCACCAGAGGAAGTGTCGGCCAGGATTAATGGGTTCAAATCCTAGAGTATATACATCTCCCTCCGACAGTGCAGCACTCCCTCAGTAGAGGCACCGGGGGGAGTGTCGGTCTGGATTATGGAACTCAAATCCAAGAGTATATACATCTCCCTCCAACAGTGCAGCACTCCCTCAGTACTGGCACCGGGGGGAGTGTCGGTCTGGATTATGGTGCTCAAATCCTAGAGTTTATACATCTCCCTCCGACAGTGCAGCACTCCCTCAGTACTGGCACCGGGGGGGGTGTCGGCCTGGATTATGGAGCTCAAATCCTAGAGTATATACATCTCCGTCCGACATTGCAGCACTCCCTCAGTACTGGCTCCGTGGGGAGTGTCGGCCTGGATTATGGAGTTCAAATCCTAGAGTATAGACATCTACCTCCGACAGTGCAGCACTCCCTCAGTACTTGCACCAGAGGAAGTGTCGGCCAGGATTATGGAGCTCAAATCCTAGAGTATTTACATCTCCCTCCGACAGTGCAGCACTCCCTCGGTACTGGCACCGGGGGGGAGTGTCGGTCTGGATTATGGAGCTCACATCCTAGAGTTTATACATCTCCCTCCGACAGTGCAGCACTCCCTCAGTACTGGCACCGGGGGGAGTGTCGGCCTGGATTATGGAACTCAAATCCTAGAGTATATACAGTTCCCGCTGACAGTGCAGCACTCCATCAGTACTGGCACCGGGGGGGAGTGTCGGCCTGGATTATGGAGCTCAAATCCTAGAGTATATACATCTCCCTCCGACAGTGCAGCACTCCCTCAGTACTGGCACCGGGGGGGAGTGTCGGCCTGGATTATGGAGCTCAAATCCTAGAGTATATACATCTCCGTCCGACATTGCAGCACTCCCTCAGTACTGGCTCCGTGCGGAGTGTCGGCCTGGATTATGGAACACAAATCCTAGAGTGTATACACCTACCCCTGACAGTGCAGCACTCCCTCAGTACTGGCACCGGGGGGAGTGTCGGCGTGGATTATGGAGCTCAAATCCTAGAGTATGTACATCTACCTCCGACAGTGCAGCACTCCATCAGGACTGGCACTGGGGGGAGTGTCAGCCTGGATTATGGAGCTCAAATCCTAGAGTATATACATCTCCCTCTGACAGGGCGGCACTCCCTCAGTACTGGCACTGGGGGGAGTGTCGGCCTGGAATATGGAGCTCCAATCCTAGAGTATATACATCTCCCTCCGACAGTGCAGCACTCCCTCAGTACTGCCACGGGGGGAGTGTCGGCCTGGATTATGGAGCACAAATCCTAGAGTATATACATCTCCCCCTGTCAGTGCAGCACTCCCTCAGTACTGCCACGGGGGGAGTGTCGGCCTGGATTATGGAGCACAAATCCTAGAGTATGTACATCTCCCTCCGACAGTGCGGCATTCCTCAGTACTGGCACCGGGGGGAGTGTCGGCCTGGTATATGGAGCTCAAATCCAAGAGTATATACATGTACCACCAACAGAACAGCACTCCTTCAGTACTGGCACCGGGCGGAGTGTCAGCCTGGATCATGGAGATCTAATCCTAGAGTATATACATCTCCCGCTGACAGTGCAGCACTCCCTCAGGACTGGCACCGGGGGGAGTGTCGGCCTGGATTATGGAGCTCAAATCCTAGAGCGTATACATGTACCACCAACAGTGCAGCACTCCTTCAGTACTGGCACCGGGTGGAGTGTCAGCCTGGATCATGGAGATCTAATCCTAGAGTATATACATCTCCCTCCGACAGTGCAGCACTCCCTCAGTACTGGCACCGGGGGGAGTGTCGGCCTGGAATATGGTGCTCCAATCCTAGAGTATATACATTTCCCTCCGACAGTGCAGCACTCCCTCAGTACTGGCACCGGGGGGAGTGTCGGCCTGGATTATGGAACTCAAACCCTAGAGAATATACATGTCCCACCGACAGTGCAGCACTCCCTCACTACTGGCACCGGGAGGAGTGTCGGCCTGGATTATGGAGTTCAAATCCTAGAGTATAGACATCTACCTCCGACAGTGCAGCACTCCCTCAGTACTGGCACCAGAGGAAGTGTCGGCCAGGATTATGGAGATCAAACCCTAGAGAATATACATCTCCCTCCGACAGTGCAGCACTCCCTCAGTACTGGCACCGGGGGGAGTGTCGGTCTGGATTATGGAGCTCAAATCCAAGAGTTTATACATCTCCCTCCGACAGTGCAGCACTCCCTCAGTACTGGCACCGGGGGGGAGTGTCGGTCTGGATTATGGAGCTCAAATCCAAGAGTTTATACATCTCCCTCCGACAGTGCAGCACTCCCTCAGAACTGGCACCGGGGGGAGTGTCGGCCTGGATAATGGACCTCAAATCCTAGAGTTTATACATCTCCCGCTGACAGGGCAGCACTCCCTCAGTACTGGCACCGGGGGGGAGTGTCGACCTGGATTATGGACCTCAAATCCGAGAGTATATACATCTCCCTCCGACAGTGCAGCACTCCCTCAGTACTGGCACCGGGGGGAGAGTCAGCCTGGATTATGGAGCTCAAACCCTAGAGTATATACATCTCCCTCCGACAGTGCAGCACTCCCTCAGTACTGGCACCGGGGGGAGAGTCGGCCTGGATAATGGACCTCAAATTCGAGAGTATATACATCTCCACCGACAGTGCAGCACTCCCTCAGTACTGGCACCGGGATGAGTGTCGGCCTGGATTATGGACCTCAAATCCTAGAGTATATACATCTCCCTCCGACAGTGCAGCACTCCCTCTGTACTGGCACCGGGGGGAGTGTCAGCCTGGATTATGGAGTTCAATTCCTAGAGTATAGACATCTCCCTCCGACAGTGCAGCACTCCCTCAGTACTGGCACCGGGGGCAGTAACGACCTGGATTATGGAGCTCGAATCCTAGAGTATATACATCTCCCTCCGACAGTGCAGCACTCCCTCAGTACTGGCACCGGGGGGAGTGTCCGCCTGGAGTATGGAGCTGAAAGCCTAGAGTATATACATCTCCCTCCGACAGTGCAGCACTCCCTCAGTACTGACACCGGGGGGAGTGTCGGCCTGGATTATGGAGATCAAATCCTAGAGGATATACATCTACCTCCGACAGTGCAGCACTCCCTCAGTACTGGCACCGGGGGGAGTGTCAGCCTGGATTATGGAGCTGAAATCCTAGAGTATATTGATTTCCCTCCGACAGTGCAGCATTCCCTCAGTACTGGCACCGGGGGGAGTGTCGGCCTGGATTATGGAACTCAAATCCTAGAGTATATACATCTCCCTCCGACAGTGCAGCACTCCCTCAGTACTGGCACCGGTGGGAGACTCTGCCTGGATTATGGAGCTCAAATCCTAGAGAATATACATCTCCCTCTGACAGTGCAGCACTCCCTCAGTACTGGCACCGGGGCGAGTGTCGGCCTGGATTATGGAGCTCAAACCCTAGAGAATATACATCTCCCTCTGACAGTGCAGCACTCCCTCAGTACTGGCACCGGGGCGAGTGTCGGCCAGGATTATGGAACACAAATCCTAGAGTGTATACACCTCCCCCCGTCAGTGCAGCACTCCCTCAGTACTGGCACCGGGGGCAGTGTCGGCCTGGATTATGGAACTCAAATCCTAGAGTATATACATCTCCCTCTGACAGTGCAGCACTCCCTCAGTACTGGCACCGGGGGGAGAGTCGGCCTGGATTATGGAGCTCAAACCCTAGAGTATATACATCTCCCTCTGACAGTGCAGCACTCCCTCAGTACTGGCACCGGGGGGAGTGTCAGCCTGGATTATGGAGTTCAAATCCTAGAGTATAGACATCTACATCCGACAGTGCAGCACTCCCTCAGAACTGGCACCGGGGGGAGTGTCGGTCTGGATTATGGTGCTCAAATCCTAGAGTTTATACATCTCCCTCCGACAGTGCAGCACTCCCTCAGTACTGGCACCGGGGGGGGTGTCGGCCTGGATTATGGAGCTCAAATCCTAGAGTATATACATCTCCGTCCGACATTGCAGCACTCCCTCAGTACTGGCTCCGTGGGGAGTGTCGGCCTGGATTATGGAACACAAATCCTAGAGTGTATACATCTCCCTCCGACAGTGCAGCACTCCCTCAGTACTGGCACCTGGGGGGAGTGTCGGTGTGGATTATGGAGCTCAAATCCTAGAGTATGTACATCTACCTCCGACAGTGCAGCACTCCCTCAGGACTGGCACTGGGGGGAGAGTCAGCCTGGATTATGGAGCTGAAATCATAGAGCCTATACATGTACCTCCAACAGTGCAGCACTCCCTCAGTACTGACACCGGGGGGAGAGTCAGCCTGCATTATGGAGCTGAAATCCTAGAGCATATACATGTACCTCCAACAGTGCAGCACTCCTTCAGTACTGGCACCGGGGGGAGTGTCGGCCTGGAGTATGGAGCTGAAATCCTAGAGTATATACATCTCCCTCCGACAGTGCAGCACTCCCTCAGTACTGGCACCGGGGGGAGTGTCGGCCTGGATTATGGAGAACAAATCCTAGAGGATATACATCTACCTCCGACAGTGCAGCACTCCCTCAGTACTGGCACCGGGGGGATTGTCAGCCTCGATAATGGTGCTCAAATCCTAGAGTTTATACATCTCCCTCCGACAGTGCAGCACTCCCTCAGTACTGGGACCGGGGGGAGTGTCGGCCTGGATTATGGAGCTCTGATCCAAGAGTATATGCATCCGTCTCCCACAGTGCAGCACTCCCTCAGTACTGGCACCGGGGGGAGTGTCGGCCTGGATTATGGAGTTCAAATCCTAGAGTATATACATCTCCCTCCGACAGTGCAGCACTCCCTCAGTACTGGCACTGGGGGGAGTGTCAGCCTGGATTATGGAGCTCAAATCCTAGAGTATATACATCTCCCTCCGACAGTGCAGCACTCCCTCAGTACTGGCACCGAGGGGAGAGTGTCGGCCTGGATTATGGAACTCAAATCCTTGAGGATATACATCTCCCTCCAACAGTGCAGCACTCCCTCAGTACTGGCACCGGGGGGAGTGTCGGCCTGGATTATGGAACTCAAATCCTTGAGTATATACATCTCCCTCCGACAGTGCAGCACTCCCTCAGTACTGGCACCGGGGGGAGTGTCGGCCTGGATTATGGAACTCAAATCCTAGAGGATATACATCTCCCTCCGACAGTGCAGCACTCCCTCAGTACTGACAATGGCAGTTTGTGCTGTCAGCCTCGATTATGGAGCTCGAATCCTAGAGTATATACATCTCCCTCCGACAGTACACCACAACCTCAGCACTGGCACCGGGGGCAGTGACGGCCTGGATTATGGAGCTCGAATCCTTGAGTATATACATCTCCCTCCGACAGTGCAGCACACCCTCAGTACTGCCACGGGGGGAGTGTCGGCCTGGATTATGGAGCACAAATCCTAGAGTATATACATCTCCCCCTGTCAGTGCAGCACTTCCTCAGTACTGCCACGGGGGGAGTGTCGGCCTGGATTATGGAGCACAAATCCTAGATTATTTACATCTCCCTCCGACAGTGCGGCATTCCTCAGTACTGGCACCGGGGGGAGTGTCGGCCTGGTATATGGAGCTCAAATCCTAGAGTATATACATGTACCACCAACAGTGCAGCACTCCTTCAATACTGGCACCGGGTGGAGTGTCAGCCTGGATCATGGAGATCTAATCCTAGAGTATATACATCACCCGCTGACAGTGCAGCACTCCCTCAGGACTGGCACCGGGGGGAGTGTCGGCCTGGATTATGCAGCTCAAATCCTAGAGCGTATACATGTACCACCAACAGTGCAGCACTCCCTCAGTACTGGCACCGGGTGGAGTGTCACCCTGGATCATGGAGATCTAATCCTAGAGTATATACATCTCCCGCTGACAGTGCAGCACTCCCTCAGGACTGGCACCGGGGGGAGTGTCGGCCTGGATTATGCAGCTCAAATCCTAGAGCGTATACATGTACCACCAACAGTGCAGCACTCCCTCAGTACTGGCACCGGGTGGAGTGTCAGCGTGGATCATGGAGATCTAATCCTAGAGTATATACATCTCCCGCTGACAGTGCAGCACTCCCTCAGGACTGGCACCGGGGGGAGTGTCAGCCTGGAATATGGTGCTCCAATCCTAGAGTATATACATCTCCCTCCGACAGTGCAGCACTCCCTCAGTACTGGCACCGGGGGGAGTGTCGGCCTGGATTATGGAACTCAAATCCTAGACTATATACATCTCCCTCCGACAGTGCAGCACTCCCTCAGTACTGGCACTGGGAGGAGTGTCGGCCTGGATTATGGAGCTCAAACCCTAGAGAATATACATCTCCCTCTGACAGTGCAGCACTCCCTCAGTACTGGCACCGGGGGGAGAGTCGGCCTGGATAATGGACCTCAAATTCGAGAGTATATACATCTCCACCGACAGTGCAGCACTCCCTCAGTACCGGCACCGGGATGAGTGTCGGCCTGGATTATGGACCTCAAATCCTAGAGTATATACATCTCCCTCCGACAGTGCAGCACTCCCTCAGTACTGGCACCGGGGGGGAGCGTCGGCCTGGATGATGGAGCTCAAATCCTAGAGTATATAGTTCTCCGTCCGACATTGCAGCACTCCCTCAGTACTGGCTCCGTGGGGAGTGTCGGCCAGGATTATGGAACACAAATCCTAGAGTGTATACACCTACCCCTGACAGTGCAGCACTCCCTCAGTACTGGCACCGGGGGGAGTGTCGGCGTGGATTATGGAGCTCAAATCCTAGAGAATGTACATCTACCTCCGACAGTGCGGCATTCCTCAGTACTGGCACCGGGGGGAGTGTCGGCCTGGTATATGGAGCTCAAATCCTAGAGTATATACATGTACCACCAACAGTGCAGCACTCCTTCAATACTGGCACCGGGTGGAGTGTCAGCCTGGATCATGGAGATCTAATCCTAGAGTATATACATCTCCCGGGGACAGTGCAGCACTCCCTCAGGACTGGCACCGGGGGGAGTGTCGGCCTGGATTATGCAGCTCAAATCCTAGAGCGTATACATGTACCACCAACAGTGCAGCACTCCCTCAGTACTGGCACCGGGTGGAGTGTCACCCTGGATCATGGAGATCTAATCCTAGAGTATATACATCTCCCGCTGACAGTGCAGCACTCCCTCAAGACTGGCACCGGGGGGAGTGTCGGCCTAGATTATGCAGCTCAAATCCTAGAGCGTATACATGTACCACCAACAGTGCAGCACTCCCTCAGTACTGGCACCGGGTGGAGTGTCAGCCTGGATCATGGAGATCTAATCCTAGAGTATATACATCTCCCGCTGACAGTGCAGCACTCCCTCAGTACTGGCACCGGGGGGAGTGTCAGCCTGGAATATGGTGCTCCAATCCTAGAGTATATACATCTCCCTCCGACAGTGCAGCACTCCCTCAGTACTGGCACCGGGGGGAGTGTCGGCCTGGATTATGGTGCTCAAATCCTAGAGTATATACATCTCCCTCCGACAGTGCAGCACTCCCTCAGTACTGGCACCAGAGGAAGTGTCGGTCTGGATTATGGAGCTCAAATCCTAGAGTATTTACATCTCCCTCCGACAGTGCAGCACTCCCTCAGTACTGGCACCGGGGGGGAGTGTCGGTCTGGATTATGGAGCTCAAATCCTAGAGTTTATACATCTCCCTCCGACAGTGCAGCACTCCCTCAGTACTGGCACCGGGGGGAGTGTCGGCGTGGATTATGGAGCTCAAATCCTAGAGTATGTACATCTACCTCCGACAGTGCAGCACTCCCTCAGGACTGGCACTGGGGGGAGTGTCAGCCTGGATTATGGAGCTCAAATCCTAGAGTATATACATCTCCCTCTGACAGGGCGGCACTCCCTCAGTACTGGCACCGGGGGGAGAGTCGGCCTGGATTAGGGACCTCAAATCCGAGAGTATATACATCTCCCTCCGACAGTGCAGCACTCCCTCAGTACTGGCACCGGGGGGAGAGTCAGCCTGGATTATGGAGCTCAAACCCTAGAGAATATACATCTCCCTCCGACAGTGCAGCACGCCCTCAGTACTGGCACCGGGGGGAGTGTCAGCCTGGATTATGGAGTTCAAATCCTAGAGTATATACATCTCCCTCCGACAGTGCAGCACAACCTCAGCACTGGCACCGGGGGCAGTAACGACCTGGATTATGGAGCTCGAATCCAAGAGTATATACATCTCCCGCTGACAGTGCAGCACTCCCTCAGTACTGGCACCGGGGGGAGTGTCGGCCTGGATTATGGAGCTCAGATCCTAGAGTATATACATCTCCCTCCGACAGTGCAGCACTCCCTCAGTACTGGCACTGGGGGGAGAGTCGGCCTGGATAATGGACCTCAAATTCGAGAGTATATACATCTCCACTGACAGTGCAGCACTCCCTCAGTACCGGCACCGGGGGGAGTGTCGGCCTGGATAATGGACCTCAAATTCGAGAGTATATACATCTCCCTCCGACAGTGCAGCACTCCCTCAGTACTGGCACCGGGGGGAGAGTCGGCCTGGATTATGGAGCTCAAACCCTAGAGTATATACATCTCCCTCCGACAGTGCAGCACTCCCTCAGTACTGGCACCGGGGGGAGTGTCGGCCTGGATTATGGAGCTCAAACCCTAGAGTATACACATCTCCCTCCGACAGTGCAGCACTCCCTCAGTACTGGCACCGGGGGGGAGTGTCGGCCTGGATTATGGAGCTCAAATCGTAGAGTATATACATCTCGTTCCGACATTGCAGCACTCCCTCAGTACTGACACCGGGGGGGAGTGTCGGCCTGGATTATGGAACACAAATCCTAGAGTGTATACACCTACCCCTGACAGTGCAGCACTCCCTCAGTACTGGCACCGGGGGGAGTGTCGGCCTGGAATATGGAGCTCCAATCCTAGAGTATATACATCTCCCTCCGACAATGCAGCACTCCCTCAGTACTGCCATGGGGGGAGTGTCGGCCTGGATTATGGAGCACAAATCCTAGAGTATATACATCTCCCCCTGTCAGTGCAGCACTCCCTCAGTACTGCCACGGGGGGAGTGTCGGCCTGGATTATGTAGCACAAATCCTAGAGTATGTACATCTCCCTCCGACAGTGCGGCATTCCTCAGTACTGGCACCGGGGGGAGTGTCGGCCAGGATTATGGAGCTCAAATCCTAGAGTATGTACATCTACCTCCGACAGTGCAGCACTCCCTCAGGACTGGCACTGGGGGGAGAGTCAGCCTGGATTATGGAGCTGAAATCATAGAGCCTATACATGTACCTCCAACAGTGCAGCACTCCCTCAGTACTGACACCGGGGCGAGAGTCAGCCTGCATTATGGAGCTGAAATCCTAGAGCATATACATGTACCTCCAACAGTGCAGCACTCCCTCAGTACTGGCACCGGGGGGAGAGTCGGCCTGGATTATGGAGCACAAATCCTAGAGTATATACATCTCCCTCCGACAGTGCAGCACAACCTCAGCACTGGCACCGGGGCAGTAACGGCCTGGATAATGGAGCTCGAATCCTAGAGTATATACATCTCCCTCTGACAGTGCAGCACTCCCTCAGTACTGGCACCGGGGGGAGTGTCGGCCGGGAGTATGGAGCTGAAATCCTAGAGTGTATACATCTCCCTCCTACAGTGCAGCACTCCCTCAGTACTGGCACCGGGGGGAGTGTCGGCCTGGATTATGGAGATCAAATCCTAGAGGATATACATCTACCTCCGACAGTGCAGCACTCCCTCAGTACTGGCACCGGGGGGATTGTCAGCCTGGATTATGGAGCTGAAATCCTAGAGTATATACATCTCCCTCCGACAGTGCAGCACTCCCTCAGTACTGGCACCGGGGGGATTGTCAGCCTCGATAATGGTGCTCAAATCCTAGAATATATACATCTCCCTCCGACAGTGCAGCACTCCCTCAGTACTGGCACCAAGGGGAGTGTCGGCCTGGATTATGGAACTCAAATCCTAGAGTATATACATCTGCATCCGACAGTGCAGCACTCCCTCAGTACTGGCACCGGGGGGGAGTGTCGGCCTGGATTATGGAGCTCAAACCCTAGAGAATATACATCTCCCTCCGACAGTGCAGCACTCCCTCAGTACTGGCATCGGGGGGAGAGTCGGCCTGGAATATGGACCTCAAATCCGAGAGTTTATACATCTCCCACCGACAGTGCAGCACTCCCTCACTACTGGCACCGGGAGGAGTGTCGGCCTGGATTATGGAGTTCAAATCCTTGAGTATATACATCTACCTCCGACAGTGCAGCACTCCCTCAGTACTGGCACCAGAGGAAGTGTCGGCCAGGATTATGGACCTCAAATCCAAGAGTATATACGTCTCCCTCCGACAATGCAGCACTCCCTCGGTACTGGCACCAGGGGGAGTTTCGGCCTGGATTATGGACCGCAAATCCGAGAGTATATACATCTCCCTCCGACAATGCAGCACTCCCTCGGTACTGGCACCGGGGGGGAGTGTCGGCCTGGATTATGGAACTCAAATCCTAGAGTTTATACATCTCCCTCCGACAGTGCAGCACTCCCTCAGTACTGGCACCGGGGGGAGTGTCAGCCTGGATTATGGAGCTCGTATCCTAGAGTATATACATGTATCTCCGACAGTGCAGCACTCCCTCTGTACTGGCCCCGGGGCGAGTGTCGGCCTGGATTATGGAGCACAAATCCAAGAGTATATACATCTCCCTCCGACAGTGCAGCACTCCCTCAGTACTGGCACCAGGGGGAGTGTCGGCCTGGATTATGGAGCTCTGATCCAAGAGTATATGCATCCGTCTCCGACAGTGCAGCACTCCCTCAGTACTGGCACCGGGGCGAGTGTCGGCCTGGATTATGGAGTTCAAATCCTAGAGTATATACATCTCCCTCTGACAGTGCAGCACTCCCTCAGTACTGGCACTGGGGGGAGTGTCAGCCTGGATTATGGAGCACAAATCATAGAGTATATACATCTCCCTCCGACAGTGCAGCACTCCCTCAGTACTGGCACCGGGGGGAGTGTCAGCCTGGATTATGGAGCTGAAATGCTAGAGTATATACATCTCCCTCCGACAGTGCAGCACTCCCTCAGTACTGGCACCGGGGATAACTGTCAGCTTGGAATATGGAACTCAAATCCTAGAGTATATACATCTCCCTCTGACAGTGCAGCGCTCCCTCAGTACTGGCACCGAGGGGAGAGTGTCGGCCTGGATTATAGAACTCAAATCCTAGAGGATATACATCTCCCTCCAACAGTGCAGCACTCCCTCAGTACTGGCACCGGGGGGAGTGTCGGCCTGGATTATGGAACTCAAATCCTGGAGTGTATACATCTCCCTCCGACAGTGCAGCACTCCCTCAGTACTGGCACCGGGGGTAGTGTCAGCCTGGATTATGGAACTCAAATCCTAGAGGATATACATCTCCCTCCGACAGTGCAGCACTCCCTCAGTACTGACAATGGCAGTTTGTGCTGTCAGCCTCGATTATGGAGCTCGAATCCTAGAGTATATACATCTCCCCCTGTCAGTGCAGCACTCCCTCAGTACTGGCACCGGGGGGAGTGTCGGCCTGGATTATGGAACTCATATCCTAGACTATATACATCTCCCTCCGACAGTGCAGCACTCCCTCAGTACTGGCACCGGTGGGAGACTCTGCCTGGATTATGGAGCTCAAATCCTAGAGTATATACATTTCCCTCCGACAGTGCAGCACTCCCTCAGTACTGGCACCTGGAGGAGTGTCGGCCTGGATTATGGAGCTGAAATCCTAGAGTATATAGATCTCCCACCGACAGTGCAGCACTCCCTCAGTACTGGCATCGGGGGGAGAGTCGGCCTCGATTATGGACCTCAAATCCGAGAGTTTATTCATCTCCCATCGACAGTGCAGCACTCCCTCACTACTGGCACCGGGAGGAGTGTCGGCCTGGATTATGGAGTTCAAATACTAGAGTATAGACATCTACCTCCGACAGTGCAGCACTCCCTCAGTACTGGCACCAGAGGAAGTGTCGGCCAGGATTATGGAGCTCAAATCCTAGAGTGTATACACCTCCCCCCGTCAGTGCAGCACTCCCTCAGCACTGGCACCGGGGGCAGTGACGGCCTGGATTATGGAGCACGAATCCTTGATTATATACATCTCCCTCCAGCAGTGCAGCACTCCCTCAGTACTGCCACGGGGGGAGTGTCGGCCTGGATTATGGAGCACAAATCCTAGAGTATATACATCTCCCCCTGTCAGTGCAGCACTCCCTCAGTACTGCCACGGGGGGAGTGTCGGCCTGGATTATGGAGCACAAATCCTAGAGTATGTACATCTCCCTCCGACAGTGCGGCATTCCTCAGTACTGGCACCGGGGGGAGTGTCGGCCTGGTATATGGAGCTCAAATCCTAGAGTATATACATGTACCACCAACAGTGCAGCACTCCCTCAGTACTGGCACCGGGTGGAGTGTCAGCCTGGATCATGGAGATCTAATCCTAGAGTATATACATCTCCCTCCGACAGTGCAGCACTCCCTCTGTACTGGCACCGGGGGGAGTGTCGGCCTGGATTATGGAACTCAAATCCTAGACTATATACATCTCCCTCCGACAGTGCAGCACTCCCTCAGTACTGGCACCGGGAGGAGTGTCGGCCTGGATTATGGAGCTCAAACCGTAGAGAATATACATCTCCCTCCGACAGTGCAGCACTCCCTCAGTACTGGCACCGGGGGGAGTGTCGGCCTGGATTATGGAACTCAAACCCTAGAGATTATACATCTCCCTCCGACAGTGCAGCACTCCCTCACTACTGGCACCGGGAGGAGTGTCGGCCTGGATTATGGAGTTCAAATCCTAGAGTATAGACATCTACCTCCGACAGTGCAGCACTCCCTCAGTACTTGCACCAGAGGAAGTGTCGGCCAGGATTATGGAGCTCAAATCCTAGAGTATTTACATCTCCCTCCGACAGTGCAGCACTCCCTCGGTACTGGCACCGGGGGGGAGTGTCGGTCTGGATTATGGAGCTCAAATCCTAGAGTTTATACATCTCCCGCTGACAGGGCAGCACTCCCTCAGTACTGGCACCGGGGGGGAGTGTCGACCTGGATTATGGACCTCAAATCCGAGAGTATATACATCTCCACCGACAGTGCAGCACTCCCTCAGTACCGGCACCGGGATGAGTGTCGGCCTGGATTATGGACCTCAAATCCTAGAGTATATACATCTCCCTCCGACAGTGCAGCACTCCCTCAGTACTGGCACCGGGGGGAGTGTCAGCCTGGATTATGGAGTTCAAATCCTAGAGTATAGACATCTCCCTCCGACAGTGCAGCACTCCCTCGGTTCTGGCACCGGGGGGGGAGTGTCGGCGTGGATTATGGAGCTCAAATCCTAGAGTATGTACATCTCCCTCCGACAGTGCAGCGCTCCCTCAGGACTGGCACTGGGGGGAGTGTCGGCCTGGTATATGGAGCTCAAATCCTAGAGTATATACATGTACCACCAACAGTGCAGCACTCCTTCAGTACTGGCACCGGGTGGAGTGTCAGCCTGGATCATGGAGATCTAATCCTAGAGTATATACATCTCCCGCTGACAGTGCAGCACTCCCTCAGGACTGGCACCGGGGGGAGTGTCGGCCTGGATTATGGAGCTCAAATCCTAGAGCGTATACATGTACCACCAACAGTGCAGCACTCCTTCAGTACAGGCACCGGGTGGAGTGTCAGCCTGGATCATGGCGATCTAATCCTAGAGTATATACATCTCCCGCTGACAGTGCAGCACTCCCTCAGTACTGGCACCGGGGGGAGTGTCGGCCTGGAATATGGTGCTCCAATCCTAGAGTATTTACATCTCCCTCCGACAGTGCAGCACTCCCTCGGTACTGGCACCGGGGGGAGTGTCGGTCTGGATTATGGAGCTCAAATCCTAGATTTTATACATCTCCCGCTGACAGGGCAGCACTCCCTCAGTACTGGCACCGGGGGGGAGTGTCGACCTGGATTATGGACCTCAAATCCGAGAGTATATACATCTCCCTCCGACAGTGCAGCACTCCCTCAGTACTGGCACCGGGGGGAGAGTCAGCCTGGATTATGGAGCTCAAATCCTAGAGTATATACATCTCCCTCCGACAGTGCAGCACTCCCTCGGTTCTGGCACCGGGGGGAGTGTCGTCCTGGATTATGGAACTCAAATCCTAGAGTATATACATCTCCCTCTGACAGTGCAGCACTCCCTCAGTACTGGCACCGGGGGAGTGTCGGCCTGGATTATGGAGCTCAAACCCTAGAGGATATACAGTTCCCGCTGACAGTGCAGCACTCCCTCAGTATTGGCACCGGGGGGGAGTGTCGGCCTGGATTATGGAGCTCAAATCCTAGAGTATATACATCTCCCTCCGACAGTGCAGCACTCCCTCAGTACTGGCACCGGGGGGGAGTGTCGGCCTGGATTATGGAGCTCAAATCCTAGAGTATATACATCTCCGTCCGACATTGCAGCACTCCCTCAGTACTGGCTCCGTGGGGAGTGTCGGCCTGGATTATGGAACACAAATCCTAGAGTGTATACACCTACCCCTGACAGTGCAGCACTCCCTCAGTACTGGCACCGGGGGGGAGTGTCGGCGTGGATTATGGAGCTCAAATCCTAGAGTATGTACATCTACCTCCGACAGTGCAGCACTCCCTCAGTACTGCCACGGGGGGAGTGTCGGCCTGGATTATGGAGCACAAATCCTAGAGTATATACATCTCCCCCTGTCAGTGCAGCACTCCCTCAGTACTGCCACGGGGGGAGTGTCGGCCTGGATTATGGAGCACAAATCCTAGAGTATGTACATCTCCCTCCGACAGTGCGGCATTCCTCAGTACTGGCACCGGGGGGAGTGTCGGCCTGGTATATGGAGCTCAAATCCTAGAGTATATACATGTACCACCAACAGTGCAGCACTCCTTCAGTACTGGCACCGGGTGGAGTGTCAGCCTGGATCATGGAGATCTAATCCTAGAGTATATAGATCTCCCGGTGACAGTGCAGCACTCCCTCAGGACTGGCACCGGGGGGAGTGTCGGCCTGGATTATGGAGCTCAAATCCTAGAGCGTATACATGTACCACCAACAGTGCAGCACTCCTTCAGTACTGGCACCGGGTGGAGTGTCAGCCTGGATCATGGAGATCTAATCCTAGAGTATATACATCTCCCGCTGACAGTGCAGCACTCCCTCAGTACTGGCACCGGGGGGAGTGTCGGCCTGGAATATGGTTCTCCAATCCTAGAGTATATACATTTCCCTCCGACAGTGCAGCACTCCCTCAGTCCTGGCACCGGGGGGAGTGTCGGCCTGGATTATGGAACTCAAATCCTAGACTATATACATCTCCCTCCGACAGTGCAGCACTCCCTCAGTACTGGCACCGGGGGGGGAGTGTCGGCCTGGATTATGGAGCTCAAATCCTAGAGTATATACATCTCCCTCCGACAGTGCAGCACTTCCTCAGTACTGGCACCGGGGGGGAATGTCGACCTGGATTATGGACCTCAAATCCGAGAGTATATAAATCTCCCACCGACAGTGCAGCACTCCCTCAGTACTGGCACCGGGGGGAGTGTCGGCCTGGATTATGGAACTCAAACCCTAGAGAATATACATCTCCCTCCGACAGTGCAGCACTCCCTCACTACTGGCACCAGGAGGAGTGTCGGCCTGGATTATGGAGTTCAAATCCTAGAGTATAGACATCTACCTCCGACAGTGCAGCACTCCCTCAGTACTGGCACCAGAGGAAGTGTCGGCCAGGATTATGGAGCTCAAATCCTAGAGTATTTACATCTACCTCCGACAGTGCAGCACTCCCTCAGTACTGGCACCGGGGGGAGTGTCGGCCTGGATAATGGACCTCAAATCCTAGAGTTTATACATCTCCCGCTGACAGGGCAGCACTCCCTCAGTACTGGCACCGGGGGGGAGTGTCGACCTGGATTATGGACCTCAAATCCGAGAGTATATACATCTCCCTCCGACAGTGCAGCACTCCCTCAGTACTGGCACCGGGGGGAGTGTCGGCCTGGATTATGGAGCTCAAACCCTAGAGAATATACATCTCCCTCCGACAGTGCAGCACTCCCTCAGTACTGGCACCGGGGGGAGAGTCGGCCTGGATAATGGACCTCAAATTCGAGAGTATATACATCTCCACCGACAGTGCAGCACTCCCTCAGTACTGGCACCGGGATGAGTGTCGGCCTGGATTATGGACCTCAAATCCTAGAGTATAGACATCTCCCTCCGACAGTGCAGCACTCCCTCTGTACTGGCACCGGGGGGAGTGTCAGCCTGGATTATGGAGTTCAAATCCTAGAGTATAGACATCTTCTTCCGACAGTGCAGCACAACCTCAGCACTGGCACCGGGGGCAGTAACGACCTGGATTATGGAGCTCGAATCCTAGAGAATATACATCTCCCTCTGACAGTGCAGCACTCCCTCAGTACTGGCACCGGGGGGAGTGTCGGCCTGGAGTATGGAGCTGAAAGCCTAGAGTATATACATCTCCCTCCGACAGTGCAGCACTCCCTCAGTACTGGCACCGGGGGGAGTGTCGGCCTGGATTATGGAGATCAAATCCTAGAGGATATACATCTACCTCCGACAGTGCAGCACTCCCTCAGTACTGGCACCGTGGGGAGTGTCGGCCTGGATTATGGAACACAAATCCTAGAGTGTATACACCTACCCCTGACAGTGCAGCACTCCCTCAGTACTGGCACCGGGGGGGGGGAGTGTCGGCGTGGATTATGGAGCTCAAATCCTAGAGTATGTACATCTCCCTCCGACAGTGCAGCACTCCCTCAGGACTGGCACTGGGGGGAGTGTCGGCCTGGTATATGGAGCTCAAATCCTAGAGTATATACATGTACCACCAACAGTGCAGCACTCCTTCAGTACTGGCACCGGGTGGAGTGTCAGCCTGGATCATGGAGATCCAATCCTAGAGTATATACATCTCCCGCTGACAGTGCAGCACTCCCTCAGGACTGGCACCGGGGGGAGTGTCGGCCTGGATTATGGAGCTCAAATCCTAGAGCGTGTACATGTACCACCAACAGTGCAGCACTCCTTCAGCACTGGCACCGGGGGCAGTGACGGCCTGGACTATGGAGCTCGAATCCTTGAGTATATACATCTCCCTCCGACAGTGCAGCACTCCCTCAGTACTGCCACGGGGGGAGTGTCGGCCTGGATTATGGAGCACAAATCCTAGAGTATATACATCTCCCCCTGTCAGTGCAGCACTCCCTCAGTACTGCCACGGGGGGAGTGTCGGCCTGGATTATGGAGCACAAATCCTAGAGTATGTACATCTTCCTCCGACAGTGCAGCACTCCCTCAGTACTGGCACCGGGGGGAGTGTCGGCCTGGTATATGGAGCTCAAATCCGAGAGTATATAAATCTCCCTCCGACAGTGCAGCACTCCCTCAGTACTGGCACCGGGTGGAGTGTCAGCCTGGATCATGGAGCTCAAATCCTAGAGTATATACATCTCCCGCTGACAGTGCAGCACTCCCTCAGTACTGGCACCGGGGGGAGTGTCGGCCTGGATTATGGAACTCAATTCCTAGACTATATACATCTCCCTCCGACAGTGCAGCACTCCCTCAGTACTGGCACCGGGGGGAGAGTCGGCCTGGATTATGGAGCTCAAATCCTAGAGTATATACATCTCCCTCCGACAGTGCAGCACTCCCTCAGTACTGGCACCGGGAGGAGTGTCGGCCTGGATTATGGAGCTCAAACCCTAGAGAATATACATCTCCCTCCGACAGTGCAGCACTCCCTCAGTACTGGCACCGGGGGGAGTGTCAGCCTGGATTATGGAGCTCAAATCCTAGAGTATATACATCTCCCTCCGACAGTGCAGCACTCCCACAGCACTGGCATCGGGGGGAGAGTCGGCCTGGATTATGGAGCTCAAATCCTAGAGTATGTACATCTCCCTCCGACAGTGCAGCACTCCCTCAGTACTGGCACCGGGGTGAGTGTCGGCCTGGATTATGGACCTCAAATCCGAGAGTATATAAATCTCCAACCGACAGTGCAGCACTCCCTCAGTACTGGCACCGGGATGAGTGTCGGCCTGGATTATGGACCTCAAATCCTAGAGTATATACATCTCCCTCCGACAGTGCAGCACTCCCTCTGTACTGGCACCGGGGGGAGTGTCGGCCTGGATTATGGAGTTCAAATCCTAGAGTATAGACATCTTCTTCCGACAGTGCAGCACAACCTCAGCACTGGCACGGGGGCAGTAACGACCTGGATTATGGAGCTCGAATCCTAGAGAATATACATCTCCCTCTGACAATGCAGCACTCCCTCAGCACTGGCACCGGGGGGAGTGTCGGCCTGGAGTATGGAGCTGAAAGCCTAGAGTATATACATCTCCCTCCGACAGTGCAGCACTCCCTCAGTACTGGCACCGGGGGGAGTGTCGGCCTGGATTATGGAGATCAAATCCTAGAGGATATACATCTACCTCCGACAGTGCAGCACTCCCTCAGTACTGGTACCGTGGGGAGTGTCGGCCTGGATTATGGAACACAAATCCTAGAGTGTATACACCTACCCCTGACAGTGCAGCACTCCCTCAGTACTGGCACCGGGGGGGGGAGTGTCGGCGTGGATTATGGAGCTCAAATCCTAGAGTATGTACATCTCCCTCCGACAGTGCAGCACTCCCTCAGGACTGGCACTGGGGGGAGTGTCGGCCTGGTATATGGAGCTCAAATCCTAGAGTATATACATGTACCACCAACAGTGCAGCACTCCTTCAGTACTGGCACCGGGTGGAGTGTCAGCCTGGATCATGGAGATCTAATCCTAGAGTATATACATCTCCCGCTGACAGTGCAGCACTCCCTCAGGACTGGCACCGGGGGGAGTGTCGGCCTGGTATATGGAGCTCAAATCCTAGAGCGTATACATGTACCACCAACAGTGCAGCACTCCTTCAGCACTGGCAAAGGGGGCAGTGACGGCCTGGACTATGGAGCTCGAATCCTTGAGTATATACATCTCCCTCCGACAGTGCAGCACTCCCTCAGTACTGCCACGGGGGGAGTGTCGGCCTGGATTATGGAGCACAAATCCTAGAGTATATACATCTCCCCCTGTCAGTGCAGCACTCCCTCAGTACTGGCACCGGGTGGAGTGTCAGCCTGGATCATGGAGATCTAATCCTAGAGTATATACATCTCCCGCTGACAGTGCAGCACTCCCTCAGTACTGGCACCGGGGGGAGTGTCGGCCTGGATTATGGAACTCAATTCCTAGACTATATACATCTCCCTCCGACAGTGCAGCACTCCCTCAGTACTGGCACCGGGGGGGAGTGTCGGCCTGGATTATGGAGCTCAAATCCTAGAGTATATACATCTCCCTCCGACAGTGCAGCACTTCCTCAGTACTGGCACCGGGGGGGAGTGTCGACCTGGATTATGGACCTCAAATCCGAGAGTATATAAATCTCCCACCGACAGTGCAGCACTCCCTCAGTACTGGCACCGGGGGGAGTGTCGGCCTGGATTATGGAACTCAAACCCTAGAGAATATACATCTCCCTCCGACAGTGCAGCACTCCCTCACTACTGGCACCGGGAGGAGTGTCGGCCTGGATTATGGAGTTCAAATCCTAGAGTATAGACATCTACCTCCGACAGTGCAGCACTCCCTCAGTACTGGCACCAGAGGAAGTGTCGGCCAGGATTATGGAGCTCAAATCCTCGAGTATTTACATCTCCCTCCGACAGTGCAGCACTCCCTCAGTACTGGCACCGGGGGGGAGTGTCGGTCTGGATTATGGAGCTCAAATCCAAGAGTTTATACATCTCCCTCCGACAGTGCAGCACTCCCTCAGTACTGGCACCGGGGGGAGTGTCGGCCTGGATAATGGACCTCAAATCCTAGAGTTTATACATCTCCCGCTGACAGGGCAGCACTCCCTCAGTACTGGCACCGGGGGGGAGTGTCGACCTGGATTATGGACCTCAAATCCGAGAGTATATACATCTCCCTCCGACAGTGCAGCACTCCCTCAGTACTGGCACCGGGGGGAGAGTCAGCCTGGATTATGGAGCTCAAACCCTAGAGAATATACATCTCCCTCCGACAGTGCAGCACTCCCTCAGTACTGGCACCGGGGGTAGAGTCGGCCTGGATAATGGACCTCAAATTCGAGAGTATATACATCTCCACCGACAGTGCAGCACTCCCTCAGTACTGGCACCGGGATGAGTGTCGGCCTGGATTATGGACCTCAAATCCTAGAGTATATACATCTCCCTCCGACAGTGCAGCACTCCCTCTGTACTGGCACCGGGGGGAGTGTCAGCCTGGATTATGGAGTTCAAATCCTAGAGTATAGACATCTCCCTCCGACAGTGCAGCACAACCTCAGCACTGGCACCGGGGGCAGTAACGACCTGGA
This sequence comes from Isurus oxyrinchus, assembly GCA_026770705.1. Taxonomy (NCBI): domain Eukaryota; kingdom Metazoa; phylum Chordata; class Chondrichthyes; order Lamniformes; family Lamnidae; genus Isurus; species Isurus oxyrinchus. The sequence continues at coordinate 82,154 of JANJGN010000847.1, read as the reverse complement.
TTATGGAGCTCGAATCCTAGAGTATATACATCTCCCTCTGACAGTGCAGCACTCCCTCAGTACTGGCACCGGGGGGAGTGTCGGCCTGGAGTATGGAGCTGAAATCCTAGAGTATATACATCTCCCTCCGACAGTGCAGCACTCCCTCAGTACTGACACCGGGGGGAGTGTCGGCCTGGATTATGGAGATCAAATCCTAGAGGATATACATCTACCTCCGACAGTGCAGCACTCTCTCAGTACTGGCACCGGGGGGAGTGTCAGCCTGGATTATGGAGCTGAAATCCTAGAGTATATTGATTTCCCTCCGACAGTGCAGCATTCCCTCAGTACAGGCACCGGGGGGAGTGTCGGCCTGGATTATTGAACTCAAATCCTAGACTATATACATCTCCCTCCGACAGTGCAGCACTCCCTCAGTACTGGCACCGGTGGGAGACTCTGCCTGGATTATGGAGCTCAAATCCTAGAGTATATACATCTCCCTCCGACAGTGCAGCACTCCCTCAGTACTGGCTCTGGAGGAGTGTCAGCCTGGATTATGGAGTCCAAATACTAGAGTATAGACATCAACCTCCGACAGTGCAGCACTCCCTCAGTACTGGCACCAGAGGAAGTGTCGGCCAGGATTATGGAGCTCAAATCCTAGAGTATATACATCTCCCTCTGACAGTGCAGCACTCCCTCAGTACTGGCACCGGGGGGAGTGTCAGCCAGGATTATGGAGTTCAAATCCTAGAGTATATACATCTCCCTCCGACAGTGCAGCACTCCCTCAGTACTGGCACCGGGGGCAGTGTCGGCCTGGATTATGGAGCTCAAATCCAAGAGTATATACATCTCCCTCTGACAGGGCGGCACTCCCTCAGTACTGGCACCGGGGGGAGTGTCGGCCTGGAATATGGAGCTCCAATCCTAGAGTATATACATCTCCCTCCGACAGTGCAGCACTCCCTCAGTACTGCCACGGGGGGAGTGTTGGCCTGGATTATGGAGCACAAATCCTAGAGTATATACATCTCCCCCTGTCAGTGCAGCACTCCCTCAGTACTGCCACGGGGGGAGTGTCGGCCTGGATTATGGAGCACAAATCCTAGAGTATGTACATCTCCCTCCGACAGTGCGGCATTCCTCAGTACTGGCACCGGGGGGAGTGTCGGCCTGGTATATGGAGCTCAAATCCTAGAGTATATACATGTACCACCAACAGTGCAGCACTCCTTCAGTACTGGCACCGGGCGGAGTGTCAGCCTGGATCATGGAGATCTAATCCTAGAGTATATACATCTCCCGCTGACAGTGCAGCACTCCCTCAGGACTGGCACCGGGGGGAGTGTCGGCCTGGATTATGGAGCTCAAATCCTAGAGCGTATACATGTACCACCAACAGTGCAGCACTCCTTCAGTACTGGCAGCGGGTGGAGTGTCAGCCTGGATCATGGAGATCTAATCCTAGAGTATATACATCTCCCTCCGACAGTGCAGCACTCCCTCAGTAGTGGCACCGGGGGGAGTGTCGGCCTGGAATATGGTGCTCCAATCCTAGAGTATATACATTTCCCTCCGACAGTGCAGCACTCCCTCAGTACTGGCACCGGGGGGACTGTCGGCCTGGATTATGGAACTCAAATCCTAGACTATATACATCTCCCTCCGACAGTGCAGCACTCCCTCAGTACTGGCACCGGGGGGGAGTGTCGGCCTGGATTATGGAGCTCAAATCCTAGAGTATATACATCTCCCTCCGACAGTGCAGCACTTCCTCAGTACTGGCACCGGGGGGGAGTGTCGACCTGGATTATGGACCTCAAATCCGAGAGTATATAAATCTCCCACCGACAGTGCAGCACTCCCTCAGTATTGGCACCGGGGGGCGTGTCGGCCTGGATTATGGAGCTCAAATCCTAGAGAATATACATCTCCCTCCGACAGTGCAGCACTCCCTCACTACTGGCACCGGGAGGAGTGTCGGCCTGGATTATGGAGTTCAAATCCTAGAGTATAGACATCTACCTCCGACAGTGCAGCACTCCCTCAGTACTGGCACCAGAGGAAGTGTCGGCCAGGATTATGGAGCTCAAATCCTCGAGTATTTACATCTCCCTCCGACAGTGCAGCACTCCCTCAGTACTGGCACCGGGGGGGAGTGTCGGTCTGGATTATGGAGCTCAAATCCAAGAGTTTATACATCTCCCTCCGACAGTGCAGCACTCCCTCAGTACTGGCACCGGGGGGAGTGTCGGCCTGGATAATGGACCTCAAATCCTAGAGTTTATACATCTCCCGCTGACAGGGCAGCACTCCCTCAGTACTGGCACCGGGGAGGAGTGTCGACCTGGATTATGGACCTCAAATCCGAGAGTATATACATCTCCCTCCGACAGTGCAGCACTCCCTCAGTACTGGCACCGGGGGGAGAGTCAGCCTGGATTATGGAGCTCAAACCCTAGAGAATATACATCTCCCTCCGACAGTGCAGCACTCCCTCAGTACTGGCACCGGGGGGAGTGTCAGCCTGGATTATGGAGTTCAAATCCTAGAGTATAGACATCTCCCTCCGACAGTACAGCACAACCTCAGCACTGGCACCGGGGGCTGTAACGGCCTGGATTATGGAGCTCGAATCCTAGAGTATATACATCTCCCTCTGACAGTGCAGCACTCCCTCAGTACTGGCACCGGGGGGAGTGTCGGCCTGGAGTATGGAGCTGAAATCCTAGAGTATATACATCTCCCTCCGACAGTGCAGCACTCCCTCAGTACTGACACCGGGGGGAGTGTCGGCCTGGATTATGGAGATCAAATCCTAGAGGATATACATCTACCTCCGACAGTGCAGCACTCCCTCAGTACTGGCACCGGGGGGAGTGTCAGCCTGGATTATGGAGCTGAAATCCTAGAGTATATTGATTTCCCTCCGACAGTGCAGCATTCCCTCAGTACAGGCACCGGGGGGGAGTGTCGGCCTGGATTATTGAACTCAAATCCTAGACTATATACATCTCCCTCCGACAGTGCAGCACTCCCTCAGTACTGGCACCGGTGGGAGCCTCTGCCTGGATTATGGAGCTCAAATCCTAGAGTATATACATCTCCCTCCGACAGTGCAGCACTCCCTCAGTACTGGCTCTGGAGGAGTGTCAGCCTGGATTATGGAGTCCAAATACTAGAGTATAGACATCAACCTCCGACAGTGCAGCACTCCCTCAGTACTGGCACCAGAGGAAGTGTCGGCCAGGATTATGGAGCTCAAATCCTAGAGCATATACACCTCCCCCCGGCAGTGCAGCACTCCCTCAGTACTGGCACCGGGGGGGAGTGTCGACCTGGATTATGGAACTCAAATCCGAGAGTATATACATCTCCCACCGACAGTGCAGCACTCCCCCAGTACTGACACCGGGGGGAGTGTCGGCCTGGATTATGGAGCTCAAATCCTAGAGTATATACATCTCCCTCCGACAGTGCAGCACTCCCTCAGTACTGGCACCGGGGCGAGTGTCGGCCGGGATTATGGAACACAAATCCTAGAGTGTATACACCTCCCCCCGTCAGTGCAGCACTCCCTCAGTACTGGCACCGGGGGCAGTGTCGGCCTGGATTATGGAACTCAAATCCTAGAGTATATACATCTCCCTCTGACAGTGCAGCACTCCCTCAGTACTGGCACCGGGGGGAGTGTCAGCCTGGATTATGGAGTTCAAATCCTAGAGTATAGACATCTACCTCCGACAGTGCAGCACTCCCTCAGTACTGGCACCAGAGGAAGTGTCGGCCAGGATTAATGGGTTCAAATCCTGGAGTATATACATCTCCCTCCGACAGTGCAGCACTCCCTCAGTAGAGGCACCGGGGGGAGTGTCGGTCTGGATTATGGAACTCAAATCCAAGAGTATATACATCTCCCTCCAACAGTGCAGCACTCCCTCAGTACTGGCACCGGGGGGAGTGTCGGTCTGGATTATGGTGCTCAAATCCTAGAGTTTATACATCTCCCTCCGACAGTGCAGCACTCCCTCAGTACTGGCACCGGTGGGGGTGTCGGCCTGGATTATGGAGCTCAAATCCTAGAGTATATACATCTCCGTCCGACATTGCAGCACTCCCTCAGTACTGGCTCCGTGGGGAGTGTCGGCCTGGATTATGGAACACAAATCCTAGAGTGTATACATCTCCCTCCGACAGTGCAGCACTCCCTCAGTACTGGCACCTGGGGGGAGTGTCGGTGTGGATTATGGAGCTCAAATCCTAGAGTATGTACATCTACCTCCGACAGTGCAGCACTCCCTCAGGACTGGCACTGGGGGGAGAGTCAGCCTGGATTATGGAGCTGAAATCATAGAGCCTATACATGTACCTCCAACAGTGCAGCACTCCCTCAGTACTGACACCGGGGGGAGAGTCAGCCTGCATTATGGAGCTGAAATCCTAGAGCATATACATGTACCTCCAACAGTGCAGCACTCCCTCAGTACTGGCACCGGGGGGAGAGTCAGCCTGGATTATGGAGCTCAAATCCTAGAGTATATACATCTCCCTCCGACAGTGCAGCACAACCTCAGCACTGGCACCGGGGGCTGTAACGGCCTGGATTATGGAGCTCGAATCCTAGAGTATATACATCTCCCTCTGACAGTGCAGCACTCCCTCAGTACTGGCACCGGGGGGAGTGTCGGCCTGGAGTATGGAGCTGAAATCCTAGAGTATATACATCTCCCTCCGACAGTGCAGCACTCCCTCAGTATTGGCACCGGGGGGAGTGTCGGCCTGGATTATGGAGATCAAATCCTAGAGGATATACATCTACCTCCGACAGTGCAGCACTCCCTCAGTACTGGCACCGGGGGGATTGTCAGCCTGGATTATGGAGCTGAAATCCTAGAGTATATACATCTCCCTCCGACAGTGCAGCACTCCCTCAGTACTGGCACCGGTGGGAGACTCTGCCTGGATTATAGAGCTCAAATTCTAGAGTATATACATGTACCACCAACAGTGCAGCACTCCCTCAGTACTGGCACCGGGTGGAGTGTCACCCTGGATCATGGAGATCTAATCCTAGAGTATATACATCTCCCGCTGACAGTGCAGCACTCCCTCAGGACTGGCACCGGGGGGAGTGTCGGCCTGGATTATGCAGCTCAAATCCTAGAGCGTATACATGTACCACCAACAGTGCAGCACTCCCTCAGTACTGGCACCGGGTGGAGTGTCAGCGTGGATCATGGAGATCTAATCCTAGAGTATATACATCTCCCGCTGACAGTGCAGCACTCCCTCAGTACTGGCACCGGGGGGAGTGTCAGCCTGGAATATGGTGCTCCAATCCTAGAGTATATACATCTCCCTCCGACAGTGCAGCACTCCCTCAGTACTGGCACCGGGGGGAGTGTCGGCCTGGATTATGGAACTCAAATCCTAGACTATATACATCTCCCTCCGACAGTGCAGCACTCCCTCAGTACTGGCACCGGGAGGAGTGTCGGCCTGGATTATGGAGCTCAAATCCTAGAGTATATACATCTCCCTCCGACAGTGCAGCACTCCCTCAGTACTGGCATCGGGGGGAGACTCGGCCTGGATTAGGGACCTCAAATCCGAGAGTATATAAATCTCCCACCGACAGTGCAGCACTCCCTCAGTACTGGCACCAGAGGAAGTGTCGGCCAGGATCATGGAGCTCAAATCCTAGAGTATTTACATCTCCCTCCGACAGTGCAGCACTCCCTCGGTACTGGCACCGGGGGGGAGTGTCGGTCTGGATTATGGAGCTCAAATCCTAGAGTTTATACATCTCCCTCCGACAGTGCAGCACTCCCTCAGTACTGGCACCGGGAGGAGTGTCGGCCTGGATTATGGAGCTCAAACCCTAGAGAATATACATCTCCCTCCGACAGTGCAGCACTCCCTCAGTACTGGCACCGGGGGGAGAGTCGGCCTGGATAATGGACCTCAAATTCGAGAGTATATACATCTCCACCGACAGTGCAGCACTCCCTCAGTACTGGCACCGGGGGGAGTGTCAGCCTGGATTATGGAGTTCAAATCCTAGAGTATATACATCTCCCTCCGACAGTGCAGCACTCCCTCGGTTCTGGCACCGGGGGGAGTGTCGGCCTGGATTATGGAACTCAAATCCTAGAGTATATACATCTCCCTCTGACAGTGCAGCACTCCCTCAGTACTGGCACCGGGGGGAGTGTCGGCCTGGATTATGGAACTCAAATCCTAGAGTATATACATCTCCCTCCAACAGTGCAGCACTCCCTCAGTACTGGCACCGGGGGGAGTGTCGGCCTGGATTATGGAGCTCAAATCCTAGAGTATATACAGTTCCCGCTGACAGTGCAGCACTCCCTCAGTACTGGCACCGAGGGGGAGTGTCGGCCTGGATTATGGAACACAAATCCTAGAGTATATACATCTCCGTCCGACAGTGCAGCACTCCCTCAGTACTGGCACCGGGGGGAGTGTCGGCCTGGATTATGGAACTCAAATCCTAGAGTATATACAGTTCCCGCTGACAGTGCAGCACTCCCTCAGTACTGGCACCGAGGGGGAGTGTCGGCCTGGATTATGGAACACAAATCCTAGAGTATATACATCTCCGTCCGACAGTGCAGCACTCCCTCAGTACTGGCTCCGTGGGGAGTGTCGGCCAGGATTATGGAACACAAATCCTAGAGTGTATACACCTACCCCTGACAGTGCAGCACTCCCTCAGTACTGGCACCGGGGGGAGTGTCGGCGTGGATTATGGAGCTCAAATCCTAGAGAATGTACATCTACCTCCGACAGTGCAGCACTCCCTCAGGACTGGCACTGGGGGGAGTGTCGGCCTGGTATATGGAGCTCAAATCCTAGAGTATATACATGTACCACCAACAGTGCAGCACTCCTTCAATACTGGCACCGGGTGGAGTGTCAGCCTGGATCATGGAGATCTAATCCTAGAGTATATACATCTCCCGCTGACAGTGCAGCACTCCCTCAGGACTGGCACCGGGGGGAGTGTCGGCCTGGATTATGCAGCTCAAATCCTAGAGCGTATACATGTACCACCAACAGTGCAGCACTCCCTCAGTACTGGCACCGGGTGGAGTGTCACCCTGGATCATGGAGATCTAATCCTAGAGTATATACATCTCCCGCTGACAGTGCAGCACTCCCTCAGGACTGGCACCGGGGGGAGTGTCGGCCTGGATTATGCAGCTCAAATCCTAGAGCGTATACATGTACCACCAACAGTGCAGCACTCCTTCAGTACTGGCACCGGGTGGAGTGTCAGCCTGGATCATGGAGATCTAATCCTAGAGTATATACATCTCCCGCTGACAGTGCAGCACTCCCTCAGTACTGGCACCGGGGGGAGTGTCAGCCTGGAATATGGTGCTCCAATCCTAGAGTATATACATCTCCCTCCGACAGTGCAGCACTCCCTCAGTACTGGCACCGGGGGGAGTGTCGGCCTGGATTATGGAACTCAAATCCTAGACTATATACATCTCCCTCCGACAGTGCAGCACTCCCTCAGTACTGGCACCGGGAGGGAGTGTCGGCCTGGATTATGGAGCTCAAACCCTAGAGAATATACATCTCCCTCCGACAGTGCAGCACTCCCTCAGCACTGGCACCGGGAGGAGTGTCGGCCTGGATTATGGAGTTCAAATCCTAGAGTATATACATCTCCCTCCGACAGTGCAGCACTCCCTCAGTACTGGCACCAGAGGAAGTGTCGGCCAGGATTATGGAGCTCAAATCCTAGAGTATTTACATCTCCCTCCGACAGTGCAGCACTCCCTCGGTACTGGCACCGGGGGGGAGTGTCGGTCTGGATTATGGAGCTCAAAGACTAGAGTTTATACATCTCCCTCCGACAGTGCAGCACTCCCTCAGTACTGGCACCGGGGGGAGTGTCGGCGTGGATTATGGAGCTCAAATCCTAGAGAATGTACATCTACCTCCGACAGTGCAGCACTCCCTCAGGACTGGCACTGGGGGGAGTGTCAGCCTGGATTATGGAGCTCAAATCCTAGAGTATATACATCTCCCTCTGTCAGGGCGGCACTCCCTCAGTACTGGCACCGGGGGGAGTGTCGGCCTGGAATATGGAGCTCCAATCCTAGAGTATATACATCTCCCTCCGACAGTGCAGCACTCCCTCAGTACTGGCACCGGTGGGAGAGTCTGTCTGGATTATGGAGCTCAAAACCTAGATATACATCTCCCTCCGACAGTGCAGCACTCCCTCAGTACTGGCACCGGGAGGAGTGTCAGCCTGGATTATGGAGCTCAAATCCTAGAGTATATACATCTCCCTCCGACAGTGGAGCACTCCCTCAGTACTGGCACCGGGCGGGAGTGTCAGCCTGGATTATGGAGCTCAAATCCTAGAGTATATACATCTCCCTCTGACAGTGCAGCACTCCCTCAGTACTGGCACCAGGGGAAGAGTCAGCCTGGAATATGGAGCTCTAATCCTAGAGTTTATACATGTACCTCCGACAGTGCAGCACTCCCTCAGTACTGGCACTGGGGGGAGTGTCGGCCTGGATTATGGAAATCAAATCCTAGAGTATATACATCTCCCTCCGACAGTGCAGCACTCCCTCAGTACTGGCACCGGGGGGAGTGTCGGCCTGGATTATGGACCTCAAATTCTAGAGTATATACATCTCCCTCCGACAGTGCAGCACTCCCTCAGTACTGGCACCGGGGGAGTGTCGGCCTGGATTGTGGAATTCAAATCCTGGAGTATATACATCTCCCTCCGACAGTGCAGCACTCCCTCAGTACTGGCACCGGGGGGAGTGTCAGCCTGGATTATGGAGCTCAATTCCAAGCGTATATACATCTCCCTCCGACAGTGCAGCACTCCCACAGTACTGGCACCGCCAGTACTGGATACTGTACAGGATACTGTCTGCTTTGTTACCCGCTCTCTCACCCTGTGTCTTATACCAGCTCAACACACCCTCCCTGCTCTTGTACTCTCTGCCCCTATTAATAAAGCCCAGGATACTGTCTGCTTTATTACCCGCTCTCTCACCCTGTGTCTTATACCAGCTCAACACACCCTCCCTGCTCTTGTACTCTCTGTCACTATTAATAAAGCCCAGGATACTGTCTGCTTTATTACCCGCTCTCTCTCAGTCTGTGTCTTATACCAGCTCAACACACCCTCCCTGCTCTTGTACTCTCTGTCCCTATTAATAAAGCCCAGGATACTGTCTGCTTTATTACCCGCTCTCTCTCAGTCTGTGTCTTATACCAGCTCAACACACCCTCCCTGCTCTTGTACTCTCTGTCCCTATTAATAAAGCCCAGGATACTGTCTGCTTTATTACCCACTCTCTCACCCTGTGTCTTATACCAGCTCAACACACCCTCCCTGCTCTTGTACTCTCTGTCCCCATTAATAAACCCAGGATAATGTCTGCTTTATTACCCGCTCTCTCTCACCCTGTGTTTTTTCCAGCTCAACACACCCTCCCTGCTCTTGTACTCTCTGTCCCTATTAATAAACCCAGGATAATGTCTGCTTTATTACCCGCTCTCTCTCAGTCTGTGTCTTATACCAGCTCAACACACCCTCCCTGCTCTTGTACTCTCTGTCCCTTTTAATAAAGCCCAGGATACTGTCTGCTTTATTACCCGCTCTCTCTCAACCTCATAGACGTCTATAGCACAGAAGGAGGCCATTCAGCCCATCATGTCCGCGCCGGTCAACGAAGTTCTGACCACACTAATCCCATTGCCCTGGAGGCTATGGCAATGTGAGGGTCCAGTCCTGGGAACCTGCCCTGCCACCTTCAATGGTGAGAGCACGCATACCCCAAAGCCCCACCCCTCACCAACCCCCCCCCACCACCCCCCACCCTCCCCCCCCCCCCCCGCCACCACCCAGGTCCCTCTGCTCCCGCACCCCCTTCGGAGCTGTGCCCTTTATGATGTACCATCTCTCCCCGTCCTTCACGCTTCCTGGTATTGAACTGCGCCTGCCACTTGCCCGCCCACTCCACCAACTCGGCTGTGTGCTTTTTAAGTTCAACGCCATCCCCCTCGCTGTTCGCAATGCGCTGCGCGTTCCGCAAATTTGGGAAACTTCTGTCCTGCATATTATTGTCCCGCTCATGAATATCATTCAGGAAAAGCAAGGGTCCCAGCGCTGACCTTGGGGGAGGGTGGGGGGGCAGTGGGGGTGGGGTAGGGGGGTGTTGAGATGGGGGAAGTCCACGATGAACTTTCCTCCCAATGAGCCTCCCCCCCACTGCCAGCCACCCCACCCCCCCCCCCACCCGTGCCCCCAACGACCCCGGCCAATCACGTCCAGCAGCCCGTCCCTCCGACTGTCCCGTGCGGTCCAGAGCCCGGGCAGCACTCCTCCAGCCCACCCGGGGGGAGGGGGGGTGGTGGGGGTCCCAAACGCCGACGGCCGGGCCGCGATTAAGCATTCGGACAGCACCCGCTGAACAACGCTGAGTGCGCCGACCCTCGGGCGGCCAGCGACGCCCGCAGCCCCCGCCGTACGGCCGCCAACGAACAGGCCCTTCGGCCCGCCGACTCCGTGCAGGCCGGCCGGTCAGCACCCACCCCCCCCCCCCCACTCCCCCCGCCCCACGCCCACTCCGTCCAGCGCTCGGGCCCGCGCCGCCTTCTCCGGCCAAAGAGCGGGTTCGGGAGGGGGGGAAGAAAACAGCGGGCGGGGAAACTCCGGTCGGGTTGGGAAACGGTGGGAGGGAGGCGGAGGGCAGGCTCGGATTACCCCGGGCGGGGTGTCTGGCGGTGGGGGTTGGCCTCGTGACCAGTGCTTCCCTTCGGACATTGGCCGGCCCATTGCCCTGCACAAAGATGGCCGCCAGCACCATGATTGCCTATGGCACCGGTCAGGGCACTTGCCCTGTACAAAGATGGCCGACCCTTGGGCCCTCAGCACAATGATTCCAGATGGCAGACTGGGCTGCTGCCCTGTACAAAGATGGCCGACCCTTGGGCCCTCAGCACCATGATTCCCTATGGCACCGGTCAGGGCATTTGCCCTATACAAAGATGGCCGACCCTTGGGCCCTCAGCACAATGATTCCAGATGGCAGACTGGGCTGCAGCCCTGTACAAAGATGGCCGGCATTAGGCCCTCAACGCAGTGATACCCTAAGGCACAGGCCTGGGCAGCTCCCCTTTACAAAGATGGCCACACCTTGGGCCTTCAGCACAATGATTCCCTGAGGAACAGGAAGGTCTGCTCCCCTGTACAAAGATGGCCGCTCCTCGGAGCCCTCAGCACAATGATTCCCAAAGGAAACAACGGGGCAGTTGCCCTGTACAAAGATGGCTGCCCCCTTGGGCCCACAGCACGATGAATTCCCTGCGGCACCGGCCTGGGGCAGTTGCCCTGTACAAAGATGGCCGCGCCACGGCCACGAAGACCATGATCTCGTGAGACTGCTGGATTGCCCCATTCAAAGATGGCGTCAGCGTGGCAGCAAACCGTATGATGCGTCGGGGCTCCGCCCCACACCAAGATGGTGGACGTCAACCTCTCTCAAGGCACAGCAGCGGCGCCCCGAACAAAGATGGCGTCAAGAGGGGCTACACGGCCAGAGGGACGGTTGCCCCAAAGCAAGATGGCGGCAACAGGCTGCCACAACCGGCGTTTAAAAACGCCTCAAAAATCTCACTTGTCGCAGCAGCCACTTCGGAAACTGCCCCCGGCCGCCAAATAGTGGGTTCTCGACTTGTTTCCTTGGCGCTCAGATGACCAGGGGAGGAGCATAGGGACAACGCATGCGCAGAGCGGTCCCCCCGTCCCCTGAATAGGGCGGTTTCCCATCCGCGCTGGCTTGTGGGTAATGTCGCCGCCATGACCGAACAGCAGCTGACCTTTCAAGAATTTGGACCAGAAAAGGCTGAAAACACTCAGAATGCCTGGAAGCATCTCTGGAGAGAGAGAGAGAGCAAAAAAAAAACAATCAGCTCTGCTCACTTGCAACACCTGGCTCAAAAAAGCATGTCCACCATCTGCAAGGCACAAGTCAGGAGTGTGATGGAATACTCAACCTACTTGCCTGGATCAGTTCAGCTCCAACAATGCTCCAGAGGCTCCACGCCATCCAGAACTATTTTTACTTAGTTCTGTTGAAAGGTCATACGGAATCAAAACATTAACTATGCACCTCTCCGCAGATGCTGCCAGACTTGCTGAGTTTCTCCAGGTATTTTTGTTTTGTCAGCAGCCCCACTTGATCAGCAACGCATCCACCAACATTCACTCCCTCCATCGCCGACGCACAGTAGCAGCAGCGTGTGTACCATCCACAAGATGCACTGCAGCAAGTCACCAAGACTCCTTCGACAGCACCTTCCAAACCCACGACCACTACCATCTAGAAGTTCCTCATCCTTGGAACCATTTTCGTCAATATTTTCCAAACACTCTCCAACCCCTTCACATCCTTCCCAAAGTGCGGAGCCCAGAACTGGACACAACGCTCCAGGTGAGGGCGAAACTGTGTCTCAAACCGGCTCAACACACCCTCCCTGCTCTTGTACTGTCTGCCCCTATTAATAAAGCCCAAGATACTGTCTGCTTTATTACCCGCTCTCTCTCAGTCTGTGTCTTATACCAGCTCAACACACCCTCTCTGTTCTTGTACTCTCTGTCCCTAATAATAAAGCCCAGGATACTGTCTGCTTTATTACCCGCTCTCTCTCAATCTGTGTCTTATACCAGCTCAACACACCCTCCCTGCTCTTGTACTCTCTGTCCCTATTAATAAAGCCCAGGATACTGTCTGCTTTATTACCCGCTCTCTCTCACCCTGTGTCTTATACCAGCTCAACACACCCTCCCTGCTCTTGTACTCTCTGTCCCTATTAATAAAGCCCAGGATACTGTCTGCTTTATCACCCGCTCTCTCAACCTGTGTCTTATACCAGCTCAACACAACCTCCCTGCTCTTGTACTCTCTGTCCCTCTTAATAAACCCCAGGCTAATATCTGCTTTAATACCCGCTCTCTCACCCTGTGTCTTATACCAGCTCAACACACCCTCCCTGCTCGTGTACTCTCTGTCCCTATTAATATAGCCAAGGATACTGTCTGCTTTATTACCCGCTCTCTCTCACCCTGTGTCTTATGCCAGCTCAACACACCCTCCCTGCTCTTGGACTCTCTGCCCCTATTAATAAACCCCAGGATACTGTCTGCTTTATTACCCGCTCTCTCACCCTGTGTCTTATACCAGCTCAACACACCCTCCCTGCTCTTGTACTGTCTGCCCCTATTAATAAAGCCCAAGATACTGTCTGCTTTATTACCCGCTCTCTCTCAGTCTGTGTCTTATACCAGCTCAACACACCCTCTCTGTTCTTGTACTCTCTGTCCCTAATAATAAAGCCCAGGATACTGTCTGCTTTATTACCCGCTCTCTCTCCACCTGTGTCTTATACCAGCTCAACACACCCTCCCTGCTCTTGTACTCTCTGTCCCTATTAATAAAGCCCAGGATACTGTCTGCTTTATTACCCGCTCTCTCTCACCCTGTGTCTTATACCAGCTCAACACACCCTCCCTGCTCTTGTACTCTCTGTCCCTATTAATAAAGCCCAGGATACTGTCTGCTTTATCACCCGCTCTCTCAACCTGTGTCTTATACCAGCTCAACACAACCTCCCTGCTCTTGCACTCTCTGTCCCTCTTAATAAACCCCAGGCTAATATCTGCTTTAATACCCGCTCTCTCACCCTGTGTCTTATACCAGCTCAACACACCCTCCCTGCTCGTGTACTCTCTGCCCCTATTAATAAAGCCCAGGATACTGTCTGCTTTAATACCCGCTCTCTCACACTGTGTCTTATACCAGCTCAACACACCCTCGCTGCTCTTGTACTCTCTGCCCTGATTAATAAAGCCCACGATACTGTCTGCTTTATTACCCGCTCTCTCTCAGTCTGTGTCTTATACCAGCTCAACACACCCTCCCTGCTCTTGTACTCTCTGTCCCTATTAATAAAGCCCAGGATACTGTCTGCTTTATTACCCGCTCTCTCTCACCCTGTGTCTTATACCAGCTCAACACACCCTCCCTGCTCTTGTACTCTCTGTCCCTATTAATAAAGCCCAGGATACTGTCTGCTTTATTAACCCCTCTCTCAAGCTGCGTCTTATACCAGCTCAACACACCCTCCCTGCTCTTGTACTCTCTGCCACGATTAATAAAGGCCAGGATACAGTCTGCTATATTAGCCGGTCTCTCAACCTGTGTCTTATACCAGCTCAACACACCCTCCCTGCTCTTGTACTCTCTGCCCATATTAATAAAGCCCAGGATACTGTCTGCTTTATTACCCGGTCTCTCTCAGCCTGTGTCTTATACCAGCTCAACACATCCTCCCTGCTCTTGTACTCTCTGATCCTATTAATAAAGCCCAGGATACTGTCTGCTTTATTACCCACTCTCTCACCCTGTGTCTTATACCAGCTCAACATAACCTCCCTGCTCTTAAACCCTCTGCCCCTATTAAAAAACACCAGGATACTGTCTGCTTTATTACCCTCTCTCTCTCAACCTGTGTCTTATACCAGCTCAACACACCATCCCTGCTCTTGTACACTCTGCCCCTATTAATAAATCCCAGGATACTGTCTGCTTTATTACCCGCTCTCTCTCAGTCTGTGTCTTATACCAGCTCAAAACACCCTCCCTGCTCTTGTACTCTCTGCCCCTATTAATAAAGCCCAGGATACCGTCTGCTTTATTACCCGCTCTCTCACCCTGTCTTATACCAGCTCAACACACCCTCCCTGCTCTTGTACTCTCTGCCCCTATTAATAAAGCCCAGGATACTGTCTGCTTTATTACCCGCTCTCTCTCAACCTGTGTCTCATACCAGCTCAACACACCCTCCCTGCTCTTGTACTCTCTGTCCCTATTAATATAGCCAAGGATACTGTCTGCTTTATTACCCGCTCTCTCTCACCCTGTGTCTTATACCACCTCAACACACCCTCCCTGCTCTTGTACTCTCTGTCCCTATTAATAAAGCCCAGGATACTGTCTGCTTTATTACCCGCTCTCTCTCACCCTGTGTCTTATACCAGCTCAACACACCCTCCCTGCTCTTGTACTCTCTGTCCCTATTAATAAAGCCCAGGATACTGTCTGCTTTATTACCCACTCTCTCTCAGTCTGTGTCTTATACCAGCTCAACACACCCTCCCTGCTCTTGTACTCTCTGTCCCTATTAATAATGCCCAGGATACTGTCTGCTTTATTACCCGCTCTCTCTCAGTCTGTGTCTTATACAAGCTCAACACACCCTCCCTGCTCTTGTACTCTCTGCCCCTATTAAAAAACCCCAGGATACTGTCTGCTTTATTACCCTCTCTCTCTCAACCTGTGTCTTATACCAGCTCAAAACACCCTCCCTGCTCTTGTACTCTCTGCCCCTATTAAAAAACCCCAGGATAATGTCTGCTTTATTAGCCGCTCTCTCTCAACCTGTGTCTTATACCAGCTCAACACACCCTCCCTGCTCTTGTACTCTCTGTCTTTATTAATAAAGCCCAGGATACTGTCTGCTTTATTACCCGGTCTCTCTCAGCCTGTGTCTTATACCAGCTCAACACACCCTCTCTGCTCTTGTACTCTCTGACCCTATTAATAAACCCCAGGATACTGTCTGCTTTATTACCCGCTCTCTCACCCTGTGTCTTATACCAGCTCAACACACCCTACCTGCTCTTGTACTCTCTGCCCCTATTAATAAACCCCAGGATAATGTCTGCTTTATTACCCGCTCTCTCTCAAACTGCGTCATATAACAGCTCAACACACCTTCCCAGTTATTGTGATCCCTGCCCCTCTGAATAAAGCCCAGGATACTGTCTGCTTTATTACCCGCTCTCTCAACCTGTGTCTTATACCAGCTCAACACACCCTCCCTGTTCTTGCACACTCTGTCCCTATTAATAAAGCCCAGGATACTGTCTGCTTTATTACCCGCGCTCTCTCAACCTGTGTCTTATACCAGCTCAACACACCCTCCCTGCTCTTGTACTCTCTGTCCCTATTAATAAAGCCCAGGATACTGTCTGCTTTATTACCCACTCTCTCACCCTGTGTCTCATACCAGCTCAACACACCCTCCCTGCTCTAGTACTCTCTGCCCCTATTAATAAAGCACAGGATACTGTCTGCTTTATTACCCACTCTCTCTCAACCTGTATCTTATACCAGCGCAACACACACTCCCTGCTCTTGTACTCTCTGCCCCTATTAATAAAGCCCAGGATACTGTCTGCTTTATTACCCGCTCTCTCTCACCCTGTGTCTTATGCCAGCTCAACACACCCTCCCTGCTCTTGTACTCTCTGCCCCTATTAATAAAGCCCAGGATACTGTCTGCTTTATTACCCGCTCTCTCACCCTGTGTCTTATACCAGCTCAACACACCCTCCCTGCTCTTGTACTCTCTGCCCCTATTAATAAAGCCCAGGATACTGTCTGCTTTATTAACCGCTCTTTCTCAGTCTGTGTCTTATACCAGCTCAACAAACCCTCCCTGCTCTTGTACTCTCTGCCCCTATTAATAAACCCCAGGATACTGTCTGCTTTATTACCCGCTCTCTCTCACCCTGTGTCTTATACCAGCTCAACACACCCTCCCTGCTCTTGTACTCTCTGCCCATATTAATAAAGCCCAGGATACTGTCTGCTTTATTACCTGCTCTCTCTCTCAGTCTGTGTCTTATACCAGCTCAACACACCCTCCCTGCTCTTGTACTCTCTGTCCCTATTAATAAAGCCTAGGATACTGTCTGCTTTATTACCCGCTCTCTCTCACCCTGTGTCTTATACCAGCTCAACACACCCTCCCTGCTATTGTACTCTCTGTCCCTATTAATATAGCCAAGGATACTGTCTGCTTTATTACCCACTCTCTCTCAACCTGTGTCTTATACCAGCTCAACACACCCTCCCTGCTCTTGTAGTCTCTGTCCCTATTAATAAAGCCCAGGATACTGTCTGCTTTATTACCCGCTCTCTCTCAGTCTGTGTCTTATACCAGCTGAACTCACCCTCCCTGCTCTTGTACACTCTGCCACAATTAATAAAGCCCAGGATACTGTCTGCTTTATTACCCGCTCTCTCAACCTGTGTCTTATACCAGCTGAACACACCCTCCCTGCTCTTGTACTCTCTGCCCCTATTAATAAAGCCCAGGATACTGTCTGCTTTATTACCCGCTCTCTCTCACCCTGTGTCTTATACCAGCTCAACACACCCTCCCTGCTCTTGTACTCTCTGTCCCTATTAATAAAGCCCAGGATACAGTCTTCCTTATTACCCGCTCTCTCCCAGTCTCTGTCTTATACCAGCTCAACACACCCTCCCTGCTCTTGTACTCTCTGTCCCTATTAATAAAGCCCAGGATACTGTCTGCTTTATTACCCGCTCTCTCTCACCCTGTGTCTTATACCACCTCAACACACCCTCCCTGCTCTTGTACTCTCTGTCCCTATTAATAAAGCCCAGGATACTGTCTGCTTTATTACCCGCTCTCTCTCACCCTGTGTCTTATACCAGCTTAACACACCCTCCCTGCTCTTGTACTCTCTGCCCCTATTAATAAACCCCAGGATACTGTCTGCTTTATTACCCGCTCTCTCCCTCAGTCTGTGTCTTATACAAGCTCAACACACCCTCCCTGCTCTTGTACTCTCTGCCCCTATTAAAAAACCCCAGGATACTGTCTGCTTTATTACCCTCTCTCTCTCAACCTGTGTCTTATACCAGCTCAAAAAACCCTCCCTGCTCTTGTACTCTCTGCCCCTATTAATAAACCCCAGGATAATGTCTGCTTTATTACCCGCTCGCTCTCACCCTGTGTCTTATACCAGCTCAACACACCCTCCCTGTTCTTGTACTCTCTGTCTTTATTAATAAAGCCCAGGATACTGACTGCTTTATTACCCGCTCTCTCTCCACCTGTGTCTTATACCAGCTCAACACACCCTCTCTGCTCTTGTACTCTCTGCCCCTATTAAAAAACCCCAGGATACTGTCTGCTTTATTACCCGCTCTCTCTCACCCTGTGTCTTATACCAGCTTAACACACCCTCCCTGCTCTTGTACTCTCTGCCCCAATTAATAAACCCCAGGATACTGTCTGCTTTATTACCCGCTCTCTCCCTCAGTCTGTGTCTTATACAAGCTCAACACACGCTCCCTGCTCTTGTACTCTCTGCCCCTATTAAAAAACCCCAGGATACTGTCTGCTTTATTACCCTCTCTCTCTCAACCTGTGTCTTATACCAGCTCAAAACACCCTCCCTGCTCTTGTACTCTCTGCCCCTATTAATAAAGCCCAGGATACCGTCTGCTTTATTACCCGCTCTCTCACCCTGTCTTATACCAGCTCAACACACCCTCCCTGCTCTTGTACTCTCTGCCCCTATTAATAATGCCCAGGATACTGTCTGCTTTATTACCCGCTCTCTCTCAGTCTGTGTCTTATACAAGCTCAACACACCCTCCCTGCTCTTGTACTCTCTGCCCCTATTAAAAAACCCCAGGATACTGTCTGCTTTATTACCCTCTCTCTCTCAACCTGTGTCTTATACCAGCTCAAAACACCCTCCCTGCTCTTGTACTCTCTGCCCCTATTAAAAAACCCCAGGATAATGTCTGCTTTATTAGCCGCTCTCTCTCAACCTGTGTCTTATACCAGCTCAACACACCCTCCCTGCTCTTGTACTCTCTGTCTTTATTAATAAAGCCCAGGATACTGTCTGCTTTATTACCCGCTCTCTCTCAGCCTGTATCTTATACCAGCTCAACACACCCTCTCTGCTCTTGTACTCTCTGCCCCTATTAAAAAACCCCAGGATACTGTCTGCTTTATTACCCGCTCTCTCACCCTGTGTCTTATACCAGCTCAACACACCCTCCCTGCTCTTGTACTCTCTGCCCCTATTAATAAACCCCAGGATAATGTCTGCTTTATTACCCGCTCTCTCTCAAACTGCGTCATATAACAGCTCAACACACCTTCCCAGTTATTGTGATCCCTGCCCCTCTGAAAAAAGCCCAGGATACTGTCTGCTTTATGACCCGCTCTCTCAACCTGTGTCTTATACCAGCTCAACACACCCTCCCTGTTCTTGCACACTCTGTCCCTATTAATAAAGCCCAGGATACTGTCTGCTTTATTACCCGCGCTCTCTCAACCTGTGTCTTATACCAGCTCAACACACCCTCCCTGCTCTTGTACTCTCTGTCCCTATTAATAAAGCCCAGGATACTGTCTGCTTTATTACCCACTCTCTCACCCTGTGTCTCATACCAGCTCAACACACCCTCCCTGCTCTAGTACTCTCTGCCCCTATTAATAAAGCACAGGATACTGTCTGCTTTATTACCCACTCTCTCTCAACCTGTATCTTATACCAGCGCAACACACACTCCCTGCTCTTGTACTCTCTGCCCCTATTAATAAAGCCCAGGATAATGTCTGCTTTATTACCCGCTCTCTCTCACCCTGTGTCTTATGCCAGCTCAACACACCCTCCCTGCTCTTGGACTCTCTGCCCCTATTAATAAACCCCAGGATACTGTCTGCTTTATTACCCGCTCTCTCACCCTGTGTCTTATACCAGCTCAACACACCCTCCCTGCTCTTGTACTCTCTGCCCCTATTAATAAAGCCCAGGATACTGTCTGCTTTATTACCCGCTCTTTCTCAGTCTGTGTCTTATACCAGCTCAACACACCCTCCCTGCTCTTGTACTCTCTGCCCCTATTAATAAACCCCAGGATACTGTCTGCTTTATTACCCGCTCTCTCTCACCCTGTGTCTTATACCAGCTCAACACACCCTCCCTGCTCTTGTACTCTCTGCCCATATTAATAAAGCCCAGGATACTGTCTGCTTTATTACCTGCTCTCTCTCACCCTGTGTCTTATACCAGCTCAACACATCCTCCCTGCTCTTGTACTCTCTGATCCTATTAATAAAGCCTAGGATACTGCCTGCTTTATTACCCACTCTCTCACAACCCGTGTCTTATACCAGCTCAACACACACTCCCTGCTCTTGTACTCTCTGCCACTATTAATAAACCCCAGGATACTGTCTGCTTTATTACCCACTCTCTCAACCTGTGTCTTATACCAGCTCAACACACCCTCCCTGCTCTTGTACTCTCTGTCCCTATTAATAAATCCCAGGATACTGTCTGCTTTATTACCCGCTCTCTCTCTCAGTCTGTGTCTTATACCAGCTCAACACACCCTCCCTGCTCTTGTACTCTCTGTCCCTATTAATAAATCCCAGGATACTGTCTGCTTTATTACCCGCTCTCTCTCACCCTGTGTCTTATACCAGCTCAACACACCCTCCCTGCTCTTGTACTCTCTGTCCCTATTAATAAAGCCTAGGATACTGTCTGCTTTATTACCCGCTCTCTCTCACCCTGTGTCTTATACCAGCTCAACACACCCTCCCTGCTATTGTACTCTCTGTCCCTATTAATATAGCCAAGGATACTGTCTGCTTTATTACCCACTCTCTCTCAACCTGTGTCTTATACCAGCTCAACACACCCTCCCTGCTCTTGTAGTCTCTGTCCCTATTAATAAAGCCCAGGATACTGTCTGCTTTATTACCCGCTCTCTCTCAGTCTGTGTCTTATACCAGCTCAACACACCCTCCCTGCTCTTGTACTCTCTGTCCCTATTAATAAAGCCCAGGATACAGTCTTCCTTATTAACCGCTCTCTCCCAGTCTCTGTCTTATACCAGCTCAACACACCCTCCCTGCTCTTGTACTCTCTGTCCCTATTAATAAAGCCCAGGATACTGTCTGCTTTATTACCCGCTCTCTCTCACCCTGTGTCTTATACCACCTCAACACACCCTCCCTGCTCTTGTACTCTCTGTCCCTATTAATAAAGCCCAGGATACTGTCTGCTTTATTACCCGCTCTCTCTCACCCTGTGTCTTATACCAGCTTAACACACCCTCCCTGCTCTTGTACTCTCTGCCCCTATTAATAAACCCCAGGATACTGTCTGCTTTATTACCCGCTCTCTCCCTCAGTCTGTGTCTTATACAAGCTCAACACACCCTCCCTGCTCTTGTACTCTCTGCCCCTATTAAAAAACCCCAGGATACAGTCTGCTTTATTACCCTCTCTCTCTCAACCTGTGTCTTATACCAGCTCAAAACACCCTCCCTGCTCTTGTACTCTCTGCCCCTATTAATAAACCCCAGGATAATGTCTGCTTTATTACCCGCTCTCTCTCACCCTGTGTCTTATACCAGCTCAACACACCCTCCCTGTTCTTGTACTCTCTGTCTTTATTAATAAAGCCCAGGATACTGACTGCTTTATTACCCGCTCTCTCTCCACCTGTGTCTTATACCAGCTCAACACACCCTCTCTGCTCTTGTACTCTCTGCCCCTATTAAAAAACCCCAGGATACTGTCTGCTTTATTACCCGCTCTCGCTCACCCTGTGTCTTATACCAGCTTAACACACCCTCCCTGCTCTTGTACTCTCTGCCCCTATTAATAAACCCCAGGATACTGTCTGCTTTATTACCCGCTCTCTCCCTCAGTCTGTGTCTTATACAAGCTCAACACACCCTCCCTGCTCTTGTACTCTCTGCCCCTATTAAAAAACCCCAGGATACTGTCTGCTTTATTACCCTCTCTCTCTCAACCTGTGTCTTATACCAGCTCAAAACACCTTCCCTGCTCTTGTACTCTCTGCCCCTATTAATTAAGCCCAGGATACCGTCTGCTTTATTGCCCGCTCTCTCACCCTGTCTTATACCAGCTCAACACACCCTCCCTGCTCTTGTACTCTCTGCCCCTATTAATAAAGCCCAGGATACTGTCTGCTTTATTACCCGCTCTCTCTCAACCTGTGTCTCATACCAGCTCAACACACCCTCCCTGCTCTTGTACTCTCTGTCCCTATTAATATAGCCAAGGATACTGTCTGCTTTATTACCCGCTCTCTCTCACCCTGTGTCTTATACCACCTCAACACACCCTCCCTGCTCTTGTACTCTCTGTCCCTATTAATAAAGCCCAGGATACTGTCTGCTTTATTACCCGCTCTCTCTCACCCTGTGTCTTATACCAGCTCAACACACCCTCCCTGATCTTGTACTCTCTGTCCCTATTAATAAAGCCCAGGATACTGTCTGCTTTATTACCCACTCTCTCTCAGTCTGTGTCTTATACCAGCTCAACACACCCTCCCTGCTCTTGTACTCTCTGTCCCTATTAATAATGCCCAGGATACTGACTGCTTTATTACCCGCTCTCTCTCAGTCTGTGTCTTATACAAGCTCAACACACCCTCCCTGCTCTTGTACTCTCTGCCCCTATTAAAAAACCCCAGGATACTGTCTGCTTTATTACCCTCTCTCTCTCAACCTGTGTCTTATACCAGCTCAAAACACACTCCCTGCTCTTGTACTCTCTGCCCCTATTAAAAAACCCCAGGATAATGTCTGCTTTATTAGCCGCTCTCTCTCAACCTGTGTCTTATACCAGCTCAACACACCCTCCCTGTTCTTGTACTCTCTGTCTTTATTAATAAAGCCCAGGATACTGTCTGCTTTATTACCCGCTCTCTCTCCACCTGTGTCTTATACCAGCTCAACACACCCTCTCTGCTCTTGTACTCTCTGCCCCTATTAAAAAACCCCAGGATACTGTCTGCTTTATTACCCGCTCTCTCACCCTGTGTCTTATACCAGCTCAACACACCCTCCCTGCTCTTGTACACTCTGTCCCTATTAATAAAGCCCAGGATACTGTCTGCTTTATTACCCGCGCTCTCTCAACCTGTGTCTTATACCAGCTCAACACACCCTCCCTGCTCTTGTACTCTCTGTCCCTATTAATAAAGCCCAGGATACTGTCTGCTTTATTACCCACTCTCTCACCCTGTGTCTCATACCAGCTCAACACACCCTCCCTGCTCTAGTACTCTCTGCCCCTATTAATAAAGCACAGGATACTGTCTGCTTTATTACCCACTCTCTCTCAACCTGTATCTTATACCAGCGCAACACACACTCCCTGCTCTTGTACTCTCTGCCCCTATTAATAAAGCCCAGGATACTGTCTGCTTTATTACCCGCTCTCTCTCACCCTGTGTCTTATGCCAGCTCAACACACCCTCCCTGCTCTTGGACTCTCTGCCCCTATTAATAAACCCCAGGATACTGTCTGCTTTATTACCCGCTCTCTCACCCTGTGTCTTATACCAGCTCAACACACCCTCCCTGCTCTTGTACTCTCTGCCCCTATTAATAAAGCCCAGGATACTGTCTGCTTTATTAACCGCTCTATCTCAGTCTGTGTCTTATACCAGCTCAACACACCCTCCCTGCTCTTGTACTCTCTGCCCCTATTAATAAACCCCAGGATACTGTCTGCTTTATTACCCGCTCTCTCTCACCCTGTGTCTTATACCAGCTCAACACACCCTCCCTGCTCTTGTACTCTCTGCCCATATTAATAAAGCCCAGGATACTGTCTGCTTTATTACCTGCTCTCTCTCACCCTGTGTCTTATACCAGCTCAACACATCCTCCCTGCTCTTGTACTCTCTGATCCTATTAATAAAGCCTAGGATACTGCCTGCTTTATTACCCACTCTCTCACAACCCGTGTCTTATACCAGCTCAACACACACTCCCTGCTCTTGTACTCTCTGCCACTATTAATAAACCCCAGGATACTGCCTGCTTTATTACCCACTCTCTCAACCTGTGTCTTATACCAGCTCAACAAACCCTCCCTGCTCTTGTACTCTCTGTCCCTATTAATAAAGCCCAGGATACTGTCTGCTTTATTACCCGCTCTCTCTCACCCTGTGTCTTATACCACCTCAACACACCCTCCCTGCTCTTGTACTCTCTGTCCCTATTAATAAAGCCCAGGATACTGTCTGCTTTATTACCCGCTCTCTCTCACCCTGTGTCTTATACCAACTTAACACACCCTCCCTGCGCTTGTACTCTCTGCCCCTATTAATAAACCCCAGGATACTGTCTGCTTTATTACCCGCTCTCTCCCTCAGTCTGTGTCTTAAACAAGCTCAACACACCCTCCCTGCTCTTGTACTCTCTGCCCCTATTAAAAAACCCCAGGATACTGTCTGCTTTATTACCCTCTCTCTCTCAACCTGTGTCTTATACCAGCTCAAAACACCCTCCCTGCTCTTGTACTATCTGCCCCTATTAATAAACCCCAGGATAATGTCTGCTTTATTAGCCGCTCTCTCTCAACCTGTGTCTTATACCAGCTCAACACACCCTCCCTGTTCTTGTACTCTCTGTCTTTATTAATAAAGCCCAGGATACTGACTGCTTTATTACCCGCTCTCTCTCCACCTGTGTCTTATACCAGCTCAACACACCCTCCCTGCTCTTGTACTCTCTGTCCCTATTAAAAAACCCCAGGATACTGTCTGCTTTATTACCCGCTCTCTCCCTCAGTCTGTGTCTTATACAAGCTCAACACACCCTCCCTGCTCTTGTACTCTCTGCCCCTATTAAAAAACCCCAGGATACTGTCTGCTTTATTACCCTCTCTCTCTCAACCTGTGTCTTATACCAGCTCAAAACACCCTCCCTGCTCTTGTACTCTCTGCCCCTATTAATAAACCCCAGGATAATGTCTGCTTTATTACCCGCTCTCTCTCAAACTGCGTCATATAACAGCTCAACACACCTTCCCAGTTATTGTGATCCCTGCCCCTCTGAATAAAGCCCAGGATACTGTCTGCTTTATTACCCGCTCTCTCAACCTGTGTCTTATACCAGCTCAACACACCCTCCCTGCTCTTGTACACTCTGTCCCTATTAATAAAGCCCAGGATAATGTCTGCTTTATTAGCCGCTCTCTCTCAACCTGTGTCTTATACCAGCTCAACACACCCTCCCTGTTCTTGTACTCTCTGTCTTTATTAATAAAGCCCAGGATACTGTCTGCTTTATTACCCGCTCTCTCTCCACCTGTGTCTTATACCAGCTCAAAACACCCTCCCTGCTCTTGTACTCTCTGCCCCAATTAAAAAACCCCAGGATAATGTCTGCTTTATTAGCCGCTCTCTCTCAACCTGTGTCTTATACCAGCACCACACACCCTCTCTGCTCTTGTACTCTCTGACCCTATTAATAAAGCACAGGATACTGTCTGATTTATTACCCACTCTCTCTCAACCTGTATCTTATACCAGCGCAACACACACTCCCTGCTCTTGTACTCTCTGCCCCTATTAATAAAGCCCAGGATAGTGTCTGCTTTATTACCCGCTCTCTCTCACCCTGTGTCTTATGCCAGCTCAACACACCCTCCCTGCTCTTGGACTCTCTGCCCCTATTAATAAACCCCAGGATACTGTCTGCTTTATTACCCGCTCTCTCACCCTGTGTCTTATACCAGCTCAACACACCCTCCCTGCTCTTGTACTCTCTGCCCCTATTAATAAAGCCCAGGATACTGTCTGCTTTATTAACCGCTCTATCTCAGTCTGTGTCTTATACCAGCTCAACACACCCTCCCTGCTCTTGTAGTCTCTGCCCCTATTAATAAACCACAGATTACTGTCTGCTTTATTACCCGCTCTCTCTCAACCTGTGTCTTATACCAGCTCAACACACCCTCCCTGCTCTTGTACTCTCCGCCCCTATTAAAAAACCCCAGGATACTGTCTGCTTTATTACCCGCTCTCTCGCACCCTGTGTCTTATACCAGCTCAACACACACTCCCTGCTCTTGTACTCTCTGTCCCTATTAATAAAGCCCAGGATACTGTCTGCTTTATTACCCGCTCTCTCTCTCAACCTGTGTCTTATACCAGCTCAACACACCCTCCCTGCTCTTGTACTCTCTGTCCCTATTAATAAAGCCCAGGATACTGTCTGCTTTATTACCCGCTCTCTCTCCACCTGTGTCTTATACCAGCTCAACACACCCTCTCTGCTCTTGTACTCTCTGACCCTATTAATAAAGCACAGGATACTGTCTGCTTTATTACCCACTCTCTCTCAACCTGTATCTTATACCAGCGCAACACACACTCCCTGCTCTTGTACTCTCTGCCCCTATTAATAAAGCCCAGGATAGTGTCTGCTTTATTACCCGCTCTCTCTCACCCTGTGTCTTATGCCAGCTCAACACACCCTCCCTGCTCTTGGACTCTCTGCCCCTATTAATAAACCCCAGGATATTGTCTGCTTTATTACCCGCTCTCTCACCCTGTGTCTTATACCAGCTCAACACACCCTCCCTGCTCTTGTACTCTCTGCCCCTATTAATAAAGCCCAGGATACTGTCTGCTTTATTAACCGCTCTATCTCAGTCTGTGTCTTATACCAGCTCAACACACCCTCCCTGCTCTTGTACTCTCTGCCCCTATTAATAAACCACAGATTACTGTCTGCTTTATTACCCGCTCTCTCTCACCCTGTGTCTTAAACCAGCTCAACACACCCTCCCTGCTCTTGTACTCTCTGTCCCTATTAATAAAGCCCAGGATACTGTCTGCTTTATTACCCGCTCTCTCTCACCCTGTGTCTTATACCAGCTCAACACACCCTCCCTGCTCTTGTACTCTCTGTCCCTATTAATAAACCCCAGGATAGTGTCTGCTTTATTACCCGCTCTCTCTCAGTCTGTGTCTTATACCAGCTCAACACACCCTCATTGCTCTTGTACTCTCTGCCACTATAAATAAAGCCCAGGATACTGTCTGCTTTATTACCCGCTCTCTCACCCTGTGTCTTATACCAGCTCAACACACCCTCCCTGCTCTTGTACTCTCTGTCCCTATTAATAAAGCACAGGATACTGTCTGCTTTATTACCCAATCTCTCTCAGTCTGTGTCTTATACCAGCTCAACACACCCTCCCTGCTCTTGTACTCTCTGTCCCTATTAATAAAGACCAGGATACTGTCTGCTTTATTACCCGCTCTCTCTCAGTCTGTGTCTTATACCAGCTCAACACACCCTCCCTGCTCTTGTACTCTCTGTCCCTATTAATAAACCCCAGGATACTGTCTGCTTTATTACCCGCTCTCTCTCAGTCTGTGTCTTATACCAGCTCAACACACCCTCCCTGCTCTTGTACTCTCTGCCCCTATTAATAAACCACAGATTACTGTCTGCTTTATTACCCGCTCTCTCTCACCCTGTGTCTTAAACCAGCTCAACACACCCTCCCTGCTCTTGTACTCTCTGCCACGATTAATAAAGGCCAGGATACTGTCTGCTTTATTACCCGCGCTCTCACCCTGTGTCTTATACCAGCTCAACACACCCTCCCTGCTCTTGTACTCTCCGCCCCTATTAAAAAACCCCAGGATACTGTCTGCTTTATTACCCGCTCTCTCTCAGTCTGTGTCTTATACCAGCTCAACACACCCTCATTGCTCTTGTACTCTCTGCCACTATAAATAAAGCCCAGGATACTGTCTGCTTTATTACCCGCTCTCTCACCCTGTGTCTTATACCAGCTCAACACACCCTCCCTGCTCTTGTACTCTCAGTCCCTATTAATAAAGCCCAGGATACTGTCTGCGTTATTACCCACTCTCTCTCAGTCTGTGTCTTATACCAGCTAAACACACCCTCCCTGCTCTTGTACTCTCTGTGCCTATTAATAAAGACCAGGATACTGTCTGCTTTATTACCCGCTCTCACTCAGTCTGTGTCTTATACCAGCTCAACACACCCTCCCTGCTCTTGTACTCTCTGCACCTATTAATAAAGCCCAGGATACTGTCTGCTTTATTACCCGCTCTCTCACCCTGTGTCTTATACCAGCTCAAGACACGCTCCCTGCTCTTGTACTCTCTGCCCCTATTAATAAAACCCAGGATACTGTCTGCTTTATTACCCACTCTCTCTCAACCTGTGTCTTATACCAGCTCAAGACACGCTCCCTGCTCTTGTACTCTCTGCCCCTATTAATAAAACCCAGGATACTGTCTGCTTTATTACCCACTCTCTCTCAACCTGTGTCTTATACCAGCTAAACACACCCTCCCTGCTCTTGTACTCTCTGTGCCGATTAATAAAGACCAGGATATTGTCTGCTTTATTACCCGCTCTCTCTCAGTCTGTGTCTTATACCAGCTAAACACACCCTCCCTGCTCTTGTACTCTCTGCACCTATTAATAAAGCCCAGGATACTGTCTGCTTTATTACCCGCTCTCTCACCCTGTGTCTTATACCAGCTCAAGACACGCTCCCTGCTCTTGTACTCTCTGCCCCTATTAATAAAACCCAGGATACTGTCTGCTTTATTACCCACTCTCTCTCAACCTGTGTCTTATACCAGCTCAACACACCCTCCCTGCTCTTGCACTCTCCGCCCCTATTAAAAAACCCCAGGATACTGTCTGCTTTATTACCCGCTCTCTCTCACCCTGTGTCTTATACCAGCTCAACACACACTCCCTGCTCTTGTACTCTCTGTCCCTATTAATAAAGCCCAGGATACTGTCTGCTTTATTACCCGCTCTCTCTCTCAACCTGTGTCTTATACCAGCTCAACACACCCTCCCTGCTCTTGTACTCTCTGTCCCTATTAATAAAGCCCAGGATACTGTCTGCTTTATTACCCGCTCTCTCTCCACCTGTGTCTTATACCAGCTCAACACACCCTCTCTGCTCTTGTACTCTCTGACCCTATTAATAAAGCCCAGGATACTGTCTGCTTTATTACCCGGTCTCTCTCACCCTGTGTCTTATACCAGCTCAACACACCCTCCCTGCTCTTGTACTCTCTGTCCCTATTAATAAAGCCCAGGATACTGTCTGCTTTATTACCCACTCTCTCTCAGTCTGTGTCTTATACCAGCTCAACACACCCTCCCTGCTCTTGTACTCTCTGTCCCTATTAATAAAGCCCAGAATACTGTCTGCTTTATTACCCGCTCTCTCTCAGTCTGTGTCTTATACAAGCTCAACACACCCTCCCTGCTCTTGTACTCTCTGCCCCTATTAAAAAACCCCAGGATACTGTCTGATTTATTACCCTCTCTCTCTCAACCTGTGTCTTATACCAGCTCAAAACACCCTCCCTGCTCTTGTACTCTCTGCCCCTATTAAAAAACCCCAGGATAATGTCTGCTTTATTAGCCGCTCTCTCTCAACCTGTGTCTTATACCAGCTCAACACACCCTCCCTGTTCTTGTACTCTCTGTCTTTATTAATAAAGCCCAGGATACTGTCTGCTTTATTACCCGCTCTCTCTCAGCCTGTGTCTTATACCAGCTCAACACACCCTCTCTGCTCTTGTACTCTCTGCCCCTATTAAAAAACCCCAGGATACTGTCTGCTTTATTACCCGCTCTCTCACCCTGTGTCTTATACCAGCTCAACACACCCTCCCTGCTCTTGTACTCTCTGCCCCTATTAATAAACCCCAGGATAAGTCTGCTTTATTACCCGCTCTCTCTCAAACTGCGTTATATAACAGCTCAACACACCTTCCCAGTTATTGTGATCCCTGCCCCTCTGAATAAAGCCCAGGATACTGTCTGCTTTATTACCCGCTCTCACAACCTGTGTCTTATACCAGCTCAACACACCCTCCCTGTTCTTGCACACTCTGTCCCTATTAATAAAGCCCAGGATACTGTCTGCTTTATTACCCGCGCTCTCTCAACCTGTGTCTTATACCAGCTCAACACACCCTCCCTGCTCTTGTACTCTCTGTCCCTATTAATAAAGCCCAGGATACTGTCTGCTTTATTACCCACTCTCTCACCCTGTGTCTCATACCAGCTCAACACACCCTCCCTGCTCTAGTACTCTCTGCCCCTATTAATAAAGCACAGGATACTGTCTGCTTTATTACCCACTCTCTCTCAACCTGTATCTTATACCAGCGCAACACACACTCCCTGCTCTTGTACTCTCTGCCCCTATTAATAAAGCCCAGGATACTGTCTGCTTTATTACCCGCTCTCTCTCACCCTGTGTCTTATGCCAGCTCAACACACCCTCCCTGCTCTTGGACTCTCTGCCCCTATTAATAAACCCCAGGATACTGTCTGCTTTATTACCCGCTCTCTCACCCTGTGTCTTATACCAGCTCAACACACCCTCCCTGCTCTTGTACTCTTTGCCCATATTAATAAAGCCCAGGATACTGTCTGCTTTATTACCTGCTCTCTCTCACCCTGTGTCTTATACCAGCTCAACACATCCTCCCTGCTCTTGTACTCTCTGATCCTATTAATAAAGCCTAGGATACTGCCTGCTTTATTACCCACTCTCTCACAACCCGTGTCTTATACCAGCTCAACACACACTCCCTGCTCTTGTACTGTCTGCCACTATTAATAAACCCCAGGATACTGTCTGCTTTATTACCCACTCTCTCAACCTGTGTCTTATACCAGCTCAACACACCCTCCCTGCTCTTGTACTCTCTGTCCCTATTAATAAATCCCAGGATACTGTCTGCTTTATTACCCGCTCTCTCTCTCAGTCTGTGTCTTATACCAGCTCAACACACCCTCCCTGCTCTTGTACTCTCTGTCCCTATTAATAAAGCCTAGGATACTGTCTGCTTTATTACCCGCTCTCTCTCACCCTGTGTCTTATACCAGCTCAACACACCCTCCCTGCTCTTGTACACTCTGCCCCTATTAATAAATCCCAGGATACTGTCTGCTTTATTACCCGCTCTCTCTCAGTCTGTGTCTTATACCAGCTCAAAACACCCTCCCTGCTCTTGTACTCTCTGTCCCTATTAATAAAGCCCAGGATACTGTCTGCTTTATTACCCGCTCTCTCTCAGTCTGTGTCTTATACCAGCTCAACACACCCTCCCTGCTCTTGTACTCTCTGCCCCTATTAATAAAGCCCAGGATACTGTCTGCTTTATTACCCGCTCTCTGTCAACCTGTGTCTCATACCAGCTCAACACACCCTCCCTGCTCTTGTACTCTCTGTCCCTATTAATATAGCCAAGGATACTGTCTGCTTTATTACCCACTCTCTCTCAACCTGTGTCTTATACCAGATCAACACACCCTCCCTGCTATTGTACTCTCTGTCCCTATTAATATAGCCAAGGATACTGTCTGCTTTATTACCCACTCTCTCTCAACCTGTGTCTTATACCAGCTCAACACACCCTCCCTGCTCTTGTAGTCTCTGTCCCTATTAATAAAGCCCAGGATACTGTCTGCTTTATTACCCGCTCTCTCTCAGTCTGTGTCTTATACCAGCTGAACTCACCCTCCCTGCTCTTGTACACTCTGCCACAATTAATAAAGCCCAGGATACTGTCTGCTTTATTACCCGCTCTCTCAACCTGTGTCTTATACCAGCTGAACACACCCTCCCTGCTCTTGTACTCTCTGTCCCTATTAATAAAGCCCAGGATACAGTCTTCCTTATTACCCGCTCTCTCCCAGTCTCTGTCTTATACCAGCTCAACACACCCTCCCTGCTCTTGTACTCTCTGTCCCTATTAATAAAGCCCAGGATACTGTCTGCTTTATTACCCGCTCTCTCTCACCCTGTGTCTTATACCACCTCAACACACCCTCCCTGCTCTTGTACTCTCTGTCCCTATTAATAAAGCCCAGGATACTGTCTGCTTTATTACCCGCTCTCTCTCACCCTGTGTCTTATACCAGCTTAACACACCCTCCCTGCTCTTGTACTCTCTGCCCCTATTAATAAACCCCAGGATACTGTCTGCTTTATTACCCGCTCTCTCACTCAGTCTGTGTCTTATACAAGCTCAACACACCCTCCCTGCTCTTGTACTCTCTGCCCCTATTAAAAAACCCCAGGATACTGTCTGCTTTATTACCCTCTCTCTCTCAACCTGTGTCTTATACCAGCTCAAAACACCCTCCCTGCTCTTGTACTCTCTGCCCCTATTAATAAACCCCAGGATAATGTCTGCTTTATTACCCGCTCTCTCTCACCCTGTGTCTTATACCAGCTCAACACACCCTCCCTGTTCTTGTACTCTCTGTCTTTATTAATAAAGCCCAGGATACTGACTGCTTTATTACCCGCTCTCTCTCCACCTGTGTCTTATACCAGCTCAACACACCCTCTCTGCTCTTGTACTCTCTGCCCCTATTAAAAAACCCCAGGATACTGTCTGCTTTATTACCCGCTCTCTCTCACCCTGTGTCTTATACCAGCTTAACACACCCTCCCTGCTCTTGTACTCTCTGCCCCTATTAATAAACCCCAGGATACTGTCTGCTTTATTACCCGCTCTCTCCCTCAGTCTGTGTCTTATACAAGCTCAACACACCCTCCCTGCTCTTGTACTCTCTGCCCCTATTAAAAAACCCCAGGATACTGTCTGCTTTATTACCCGCTCTCTCTCAACCTGTGTCTCATACCAGCTCAACACACCCTCCCTGCTCTAGTAGTCTCTGTCCCTATTAATATAGCCAAGGATACTGTCTGCTTTATTACCCGCTCTCTCTCACCCTGTGTCTTATACCACCTCAACACACCCTCCCTGCTCTTGTACTCTCTGTCCCTATTAATAAAGCCCAGGATACTGTCTGCTTTATTACCCGCTCTCTCTCACCCTGTGTCTTATACCAGCTCAACACACCCTCCCTGCTCTTGTACTCTCTGTCCCTATTAATAAAGCCCAGGATACTGTCTGCTTT
The DNA here is from genome assembly GCA_026770705.1 of Isurus oxyrinchus. NCBI lineage: Eukaryota > Metazoa > Chordata > Chondrichthyes > Lamniformes > Lamnidae > Isurus > Isurus oxyrinchus. The sequence goes on along the minus strand of JANJGN010000847.1, from coordinate 49,449 downwards.
ATTACCCACTCTCTCTCAGTCTGTGTCTTATACCAGCTCAACACACCCTCCCTGCTCTTGTACTCTCTGTCCCTATTAATAATGCCCAGTATACTGTCTGCTTTATTACCCGCTCTCTCTCAGTCTGTGTCTTATACAAGCTCAACACACCCTCCCTGCTCTTGTACTCTCTGCCCCTATTAAAAAACCCCAGGATACTGTCTGCTTTATTACCCTCTCTCTCTCAACCTGTGTCTTATACCAGCTCAACACACCCTCCCTGCTCTTGTACTCTCTGTCCCTATTAATAAAGCCCAGGATACTGTCTGCTTTATTACCCACTCTCTCTCAGTCTGTGTCTTATACCAGCTCAACACACCCTCCCTGCTCTTGTACTCTCTGTCCCTATTAATAATGCCCAGGATACTGTCTGCTTTATTACCCGCTCTCTCTCAACCTGTGTCTCATACCAGCTCAACACACCCTCCCTGCTCTTGTACTCTCTGCCCCTATTAAAAAACCCCAGGATACTGTCTGCTTTATTACCCTCTCTCTCTCAACCTGTGTCTTATACCAGCTCAAAACACCCTCCCTGCTCTTGTACTCTCTGCCCCTATTAAAAAACCCCAGGATAATGTCTGCTTTATTACCCGCTCTCTCTCACCCTGTGTCTTATACCAGCTCAACACACCCTCCCTGTTCTTGTACTCTCTGTCTTTATTAATAAAGCCCAGGATACTGACTGCTTTATTACCCGCTCTCTCTCCACCTGTGTCTTATACCAGCTCAACACACCCTCTCTGCTCTTGTACTCTCTGCCCCTATTAAAAAACCCCAGGATACTGTCTGCTTTATTACCCGCTCTCTCTCACCCTGTGTCTTATACCAGCTTAACACACCCTCCCTGCTCTTGTACTCTCTGCCCCTATTAATAAACCCCAGGATACTGTCTGCTTTATTACCCGCTCTCTCCCTCAGTCTGTGTCTTATACAAGCTCAACACACCCTCCCTGCTCTTGTACTCTCTGCCCCTATTAAAAAACCCCAGGATAATGTCTGCTTTATTAGCCGCTCTCTCTCAACCTGTGTCTTATACCAGCTCAACACACCCTCCCTGTTCTTGTACTCTCTGTCTTTATTAATAAAGCCCAGGATACTGTCTGCTTTATTACCCGCTCTCTCTCCACCTGTGTCTTATACCAGCTCAACACACCCTCTCTGCTCTTGTACTCTCTGCCCCTATTAAAAAACCCCAGGATACTGTCTGCTTTATTACCCGCTCTCTCACCCTGTGTCTTATACCAGCTCAACACACCCTCCCTGCTCTTGTACTCTCTGCCCCTATTAATAAACCCCAGGATAATGTCTGCTTTATTACCCGCTCTCTCTCAAACTGCGTCATATAACAGCTCAACACACCTTCCCAGTTATTGAGATCCCTGCCCCTCTGAATAAAGCCCAGGATACTGTCTGCTTTATTACCCGCTCTCTCAACCTGTGTCTTATACCAGCTCAACACACCCTCCCTGTTCTTGCACACTCTGTCCCTATTAATAAAGCCCAGGATACTGTCTGCTTTATTACCCGCGCTCTCTCAACCTGTGTCTTATACCAGCTCAACACACCCTCCCTGCTCTTGTACTCTCTGTCCCTATTAATAAAGCCCAGGATACTGTCTGCTTTATTACCCACTCTCTCACCCTGTGTCTCATACCAGCTCAACACACCCTCCCTGCTCTAGTACTCTCTGCCCCTATTAATAAAGCACAGGATACTGTCTGCTTTATTACCCACTCTCTCTCAACCTGTATCTTATACCAGCGCAACACACACTCCCTGCTCTTGTACTCTCTGCCCCTATTAATAAAGCCCAGGATACTGTCTGCTTTATTACCCGCTCTTTCTCACCCTGTGTCTTATGCCAGCTCAACACACCTTCCCTGCTCTTGGACTCTCTGCCCCTATTAATAAACCCCAGGATACTGTCTGCTTTATTACCCGCTCTCTCACCCTGTGTCTTATACCAGCTCAACACACCCTCCCTGCTCTTGTACTCTCTGCCCCTATTAATAAAGCCCAGGATACTGTCTGCTTTATTAACCGCTCTATCTCAGTCTGTGTCTTATACCAGCTCAACACACCCTCCCTGCTCTTGTACTCTCTGCCCCTATTAATAAACCCCAGGATACTGTCTGCTTTATTACCCGCTCTCTCTCACCCTGTGTCTTATACCAGCTCAACACACCCTCCCTGCTCTTGTACTCTCTGCCCATATTAATAAAGCCCAGGATACTGTCTGCTTTATTACCTGCTCTCTCTCACCCTGTGTCTTATACCAGCTCAACACATCCTCCCTGCTCTTCTACTCTCTGATCCTATTAATAAAGCCTAGGATACTGCCTGCTTTATTACCCACTCTCTCACAACCCGTGTCTTATACCAGCTCAACACACACTCCCTGCTCTTGTACTCTCTGCCACTATTAATAAACCCCAGGATACTGCCTGCTTTATTACCCACTCTCTCAACCTGTGTCTTATACCAGCTCAACACACCCTCCCTGCTCTTGTACTCTCTGTCCCTATTAATAAATCCCAGGATACTGTCTGCTTTATTACCCGCTCTCTCTCTCAGTCTGTGTCTTATACCAGCTCAACACACCCTCCCTGCTCTTGTACTCTCTGTCCCTATTAATAAAGCCCAGGATACTGTCTGCTTTATTACCCGCTCTCTCTCACCCTGTGTCTTATACCAGCTCAACACACCCTCCCTGCTCTTGTACACTCTGCCCCTATTAATAAATCCCAGGATACTGTCTGCTTTATTACCCGCTCTCTCTCAGTCTGTGTCTTAAACCAGCTCAAAACACCCTCCCTGCTCTTGTACTCTCTGTCCCTATTAATAAAGCCCAGGATACTGTCTGCTTTATTACCCGCTCTCTCTCAGTCTGTGTCTTATACCAGCTCAACACACCCTCCCTGCTCTTGTACTCTCTGCCCCTATTAATAAAGCCCAGGATACTGTCTGCTTTATTACCCGCTCTCTCTCAACCTGTGTCTCATACCAGCTCAACACACCCTCCCTGCTCTTGTACTCTCTGTCCCTATTAATATAGCGAAGGATACTGTCTGCTTTATTACCCACTCTCTCTCAACCTGTGTCTTATACCAGATCAACACACCCTCCCTGCTATTGTACTCTCTGTCCCTATTAATATAGCCAAGGATACTGTCTGCTTTATTACCCGCTCTCTCTCAGTCTGTGTCTTATACCAGCTGAACTCACCCTCCCTGCTCTTGTACACTCTGCCACAATTAATAAAGCCCAGGATACTGTCTGCTTTATTACCCGCTCTCTCAACCTGTGTCTTATACCAGCTGAACACACCCTCCCTGCTCTTGTACTCTCTGTCCCTATTAATAAAGCCCAGGATACAGTCTTCCTTATTACCCGCTCTCTCCCAGTCTCTGTCTTATACCAGCTCAACACACCCTCCCTGCTCTTGTACTCTCTGTCCCTATTAATAAAGCCCAGGATACTGTCTGCTTTATTACCCGCTCTCTCTCACCCTGTGTCTTATACCACCTCAACACACCCTCCCTGCTCTTGTACTCTCTGTCCCTATTAATAAAGCCCAGGATACTGTCTGCTTTATTACCCGCTCTCTCTCACCCTGTGTCTTATACCAGCTTAACACACCCTCCCTGCTCTTGTACTCTCTGTCCCTATTAATAAAGCCCAGGATACTGTCTGCTTTATTACCCGCTCTCTCTCAGTCTGTGTCTTATACCAGCTCAACACACCCTCCCTGCTCTTGTACTCTCTGCCCCTATTAATAAACCCCAGGATACTGTCTGCTTTATTACCCGCTCTCTCCCTCAGTCTGTGTCTTATACAAGCTCAACACACCCTCCCTGCTCTTGTACTCTCTGCCCCTATTAAAAAACCCCAGGATACTGTCTGCTTTATTACCCTCTCTCTCTCAACCTGTGTCTTATACCAGCTCAAAACACCCTCCCTGCTCTTGTACTCTCTGCCCCTATTAATAAACCCCAGGATAATGTCTGCTTTATTACCCGCTCTCTCTCAAACTGCGTCATATAACAGCTCAACACACCTTCCCAGTTATTGTGATCCCTGCCCCTCTGAATAAAGCCCAGGATACTGTCTGCTTTATTACCCGCTCTCTCAACCTGTCTCTTATACCAGCTCAACACACCCTCCCTGTTCTTGCACACTCTGTCCCTATTAATAAAGCCCAGGATACTGTCTGCTTTATTACCCGCGCTCTCTCAACCTGTGTCTTATACAAGCTCAACACACCCTCCCTGCTCTTGTACTCTCTGCCCCTATCAAAAAACCCCAGGATACTGTCTGCTTTATTACCCTCTCTCTCTCAACCTGTGTCTTATACCAGCTCAAAACACCCTCCCTGCTCTTGTACTCTCTGCCCCTATTAAAAAACCCCAGGATAATGTCTGCTTTATTAGCCGCTCTCTCTCAACCTGTGTCTTATACCAGCTCAACACACCCTCCCTGTTCTTGTACTCTCTGTCTGTATTAATAAAGCCCAGGATACTGTCTGCTTTATTACCCGCTCTCTCTCCACCTGTGTCTTATACCAGCTCAACACATCCTCTCTGCTCTTGTACTCTCTGACCCTATTAATAAAGCACAGGATACTGTCTGCTTTATTACCCACTCTATCTCAACCTGTATCTTATACCAGCGCAACACACACTCCCTGCTCTTGTACTCTCTGCCCCTATTAATAAAGCCCAGGATACTGTCTGCTTTATTACCCGCTCTCTCTCACCCTGTGTCTTATGCCAGCTCAACACACCCTCCCTGCTCTTGGACTCTCTGCCCCTATTAATAAACCACAGATTACTGTCTGCTTTATTACCCGCTCTCTCTCAACCTGTGTCTTATACCAGCTCAACACACCCTCCCTGCTCTTGTACTCTCTGCCCCTATTAATAAAGCCCAGGATACTGTCTGCTTTATTACCCGCTCTCTCTCACCCTGTGTCTTATGCCAGCTCAACACACCCTCCCTGCTCTTGGACTCTCTGCCCCTATTAATAAACCACAGATTACTGTCTGCTTTATTACCCGCTCTCTCTCAACCTGTGTCTTATACCAGCTCAACACACCCTCCCTGCTCTTGTACTCTCCGCCCCTATTAAAAAACCCCAGGATACTGTCTGCTTTATTACCCGCTCTCTCGCACCCTGTGTCTTATACCAGCTCAACACACACTCCCTGCTCTTGTACTCTCTGTCCCTATTAATAAACCCCAGGATACTGTCTGCTTTATTACCCGCTCTCTCTCTCAACCTGTGTCTTATACCAGCTCAACACACCCTCCCTGCTCTTGTACTCTCTGTCCCTATTAATAAAGCCCAGGATACTGTCTGCTTTATCACCCGCTCTCTCTCCACCTGTGTCTTATACCAGCTCAACACACCCTCTCTGCTCTTGTACTCTCTGACCCTATTAATAAAGCACAGGATACTGTCTGCTTTATTACCCACTCTCTCTCAACCTGTATCTTATACCAGCGCAACACACACTCCCTGCTCTTGTACTCTCTGCCCCTATTAATAAAGCCCAGGATAGTGTCTGCTTTATTACCCGCTCTCTCTCACCCTGTGTCTTATGCCAGCTCAACACACCCTCCCTGCTCTTGGACTCTCTGCCCCTATTAATAAACCCCAGGATACTGTCTGCTTTATTACCCGCTCTCTCACCCTGTGTCTTATACCAGCTCAACACACCCTCCCTGCTCTTGTACTCTCTGCCCCTATTAATAAAGCCCAGGATACTGTCTGCTTTATTAACCGCTCTATCTCAGTCTGTGTCTTATATCAGCTCAACACACCCTCCCTGCTCTTGTACTCTCTGCCCCTATTAATAAACCACAGATTACTGTCTGCTTTATTACCCGCTCTCTCTCACCCTGTGTCTTAAACCAGCTCAACACACCCTCCCTGCTCTTGTACTCTCTGTCCCTATTAATAAAGCCCAGGATACTGTCTGCTTTATTACCCGCTCTCTCTCACCCTGTGTCTTATACCAGCTCAACACACCCTCCCTGCTCTTGTACTCTCTGTCCCTATTAATAAACCCCAGGGTAGTGTCTGCTTTATTACCCGCTCTCTCTCAGTCTGTGTCTTATACCAGCTCAACACACCCTCCCTGCTCTTGTACTCTCTGCCCCTATTAAAAAACCCCAGGATAATGTCTGCTTTATTAGCCGCTCTCTCTCAACCTGTGTCTTATACCAGCTCAACACACCCTCCCTGTTCTTGTACTCTCTGTCTGTATTAATAAAGCCCAGGATACTGTCTGCTTTATTACCCGCTCTCTCTCCACCTGTGTCTTATACCAGCTCAACACATCCTCTCTGCTCTTGTACTCTCTGACCCTATTAATAAAGCACAGGATACTGTCTGCTTTATTACCCACTCTATCTCAACCTGTATCTTATACCAGCGCAACACACACTCCCTGCTCTTGTACTCTCTGCCCCTATTAATAAAGCCCAGGATACTGTCTGCTTTATTACCCGCTCTCTCTCACCCTGTGTCTTATGCCAGCTCAACACACCCTCCCTGCTCTTGGACTCTCTGCCCCTATTAATAAACCACAGATTACTGTCTGCTTTATTACCCGCTCTCTCTCAACCTGTGTCTTATACCAGCTCAACACACCCTCCCTGCTCTTGTACTCTCTGCCCCTATTAATAAAGCCCAGGATACTGTCTGCTTTATTACCCGCTCTCTCTCACCCTGTGTCTTATGCCAGCTCAACACACCCTCCCTGCTCTTGGACTCTCTGCCCCTATTAATAAACCACAGATTACTGTCTGCTTTATTACCCGCTCTCTCTCAACCTGTGTCTTATACCAGCTCAACACACCCTCCCTGCTCTTGTACTCTCCGCCCCTATTAAAAAACCCCAGGATACTGTCTGCTTTATTACCCGCTCTCTCGCACCCTGTGTCTTATACCAGCTCAACACACACTCCCTGCTCTTGTACTCTCTGTCCCTATTAATAAAGTCCAGGATACTGTCTGCTTTATTACCCGCTCTCTCTCTCAACCTGTGTCTTATACCAGCTCAACACACCCTCCCTGCTCTTGTACTCTCTGTCCCTATTAATAAAGCCCAGGATACTGTCTGCTTTATTACCCGCTCTCTCTCCACCTGTGTCTTATACCAGCTCAACACACCCTCTCTGCTCTTGTACTCTCTGACCCTATTAATAAAGCACAGGATACTGTCTGCTTTATTACCCACTCTCTCTCAACCTGTATCTTATACCAGCGCAACACACACTCCCTGCTCTTGTACTCTCTGCCCCTATTAATAAAGCCCAGGATACTGTCTGCTTTATTAACCGCTCTATCTCAGTCTGTGTCTTATATCAGCTCAACACACCCTCCCTGCTCTTGTACTCTCTGCCCCTATTAATAAACCACAGATTACTGTCTGCTTTATTACCCGCTCTCTCTCACCCTGTGTCTTAAACCAGCTCAACACACCCTCCCTGCTCTTGTACTCTCTGTCCCTATTAATAAAGCCCAGGATACTGTCTGCTTTATTACCCGCTCTCTCTCACCCTGTGTCTTATACCAGCTCAACACACCCTCCCTGCTCTTGTACTCTCTGTCCCTATTAATAAACCCCAGGGTAGTGTCTGCTTTATTACCCGCTCTCTCTCAGTCTGTGTCTTATACCAGCTCAACACACCCTCCCTGCTCTTGTACTCTCTGCCCCTATTAAAAAACCCCAGGATAATGTCTGCTTTATTAGCCGCTCTCTCTCAACCTGTGTCTTATACCAGCTCAACACACCCTCCCTGTTCTTGTACTCTCTGTCTGTATTAATAAAGCCCAGGATACTGTCTGCTTTATTACCCGCTCTCTCTCCACCTGTGTCTTATACCAGCTCAACACATCCTCTCTGCTCTTGTACTCTCTGACCCTATTAATAAAGCACAGGATACTGTCTGCTTTATTACCCACTCTATCTCAACCTGTATCTTATACCAGCGCAACACACACTCCCTGCTCTTGTACTCTCTGCCCCTATTAATAAAGCCCAGGATACTGTCTGCTTTATTACCCGCTCTCTCTCACCCTGTGTCTTATGCCAGCTCAACACACCCTCCCTGCTCTTGGACTCTCTGCCCCTATTAATAAACCACAGATTACTGTCTGCTTTATTACCCGCTCTCTCTCAACCTGTGTCTTATACCAGCTCAACACACCCTCCCTGCTCTTGTACTCTCTGCCCCTATTAATAAAGCCCAGGATACTGTCTGCTTTATTACCCGCTCTCTCTCACCCTGTGTCTTATGCCAGCTCAACACACCCTCCCTGCTCTTGGACTCTCTGCCCCTATTAATAAACCACAGATTACTGTCTGCTTTATTACCCGCTCTCTCTCAACCTGTGTCTTATACCAGCTCAACACACCCTCCCTGCTCTTGTACTCTCCGCCCCTATTAAAAAACCCCAGGATACTGTCTGCTTTATTACCCGCTCTCTCGCACCCTGTGTCTTATACCAGCTCAACACACACTCCCTGCTCTTGTACTCTCTGTCCCTATTAATAAAGCCCAGGATACTGTCTGCTTTATTACCCGCTCTCTCTCTCAACCTGTGTCTTATACCAGCTCAACACACCCTCCCTGCTCTTGTACTCTCTGTCCCTATTAATAAAGCCCAGGATACTGTCTGCTTTATTACCCGCTCTCTCTCCACCTGTGTCTTATACCAGCTCAACACACCCTCTCTGCTCTTGTACTCTCTGACCCTATTAATAAAGCACAGGATACTGTCTGCTTTATTACCCACTCTCTCTCAACCTGTATCTTATACCAGCGCAACACACACTCCCTGCTCTTGTACTCTCTGCCCCTATTAATAAAGCCCAGGATAGTGTCTGCTTTATTACCCGCTCTCTCTCACCCTGTGTCTTATGCCAGCTCAACACACCCTCCCTGCTCTTGGACTCTCTGCCCCTATTAATAAACCCCAGGATACTGTCTGCTTTATTACCCGCTCTCTCACCCTGTGTCTTATACCAGCTCAACACACACTCCCTGCTCTTGTACTCTCTGCCCCTATTAATAAAGCCCAGGATACTGTCTGCTTTATTAACCGCTCTATCTCAGTCTGTGTCTTATACCAGCTCAACACACCCTCCCTGCTCTTGTACTCTCTGCCCCTATTAATAAACCACAGATTACTGTCTGCTTTATTACCCGCTCTCTCTCACCCTGTGTCTTAAACCAGCTCAACACACCCTCCCTGCTCTTGTACTCTCTGTCCCTATTAATAAAGCCCAGGATACTGTCTGCTTTATTACCCGCTCTCTCTCACCCTGTGTCTTATACCAGCTCAACACACCCTCCCTGCTCTTGTACTCTCTGTCCCTATTAATAAACCCCAGGATAGTGTCTGCTTTATTACCCGCTCTCTCTCAGTCTGTGTCTTATACCAGCTCAACACACCCTCATTGCTCTTGTACTCTCTGCCACTATAAATAAAGCCCAGGATACTGTCTGCTTTATTACCCGCTCTCTCACCCTGTGTCTTATACCAGCTCAACACACCCTCCCTGCTCTTGTACTCTCTGTCCCTATTAATAAAGCACAGGATACTGTCTGCTTTATTAACCAATCTCTCTCAGTCTGTGTCTTATACCAGCTCAACACACCCTCCCTGCTCTTGTACTCTCTGTCCCTATTAATAAAGACCAGGATACTGTCTGCTTTATTACCCGCTCTCTCTCAGTCTGTGTCTTATACCAGCTCAACACACCCTCCCTGCTCTTGTACTCTCTGTCCCTATTAATAAACCCCAGGATACTGTCTGCTTTATTACCCGCTCTCTCTCAGTCTGTGTCTTATACCAGCTCAACACACCCTCCCTGCTCTTGTACTCTCTGCCCCTATTAATAAACCACAGATTACTGTCTGCTTTATTACCCGCTCTCTCTCACCCTGTGTCTTAAACCAGCTCAACACACCCTCCCTGCTCTTGTACTCTCTGTCCCTATTAATAAAGCCCAGGATACTGTCTGCTTTATTAACCGCTCTCTCACCCTGTGTCTTATACCAGCTCAACACACCCTCCCTGCTCTTGTACTCTCCGCCCCTATTAAAAAACCCCAGGATACTGTCTGCTTTATTACCCGCTCTCTCTCAGTCTGTGTCTTATACCAGCTCAACACACCCTCCCTGCTCTTGTACTCTCCGCCCCTATTAAAAAACCCCAGGATACTGTCTGCTTTATTACCCGCTCTCTCTCAGTCTGTGTCTTATACCAGCTCAACACACCCTCATTGCTCTTGTACTCTCTGCCACTATAAATAAAGCCCAGGATACTGTCTGCTTTATTACCCGCTCTCTCACCCTGTGTCTTATACCAGCTCAACACACCCTCCCTGCTCTTGTACTCTCTGTCCCTATTAATAAAGCCCAGGATACTGTCTGCTTTATTACCCAATCTCTCTCAGTCTGTGTCTTATACCAGCTCAACACACCCTCCCTGCTCTTGTACTCTCTGTCCCTATTAATAAAGCCCAGGATACTGTCTGCGTTATTACCCACTCTCTCTCAGTCTGTGTCTTATACCAGCTAAACACACCCTCCCTGCTCTTGTACTCTCTGTGCCTATTAATAAAGACCAGGATACTGTCTGCTTTATTACCCGCTCTCTCTCAGTCTGTGTCTTATACCAGCTCAACACACCCTCCCTGCTCTTGTACTCTCTGCACCTATTAATAAAGCCCAGGATACTGTCTGCTTTATTACCCGCTCTCTCACCCTGTGTCTTATACCAGCTCAAGACACGCTCCCTGCTCTTGTACTCTCTGCCCCTATTAATAAAACCCAGGATACTGTCTGCTTTATTACCCACTCTCTCTCAACCTGTGTCTTATACCAGCTCAAGACACGCTCCCTGCTCTTGTACTCTCTGCCCCTATTAATAAAACCCAGGATACTGTCTGCTTTATTACCCACTCTCTCTCAACCTGTGTCTTATACCAGCTAAACACACCCTCCCTGCTCTTGTACTCTCTGTGCCTATTAATAAAGACCAGGATATTGTCTGCTTTATTACCCGCTCTCTCTCAGTCTGTGTCTTATACCAGCTCAACACACCCTCCCTGCTCTTGTACTCTCTGCACCTATTAATAAAGCCCAGGATACTGTCTGCTTTATTACCCGCTCTCTCACCCTGTGTCTTATACCAGCTCAAGACACGCTCCCTGCTCTTGTACTCTCTGCCCCTATTAATAAAACCCAGGATACTGTCTGCTTTATTACCCACTCTCTCTCAACCTGTGTCTTATACCAGCTCAACACACCCTCCCTGCTCTTGCACTCTCCGCCCCTATTAAAAAACCCCAGGATACTGTCTGCTTTATTACCCGCGCTCTCTCACCCTGTGTCTTATACCAGCTCAACACACACTCCCTGCTCTTGTACTCTCTGTCCCTATTAATAAAGCCCAGGATACTGTCTGCTTTATTACCCGCTCTCTCTCTCAACCTGTGTCTTATACCAGCTCAACACACCCTCCCTGCTCTTGTACTCTCTGTCCCTATTAATAAAGCCCAGGATAGTGTCTGCTTTATTACCCGCTCTCTCTCACCCTGTGTCTTATGCCAGCTCAACACACCCTCCCTGCTCTTGGACTCTCTGCCCCTATTAATAAAACCCAGGATACTGTCTGCTTTATTACCCGCTCTCTCACCCTGTGTCTTATACCAGCTCAACACACCCTCCCTGCTCTTGTACTCTCTGCCCCTATTAATAAAGCCCAGGATACTGTCTGCTTTATTAACCGCTCTATCTCAGTCTGTGTCTTATACCAGCTCAACACACCCTCTCTGCTCTTGTACTCTCTGCCCCTATTAATAAAGCCCAGGATAGTGTCTGCTTTATTACCCGCTCTCTCTCACCCTGTGTCTTATGCCAGCTCAACACACCCTCCCTGCTCTTGGACTCTCTGCCCCTATTAATAAAACCCAGGATACTGTCTGCTTTATTACCCGCTCTCTCACCCTGTGTCTTATACCAGCTCAACACACCCTCCCTGCTCTTGTACTCTCTGCCCCTATTAATAAAGCCCAGGATACTGTCTGCTTTATTAACCGCTCTATCTCAGTCTGTGTCTTATACCAGCTCAACACACCCTCCCTGCTCTTGTACTCTCTGCCCCTATTAATAAACCACAGATTACTGTCTGCTTTATTACCCGCTCTCTCTCACCCTGTGTCTTAAACCAGCTCAACACACCCTCCCTGCTCTTGTACTCTCTGTCCCTATTAATAAAGCCCAGGATACTGTCTGCTTTATTACCCGCTCTCTCTCACCCTGTGTCTTATACCAGCTCAACACACCCTCCCTGCTCTTGTACTCTCTGTCCCTATTAATAAACCCCAGGATAGTGTCTGCTTTATTACCCGCTCTCTCTCAGTCTGTGTCTTATACCAGCTCAACACACCCTCATTGCTCTTGTACTCTCTGCCACTAGAAATAAAGCCCAGGATACTGTCTGCTTTATTACCCGCTCTCTCACCCTGTGTCTTATACCAGCTCAACACACCCTCCCTGCTCTTGTACTCTCTGTCCCTATTAATAAAGCACAGGATACTGTCTGCTTTATTACCCAATCTCTCTCAGTCTGTGTCTTATACCAGCTCAACACACCCTCCCTGCTCTTGTACTCTCTGTCCCTATTAATAAAGACCAGGATACTGTCTGCTTTATTACCCGCTCTCTCTCAGTCTGTGTCTTATACCAGCTCAACACACCCTCCCTGCTCTTGTACTCTCTGTCCCTATTAATAAACCCCAGGATACTGTCTGCTTTATTACCCGCTCTCTCTCAGTCTGTGTCTTATACCAGCTCAACACACCCTCCCTGCTCTTGTACTCTCTGCCCCTATTAATAAACCACAGATTACTGTCTGCTTTATTACCCGCTCTCTCTCACCCTGTGTCTTAAACCAGCTCAACACACCCTCCCTGCTCTTGTACTCTCTGTCCCTATTAATAAAGCCCAGGATACTGTCTGCTTTATTACCCGCTCTCTCACCCTGTGTCTTATACCAGCTCAACACACCCTCCCTGCTCTTGTACTCTCCGCCCCTATTAAAAAACCCCAGGATACTGTCTGCTTTATTACCCGCTCTCTCTCAGTCTGTGTCTTATACCAGCTCAACACACCCTCATTGCTCTTGTACTCTCTGCCACTATAAATAAAGCCCAGGATACTGTCTGCTTTATTACCCGCTCTCTCACCCTGTGTCTTATACCAGCTCAACACACCCTCCCTGCTCTTGTACTCTCTGTCCCTAATAATAAAGCCCAGGATACTGTCTGCTTTATTACCCAATCTCTCTCAGTCTGTGTCTTATACCAGCTCAACACACCCTCCCTGCTCTTGTACTCTCTGTCCCTATTAATAAAGCCCAGGATACTGTCTGCGTTATTACCCACTCTCTCTCAGTCTGTGTCTTATACCAGCTAAACACACCCTCCCTGCTCTTGTACTCTCTGTGCCTATTAATAAAGACCAGGATACTGTCTGCTTTATTACCCGCTCTCTCTCAGTCTGTGTCTTATACCAGCTCAACACACCCTCCCTGCTCTTGTACTCTCTGCACCTATTAATAAAGCCCAGGATACTGTCTGCTTTATTACCCGCTCTCTCACCCTGTGTCTTATACCAGCTCAAGACACGCTCCCTGCTCTTGTACTCTCTGCCCCTATTAATAAAACCCAGGATACTGTCTGCTTTATTACCCACTCTCTCTCAACCTGTGTCTTATACCAGCTCAACACACCCTCCCTGCTCTTGCACTCTCTGTCCCTATTAATAAAGCCCAGGATACTGTCTGCTTTATTACCTGCTCTCTTTCAACCTGTGTCTTATACCAGCTCAAAACACCCTCCCTGCTCTTGTACACTCTGCTCCTATTAATAAAGGCCTGGATACTGTCTGCTTTATTACCCGCTCTCTCTCAACCTGTGTCTTATACCAGCGCAACACACACTACCTACTCTAGTACTCTCTGCCCCTATAAATAAAGCCCAGGATACTGTCTGCTTTATTACCCGCTCTCTCTCTCAACCTGTGTCTTATACCAGCCCAATAATCCCTCCCTGATCTTGTACTCTCTGCCCCTATTAATAAACCCCAGGCTACTGTCTGCTTTATTACCCGCTCTCTCTCAGTCTGTGTCTTATACCAGCTCAACACACCCTCCCTGCTCTTGTACTCTCTGCCCCTATTAATAAACCCCAGGATACTGTCTGCTTTATTACCCGCTCTCTCTCAGTCTGTGTCTTATACCAGCTCAACACACCCTCCCTGCTCTTGTACTCTCTGTCCCTATTAATAAAGCCCAGGATACTGTCTGCTTTATTACCCGCTCTCTCTCAGTCTGTGTCTTATACCAGCTCAACACACCCTCCCTGCTCTTGTACTCTCTGCCCCTATTAATAAAGCCCAGGATACTGTCTGCTTTATTAACCGCTCTCTCAAACTGTGTCTTATACCAGCTCAACACACCCTCCCTGCTCTTGTACACTCTGCCCCTATTAATAAAGCCCAGGATACTGTCTGCTTTATTACCCGCTCTCTCTCACCCTGTGTCTTATACCAGCTCAACACACCCTCCCTGCTCTTGTACTCTCTGTCCCTATTAATAAAGCCCAGGATACTGTCTGCTTTATTACCCGCTCTCTCTCAGTCTGTGTCTTATACCAGCTCAACACACCCTCCCTGCTCTTGTACTCTCTGTCCCTATTAATAAAGCCCAGGATACTGTCTGCTTTATTACCCGCTCTCTCTCAGTCTGTGTCTTATACCAGCTCAACACACCCTCCCTGCTCTTGTAATCTCTGTCCCTATTAATAAAGCCCAGGATACTGTCTGCTTCATTACCCGCTCTCTCAACCTATGTCTTATACCAGCTCAACACACCCTCCCTGCTCTTGTACTCTCTGTCCCTATTAATAAACCCCAGGATACTGTCTGCTTTATTACCCACTCTCTCTCAGTCTGTGTCTTATACCAGCTCAACACACCCTCCCTGCTCTTGTACACTCTGCCCCTATAAATTAAGCCCAGGATACAATCTGCTTTATTAGCCGCTCTCTCTCAACCTGTATCTTATACCAGCTCAACACACCCTCCCTGCTCTTGTACACTTTGCTCCTATTAATAAAGCCCAGGATACTGTCTGCTTTATTACCCGATCTCTCTCACCCTTTGTCTTATACCAGCGCAACACACCCTCCCTGCTCTTGTACTCTCTGCCCCTAATAATAAATCCCAGGATACTGTCTGCTTTATTACCCGCTCTCTCTCAGTCTGTGTCTTATACCAGCTCAACACACCCTCCCTGCTCTTGTACTCTCTGTCCCTATTAATAAAGCCCAGGATACTGTCTGCTTTATTACCCGCTCTCTCTCTCAACCTGTGTCTTATACCAGCTCAACACACCCTCCCTGCTCTTGTACTCTCTGTCCCTATTAATAAACCCCAAGATACTGTCTGCTTTATTACCCGCTCTCTCTCAGTCTGTGTCTTATACCAACTCAACACACCCTTCCTGCTCTTGCACTCTCTGCCCCTATTAATAAAGCCCAGGATACTGTCAGCTTTATTACCCGCTCTCTCTCAGTCTGTGTCTTATACCAGCTCAACACACCCTCCCTGCTCTTGTACTCTCTGTCCCTCTTAATAAAGCCCAGGATACTGTCTGCTTTATTACCCGCTCTCTCTCACCCTGTGTCTTATACCAGCTCAACACATCCTCCCTGCTCTTGTACTCTCTGCCCCTATTAATAAAGCCCAGGATACTGTCTGCTTTATTACCCGCTCTCTCTCAGTCTGTGTCTTATACCAGCTCAACACACCCTCCCTGCTCTTGTACTCTCTGTCCCTATTAATAAAGCCCAGGATACTGTCTGCTTTATTACCCGCTTTCTCAACCTGTATCTTATACCAGCTCAACACACCCTCCCTGCTCTTGTACACTTTGCTCCTATTAATAAAGCCCAGGATACTGTCTGCTTTATTACCCGATCTCTCTCACCCTTTGTCTTATATCAGCGCAACACGCCCTCCCTGCTCTTGTACTCTCTGCCCCTAATAATAAAGCCCAGGATACTGTCTGCTTTATTACCTGCTCTCTCAACCTGTGTCTTATACCAGCTCAACACACCCTCCCTGCTCTTGTACTCTCTGTCCCTATTAATAAATCCCAGGATACTGTCTGCTTTATTACCCGCTCTCTCTCAGTCTGTGTCTTATACCAGCTCAACACACCCTCCCTGCTCTTGTACTCTCTGTCCCTATTAATAAACCCCAGGATACTGTCTGCTTTGTTACCCGCTCTCTCTCAGTCTGTGTCTTATACCAACTCAACACACCCTCCCTGCTCTTGCACTCTCTGCCCCTATTAATAAAGCCCAGGATACTGTCTGCTTTATTACCCGCTCTCTCTCAGTCTGTGTCTTATACCAGCTCAACACACCCTCCCTGCTCTTGTACTCTCTGTCCCTCTTAATAAAGCCCAGGATACTGTCTGCTTTATTACCCGCTCTCTCTCACCCTGTGTCTTATACCAGCTCAACACACCCTCCCTGCTCTTGTACTCTCTGCCCCTATTAATAAAGCCCAGGATACTGTCTGCTTTATTACCCGCTCTCTCTCAACCTGTGTCTTATACCAGCTCAACGCACCCTCCCTGGTCTTGTACTCTCTGTCCCTATTAATAAAGCCCAGGATACTGTCTGCTTTATTACCCGCTCTCTCTCACCCTGTGTCTTATACCAGCTCAACACACCCTCCCTGCTCTTGTACTCTCTGTCCCTATTAATAAACCCCAGGATACTGTCTGCTTTATTACCCGCTCTCTCACCCTGTGTCTTATACCAGCTCAACACACCCTCCCTGCTCTTGTACTCTCTGTCCCTATTAATAAAGCCCAGGATACTGTCTGCTTTATTACCCGCTCTCTCTCACCCTGTGTCTTATACCAGCTCAACACACCCTCCCTGCTCTTGTACACTCTGTCCCTATTAATAAATCCCAGGATACTGTCTGCTTTATTACCCGCTCTCTCTCCCTGTGTCTTATACCAGCTCAACACACCCTCCCTGCTCTTGTACTCTCTGCTCATCTTTGCCCAATTCATCGTCTAGCCGACCCCTGCTCCTATGTCCGGTGTTCCCAACCCTTTCATCAATTATTCTCTCTTGCCCTCCACAACGTTTTCCTTTGTTTCCTCTCCTCACCTCCCCTGCCGTTTCACTTTTTAAAATTCTTTCACTGGATGTGTGAGTCGCTGGCCGGTCCCAGCATTTTTTGCCCATCCCTAACTGCCCCTTGAGAACGTGGTGGTGATCCGCCTTCTTGAACCAATGCAGTCCCTGTTGGTGTAGGTACATCCACGGCACTGTTACGGAGGGAGTTCCAGGATTTTGTCCGTGTGGTGTAGGTACACCCACGGCGCTGTTAGGGAGGGAGTTCCAGGATTTTGTCCGTGTGGTGTAGGTACACCCACAGCGCTGTTAGGGAGGGAGTTCCAGGATTTTGTCCCTGTGGTGTAGGTACACCCACGGCGCTGTTAGGGAGGGAGTTCCAGGATTTTGTCCGTGTGGTGTAGGTACACCCATGGTGCTGTTAGCGAGGGAGTTCCAGGATTTTGTCCCTGTGGTGTAGGTACACCCACAGCGCTGTTAGGGAGGGAGTTCCAGGATTTTGTCCGTGTGGTGTAGGTACACCCACGGCGCTGTTAGGGAGGGAGTTCCAGGATTTTGTCCGTGTGGTGTAGGTACACCCACGGCGCTGTTAGGGAGGGAGTTCCAGGATTTTGTCCCATGTGGTGTAGGTACACCCACGGCGCTGTTAGGGAGGGAGTTCCAGGATTTTGTCCCTGTGGTGTAGGTACACCCACGACGCTGTTAGGGAGGGAGTTCCAGGATTTTGTCCGTGTGGTGTAGGTACACCCACGGCGCTGTTAGGGAGGGAGTTCCAGGATTTTGTCCCTGTGGTGTAGGTACACCCACAGCGCTGTTAGGGAGGGAGTTCCAGGATTTTGTCCATGTGGTGTAGGTACACCCACGGCGCTGTTAGGGAGGGAGTTCCAGGATTTTGTCCGTGTGGTGTAGGTACACCCACGGCGCTGTTAGGGAGGGAGTTCCAGGATTTTGTCCCATGTGGTGTAGGTACACCCACGGCGCTGTTAGGGAGGGAGTTCCAGGATTTTGTCCCTGTGGTGTAGGTACACCCACGACGCTGTTAGGGAGGGAGTTCCAGGATTTTGTCCGTGTGGTGTAGGTACACCCACGGCGCTGTTAGGGAGGGAGTTCCAGGATTTTGTCCCTGTGGTGTAGGTACACCCACGGCGCTGTTAGGGAGGGAGTTCCAGGATTTTGTCCCATGTGGTGTAGGTACACCCACGGCGCTGTTAGGGAGGGAGTTCCAGGATTTTGTCCGTGTGGTGTAGGTACACCCACGGCGCTGTTAGGGAGGGAGTTCCAGGATTTTGTCCCTGTGGTGTAGGTACACCCACGGCGCTGTTAGGGAGGGATTTCCAGGATTTTGTCCCATGTGGTGTAGGTACACCCACGGCGCTGTTAGGGAGGGAGTTCCAGGATTTTGTCCGTGTGGTGTAGGTACACCCACGGTGCTGTTAGGGAGGGAGTTCCAGGATTTTGTCCGTGTGGTGTAGGTACACCCACGGTGCTGTTAGGGAGGGAGTTCCAGGATTTTGTCCGTGTGGTGTAGGTACACCCACGGTGCTGTTAGGGAGGGAGTTCCAGGATTTTGTCCGTGTGGTGTAGGTACACCCACGGTGCTGTTAGGGAGGGAGTTCCAGGATTTTGTCCGTGTGGTGTAGGTACACCCACGGTGCTGTTAGGGAGGGAGTTCCAGGATTTTGTCCGTGTGGTGTAGGTACACCCACGGTGCTGTTAGGGAGGGAGTTCCAGGATTTTGTCCGTGTGGTGTAGTGGGGGATTCAGTGAGGGTAATGCCCATTGAACGTCAAGGGGTGATGGTTGGATTCTCTCTTGTTGGAGATGGTCAGTGCCAGGCACTTGTGTGGGGTGAATGTTACTCACCACTTGTCAGCCCTGAGTCTGGATATTGTCCAGGTCTTGCTGCATTGGGACATGGGGCTGCTTCAGTATCTGAGGAGTTGCGAATGGTGCTGAACATCAGCGAACATCCCCACTTCTGACCTTATGATGGAAGGAAGGTCATTGACGAAGCAGCTGAAGGTGGTTGGGCCGAGGACACTAACCCTGAGGAACTCCTGCGGTGATGTCCCGGAGCTGAGATGACTGACCTCCAACCACCACAACCATCTTCCTTTGCGCTGGGAATGACTCCAACCAGCAGAGAGTTTTCCCCTGATTCCCACTGACTCCAGTGTTGCTGGAGGCTCCTTGATGTCACACTCGGGTCAAATGCTGCCTCAATGTCAAGGGCAGTCACTCTCCCCTCACCTCGGGAGCTCAGCTCTTGTGTCCATGTTTGTACCGAGGCTGGAATGGGGTCAGGAGCTGGGTGACCCTGGCAGAACCCAAACTGGGCATCAGTGAGCAGGTTATTGCTAAGTAAGTGCCGCTTGATAGCTCTGTTGATGGCCCCTTCCATTACTTTACTGATGATGGAGAGTAGACTGATGGGGAGGTAATTGTCCAGATTGGATTTGTCCTGCTTTTTGTGTACAGGACACACCTGGGTAATTTTCCACACCGCCGGGTAGATGCCCGTGTTGTAGCTGTACTGGAACAACTTGGCTAGGGGCACGGCCAGTTCTGGAGCACAAGTCTTCAGTACTATTGCCGGAATATTGTCAGGGCCCAGAGCCTTTGCAGTATCCAGTGCCTCCAGCCATTTCTTGACATCACGTGGGGTGAATCGAATCGGCTGGAGACTGGCATGTGTGATGCAGGGGACCTCCGGAGGAGGCCGAGATTGGATCATCCATTCGGCACTTCTGGCTGAAGATTGTAGCGAATGCTTCAGCCTTTATCTTTTGCACTGATGTGCTGGGCTCTCCCATCATTGAGGATGGGGATATCTGTGGAGCCTCTTCCCCCAGTGAGGTTGTTTAATTGTCCACCACCATTCACGACTGGATGTGGCCGGACTGCAGAGCTCAGATCTGACCCGTTGGTTGTGGGATCGCTTAGCTCTGTCTATCACTTGCTGCTTCTGCTGTTTGGCACGCAAGTAGTCCTGTGTTGTAGCCTCACCAGGTCAACACCTCATGTTTAGGTGTGCCTGGTGCTGCTCCTGGCATGTCCTCCTGCACTCTTCACTGAACCGGGGTTGGCTAGGCACGAATGATATATTTCTACATCCGAAAAACATCCAGGGATTCGGGGTGGGGGTGGAATAGTGCAGGGAAAAGGTCTTCGATTGGAAGATCAGCCTCGGTGTCGTTGAATGGTAGAGATAGCCCGAGGAGGAGGGCTGAATGGCCTCCTCCTACTCCTCCTCATATTTCACCTGATAAGGGGCTATCAGGCCCGGCCTGCGGAAGGGACGGAGCTGTCATGCCGATCGGGCCCGCCCAGGTCTAGGGCAGATACCAGAGGGGAGACGGCACTGGGGTCAGCGGATGGGACTGGGCTGCATTGAGGAGAAGAGTGTGGAAGTCGCACTTTGGGCCTAGCAGGATGGCTTAGGGCTTGCGAAGGCCGGGAGGCAGGGGTGGGTGGGGGTGGTGGTGGTGGGGAGAGAGTGGAGGCGAAAGGGGCAGGCGTGCGTGCACCAGGGAGAGGCTGTCGGGAAGGAAGGGGATATTGTGGGGGGGACGCGGCAATGGACCAGGAAGACATGGAGAGAGCGTTCCACTTGGAATTCACCTCCTCAGGCCTGTTACACAGGAACAGGAGGAGGGCCCATTCAGCCCCTTCTCGAGCCTGTTACACAGGAACAGGAGGAGGCCCATTCAGCCCCTTCTCGAGCCTGTTACACAGGAACAGGAGGATCCCATTCAGACCCTTCTCGAGCCTGTTACACAGGAACAGGTGGAGGCCCATTCAGCCCCTTCTCGAGCCTGTTACACAGGAACAGGAGGATCCCATTCAGCCCCTTCTCGAGCCTGTTACACAGGAACAGGTGGAGGCCCATTCAGCCCCTTCTCGAGTCTGTTACACAGGAACAGGAGGAGGCCCATTCAGCCCCTCGAGCCTGTTACACAGGAACAGGAGGAGGCCCATTCAGCCCCTTCTCGAGCCTGTTACACAGGAACAGGAGGAGGCCCATTCAGCCCCTTCTCGAGCCTGTTACACAGGAACAGGAGGAGGCCCATTCAGCCCCTTCTCGTGCCTGTTACACAGGAACAGGAGGAGGCCCATTCAGCCCCTTCTCGAGCCTGTTACACAGGAACAGGAGGAGGCCCATTCAGCCCCTTCTCGAGCCAGTTCCACCTTTGAAGGAGATTGTGGCTGAAATGTGACATAACACCACATACTCACCTTTGTCCTTATCCCTTCATACCCTTGGTGAACAAAAATCTCTCAATCTCTGATTTAAAATGAATCGCCTAAGCATCGATCGCTGTTTGCGGAAGTGATGTGCAGACTTGTGTGTGTAAAACTGTTTCTGAATTTCATTCCTGAAACATCTGTCTCCAGGATTTAGCCTCTCCCTTAGTCCAAGACACTCCGGCCAGCTGAAACCAGTTCCTTTCTCTCTACCCTATCAGTCTATCAGTTCCTCTTAATGTTTTGAAAACATCTATCAAATCTCCCCTTAATCTTCCAATTTCCAGGGTAAACAAGCCTAGTGTGTGTCATCTCCCCTCGGAATTTAACCCTCTGGAGTCCAAGTGTTCCCCTGAATTGCTTTCAGACAGTCCTGGTCTTTATTCTGCTATTAACACCGACTCTGCACCAATGCTTTGTTCCTTCACTACTACATTCTGCTATTGTTCTTTCAGAGAGTGCTGACCCTTCATTCTGCTATTAAGACTAACTCTGGACCAATGCTTTGTTCCTTCACTACTACATTCTGCTACTTTGCTTTCAGACAGCGCTGACCCTGCATTCTGCTATTAACACCTACTCTGGACCAATGCTTTGTTCCTTCACTACTACATTCTGCTATTGTTCTTTCAGACAGCGCTGACCCTTTATTCTGCTATTAACACCTACCCTGGACCAATGCTTTGTTCCTTCACTACTACATTCTGCTATTGTTCTTTCAGACAGTGCTGACCCTTCATTCCGCTATTAACACCTACTCTGGACCAATGCTTTGTTCCTTCACTACTACATTCTGCTATTGTTCTTTCAGGCAGCGCTGACCCTTCATTCCGCTATTAACACCTACTCTGGACCAATGCTTTGTTCCTTCACTACTACATTCTGCTATTGTTCTCTCAGACAGCGCTGACCCTTTATTCTGCTATTAACACCTACTCTGGACCAATGCTTTGTTCCTTCACTACTACATTCTGCTATTGTTCTTTCAGACAGCACTGACCCTGCATTCTGCTATTAACACCTACTCTGGACCAATGCTTTGTTCCTTCACTACTACATTCTGCTACTTTGCTTTCAGACAGCGCTGACCCTTTATTCTGCTATTAACACCTACTCTGGACCAATGCTTTGTTCCTTCACTACTACATTCTGCTATTGTTCTTTCAGACAGCGCTGACCCTTTATTCTGCTATTAACACCTACTCTGGACCAATGCTTTGTTCCTTCACTACTACATTCTGCTATTGTTCTCTCAGACAGTGCTGACCCTTTATTCTGCTATTCACACCTACTCTGGACCAATGCTTTGTTCCTTCACTACTACATTCTGCTATTGTTCTCTCAGACAGTGCTGACCCTTTATTCTGCTACTTACACCTACTCTGGACCAATGCTTTGTTCCTTCACTACTACATTCTGCTATTGTTCTTTCAGACAGCGCTGACCCTTTATTCTGCTATTTACACCTACTCTGGACCAATGCTTTGTTCCTTCACTACTACATTCTGCTATTGTTCTTTCAGACAGCGCTGACCCTTCATTCTGCTATTAACACCTAATCTGGACCAATGCTTTGTTCCTTCACTACTACATTCTGCTATTGTTCTTTCAGACAGCGCTGACCTTTATTCTGCTATTAACACCTACTCTGGACCAATGCTTTGTTCCTTCACTACTACATTCTGCTATTGTTCTCTCAGACAGCGCTGACCCTTTATTCTGCTATTAAGACTTACTCTGGACCAATGCTTTGTTCCTTCACTACTACATTCTGCTACTTTGCTTTCAGACAGCACTGACCCTTTATTCTGCTATTAACACCTACTCTGGACCAATGCTTTGTTCCTTCACTACTACATTCTGCTATTGTTCTCTCAGACAGCGCTGACCCTTCATTCTGCTATTAAGACTAACTCTGGACCAATGCTTTGTTCCTTCACTACTACATTCTGCTATTGTTCTCTCAGACAGTGCTGACCCTTTATTCTGCTATTAACACCTACTCTGGACCAATGCTTTGTTCCTTCACTACTACATTCTGCTATTGTTCTCTCAGACAGCGCTGACCCTGCATTCTGCTATTAACACCTACTCTGGACCAATGCTTTGTTCCTTCACTACTACATTCTGCTATTGTTCTCTCAGACAGCGCTGACCCTTCATTCTGCTATTAAGACTTACTCTGGACCAATGCTTTGTTCCTTCACTACTACATTCTGCTACTTTGCTTTCAGACAGCGCTGACCCTTTATTCTGCTATTAACACCTACTCTGGACTAATGCTTTGTTCCTTCACTACTACATTCTGCTATTGTTCTTTCAGACAGCGCTGACCCTTTATTCTGCTATTAACACCTACTCTGGACCAATGCTTTGTTCCTTCACTACTACATTCTGCTATTGTTCTTTCAGACAGCGCTGACCCTTTATTCTGCTATTAACACCTACTCTGGACCAATGCTTTGTTCCTTCACTACTACATTCTGCTATTGTTCTTTCAGACAGCGCTGACCCTTTATTCTGCTATTAACACCTACTCTGGACCAATGCTTTGTTCCTTCACTACTACATTCTGCTATTGTTCTCTCAGACAGCGCTGACCCTTTATTCTGCTATTAACACCTACTCTGGACCAATGCTTTGTTCCATCACTACTACATTCTGCTACTTTGCTTTCAGACAGTGCTGACCCTTTATTCTGCTATTAACACCTACTTTGGACCAATGTTTTGTTCCTTCATTACTACATTCTGCTATTGTTCTTTCAGACAGTGCTGACCCTTCATTCCGCTATTAACACCTACTCTGGACCAATGCTTTGTTCCTTCATTACTACATTCTGCTATTGTTCTCTCAGACAGCGCTGACCCTTTATTCTGCTATTAAGACTTACTCTGGACCAATGCTTTGTTCCTTCACTACTACATTCTGCTACTTTGCTTTCAGACAGCGTTGACCCTTTATTCTGCTATTAACACCTACTCTGGACCGATGCTTTGTTCCTTCACTACTACATTCTGCTATTGTTCTCTCAGACAGCGCTGACCCTTCATTCTGCTATTAAGACTAACTCTGGACCAATGCTTTGTTCCTTCACTACTACATTCTGCTATTGTTCTCTCAGACAGTGCTGACCCTTTATTCTGCTATTCACACCTACTCTGGACCAATGCTTTGTTCCTTCACTACTACATTCTGCTATTGTTCTCTCAGACAGTGCTGACCCTTTATTCTTCTACTTACACCTACTCTGGACCAATGCTTTGTTCCTTCACTACTACATTCTGCTATTGTTCTTTCAGACAGCGCTGACCGTTTATTCTGCTATTTACACCTACTCTGGACCAATGCTTTGTTCCTTCACTACTACATTCTGCTATTGTTCTTTCAGACAGCGCTGACCCTTTATTCTGCTATTAACACCTACTCTGGACCAATGCTTTGTTCCTTCACTACTACATTCTGCTATTGTTCTTTCAGACAGCGCTGACCCTTTATTCTGCTATTAACACCTACTCTGGACCAATGCTTTGTTCCTTCACTACTACATTCTGCTATTGTTCTCTCAGACAGCGCTGACCCTTCATTCTGCTATTAAGACTTACACTGGACCAATGCTTTGTTCCTTCACTACTACATTCTGCTACTTTGCTTTCAGACAGCGCTGACCCTTTATTCTGATATTAACACCTACTCTGGACCGATGCTTTGTTCCTTCACTACTACATTCTGCTATTGTTCTCTCAGACAGCGCTGACCCTTCATTCTGCTATTAAGACTAACTCTGGACCAATGCTTTGTTCCTTCACTACTACATTCTGCTATTGTTCTTTCAGACAGCGCTGACCCTTTATTCTGCTACTTACACCTACTCTGGACCAATGCTTTGTTCCTTCACTACTACATTCTGCTATTGTTCTCTCAGACAGCGCTGACCCTTCATTCTGCTATTAACACCTACTCTGGACCGATGCTTTGTTCCTTCACTACTACATTCTGCTATTGTTCTTTCAGACAGCGCTGACCCTTTATTCTGCTATTAACACCTACTCTGGACCAATGCTTTGTTTCTTCACTACTACATTCTGCTATTGTTCTTTCAGACAGTGCTGACCCTTCATTCTGCAATTAAGACTAACTCTGGACCAATGCTGTGTTCCTTCACTACTACATTCTGCTATTGTTCTCTCAGACAGCGCTGACCCTTTATTCTGCTATTAAGACTTACTCTGGACCAATGCTTTGTTCCTTCACTACTACATTCTGCTACTTTGCTTTCAGACAGCACTGACCCTTTATTCTGCTATTAACACCTACTCTGGACCAATGCTTTGTTCCTTCACTACTACATTCTGCTATTGTTCTCTCAGACAGCGCTGACCCTTTATTCTGCTATTAACACCTACTCTGGACCAATGCTTTGTTCCTTCACTACTACATTCTGCTATTGTTCTCTCAGACAGCGCTGACCCTGCATTCTGCTATTAACACCTACTCTGGACCAATGCTTTGTTCCTTCACTACTACATTCTGCTACTTTGCTTTTAGACAGCGCTGACCGTTTATTCTGCTATTTACACCTACTCTGGACCAATGCTTTGTTCCTTCACTACTACATTCTGCTACTTTGCTTTCAGACAGCGCTGACCCTTTATTCTGCTATTAACACCTACTCTGGACTAATGCTTTGTTCCTTCACTACTACATTCTGCTATTGTTCTTTCAGACAGCGCTGACCCTTTATTCTGCTATTAACACCTACTCTGGACCAATGCTTTGTTCCTTCACTACTACATTCTGCTATTGTTCTTTCAGACAGCGCTGACCCTTTATTCTGCTATTAACACCTACTCTGGACCAATGCTTTGTTCCTTCACTACTACATTCTGCTATTGTTCTTTCAGACAGCGCTGACCCTTTATTCTGCTATTAACACCTACTCTGGACCAATGCTTTGTTCCTTCACTACTACATTCTGCTATTGTTCTCTCAGACAGCGCTGACCCTTTATTCTGCTATTAACACCTACTCTGGACCAATGCTTTGTTCCATCACTACTACATTCTGCTACTTTGCTTTCAGACAGTGCTGACCCTTTATTCTGCTATTAACACCTACTTTGGACCAATGTTTTGTTCCTTCACTACTACATTCTGCTATTGTTCTTTCAGACAGTGCTGACCCTTCATTCCGCTATTAACACCTACTCTGGACCAATGCTTTGTTCCTTCATTACTACATTCTGCTATTGTTCTCTCAGACAGCGCTGACTTTTCATTCTGCTATTAAGACTTACTCTGGACCAATGCTTTGTTCCTTCACTACTACATTCTGCTACTTTGCTTTCAGACAGCGCTGACCCTTTATTCTGCTATTAACACCTACTCTGGACCGATGCTTTGTTCCTTCACTACTACATTCTGCTATTGTTCTCTCAGACAGCGCTGACCCTTCATTCTGCTATTAAGACTAACTCTGGACCAATGCTTTGTTCCTTCACTACTACATTCTGCTATTGTTCTCTCAGACAGTGCTGACCCTTTATTCTGCTATTCACACCTACTCTGGACCAATGCTTTGTTCCTTCACTACTACATTCTGCTATTGTTCTCTCAGACAGTGCTGACCCTTTATTCTTCTACTTACACCTACTCTGGACCAATGCTTTGTTCCTTCACTACTACATTCTGCTATTGTTCTTTCAGACAGCGCTGACCGTTTATTCTGCTATTTACACCTACTCTGGACCAATGCTTTGTTCCTTCACTACTACATTCTGCTATTGTTCTTTCAGACAGCGCTGACCCTTTATTCTGCTATTAACACCTACTCTGGACCAATGCTTTGTTCCTTCACTACTACATTCTGCTATTGTTCTTTCAGACAGCGCTGACCCTTTATTCTGCTATTAACACCTACTCTGGACCAATGCTTTGTTCCTTCACTACTACATTCTGCTATTGTTCTCTCAGACAGCGCTGACCCTTCATTCTGCTATTAAGACTTACTCTGGACCAATGCTTTGTTCCTTCACTACTACATTCTGCTACTTTGCTTTCAGACAGCGCTGACCCTTTATTCTGATATTAACACCTACTCTGGACCGATGCTTTGTTCCTTCACTACTACATTCTGCTATTGTTCTCTCAGACAGCGCTGACCCTTCATTCTGCTATTAAGACTAACTCTGGACCAATGCTTTGTTCCTTCACTACTACATTCTGCTATTGTTCTTTCAGACAGCGCTGACCCTTTATTCTGCTACTAACACCTACTCTGGACCAATGCTTTGTTCCTTCACTACTACATTCTGCTATTGTTCTTTCAGACAGCGCTGACCCTTTATTCTGCTATTAACACCTACTCTGGACCAATGCTTTGTTCCTTCACTACTACATTCTGCTATTGTTCTTTCAGACAGCGCTGACCCTTTATTCTGCTATTAACACCTACTCTGGACCAATGCTTTGTTCCTTCACTACTACATTCTGCTATTGTTCTCTCAGACAGCGCTGACCCTTCATTCTGCTATTAAGACTTACTCTGGACCAATGCTTTGTTCCTTCACTACTACATTCTGCTACTTTGCTTTCAGACAGCGCTGACCCTTTATTCTGATATTAACACCTACTCTGGACCGATGCTTTGTTCCTTCACTACTACATTCTGCTATTGTTCTCTCAGACAGCGCTGACCCTTCATTCTGCTATTAAGACTAACTCTGGACCAATGCTTTGTTCCTTCACTACTACATTCTGCTATTGTTCTTTCAGACAGCGCTGACCCTTTATTCTGCTACTAACACCTACTCTGGACCAATGCTTTGTTCCTTCACTACTACATTCTGCTATTGTTCTCTCAGACAGGGCTGACCCTTCATTCTGCTATTAACACCTACTCTGGACCAATGCTTTGTTCCTTCACTACTACATTCTGCTATTGTTCTTTCAGACAGCGCTGACCCTTTATTCTGCTATTAACACCTACTCTGGACCAATGCTTTGTTTCTTCACTACTACATTCTGCTATTGTTCTTTCAGACAGTGCTGACCCTTCATTCTGCAATTAAGACTAACTCTGGACCAATGCTTTGTTCCTTCACTACTACATTCTGCTATTGTTCTCTCAGACAGCGCTGACCCTTTATTCTGCTATTTACACCTACTCTGAACCAATGCTTTGTTCCTTCACTACTACATTCTGCTACTTTGTTTTCAGACAGTGCTGACCCTTTATTCTGCTATTAACACCTACTCTGGACCAATGCTTTGTTCCTTCACTACTACATTCTGCTATTGTTCTTTCAGACACTGCTGACCCTTCATTCCGCTATTAACACCTACTCTGGACCAATGCTTTGTTCCTTCACTACTACATTCTGCTACTTTGCTTTCAGACAGCGCTGACCCTTCATTCCGCTATTAACACCTACTCTGGACCAATGCTTTGTTCCTTCACTACTACATTCTGCTATTGTTCTCTCAGACAGCGCTGACCCTTCATTCTGCTATTAAGACTTACTCTGGACCAATGCTTTGTTCCTTCACTACTACATTCTGCTACTTTGCTTTCAGACAGCGCTGACCCTTTATTCTGCTATTAACACCTACTCTGGACCGATGCTTTGTTCCTTCACTACTACATTCTGCTATTGTTCTTTCAGACAGCGCTGACCCTTCATTCTGCTATTAAGACTAACTCTGGACCAATGCTTTGTTCCTTCACTACTACATTCTGCTATTGTTCTTTCAGACAGCGCTGACCCTTTATTCTGCTATTAACACCTACTCTGGACCAATGCTTTGTTCCTTCACTACTACATTCTGCCATTGTTCTTTCAGACAGCGCTGACCCTTTATTCTGCTATTTACACTTACTCTGGACCGATGCTTTGTTCCTTCACTACTACATTCTGCTATTGTTCTCTCAGACAGCGCTGACCCTTCATTCTGCTATTAAGACTTACACTGGACCAATGCTTTGTTCCTTCACTACTACATTCTGCTATTGTTCTCTCAGACAGCGCTGACCCTTTATTCTGCTATTAACACCTACTCTGGACCAATGCTTTGTTCCTTCACTACTACATTCTGCTATTGTTCTTTCAGACAGCACTGACCCTGCATTCTGCTATTAACACCTACTCTGGACCAATGCTTTGTTCCTTCACTACTACATTCTGCTACTTTGCTTTCAGACAGCGCTGACCCTTTATTCTGCTATTAACACCTACTCTGGACCAATGCTTTGTTCCTTCACTACTACATTCTGCTATTGTTCTTTCAGACAGCGCTGACCCTTTATTCTGCTATTAACACCTACTCTGGACCAATGCTTTGTTCCTTCACTACTACATTCTGCTATTGTTCTTTCAGACAGCGCTGACCTTTATTCTGCTATTAACACCTACTCTGGACCAATGCTTTGTTCCTTCACTACTACATTCTGCTATTGTTCTCTCAGAGAGCGCTGACCCTTTATTCTGCTATTAAGACTTACTCTGGACCAATGCTTTGTTCCTTCACTACTACATTCTGCTACTTTGCTTTCAGACAGCACTGACCCTTTATTCTGCTATTAACACCTACTCTGGACCAATGCTTTGTTCCTTCACTACTACATTCTGCTATTGTTCTCTCAGACAGCGCTGACCCTTCATTCTGCTATTAAGACTAACTCTGGACCAATGCTTTGTTCCTTCACTACTACATTCTGCTATTGTTCTCTCAGACAGCGCTGACCCTTTATTCTGCTATTAACACCTACTCTGGACCAATGCTTTGTTCCTTCACTACTACATTCTGCTATTGTTCTCTCAGACAGCGCTGACCCTGCATTCTGCTATTAACACCTACTCTGGACCAATGCTTTGTTCCTTCACTACTACATTCTGCTACTTTGCTTTTAGACAGCGCTGACCCTTTATTCTGCTATTAACACCTACTCTGGACCAATGCTTTGTTCCTTCACTACTACATTCTGCTATTGTTCTCTCAGACAGCGCTGACCCTTCATTCTGCTATTAAGACTTACTCTGGACCAATGCTTTGTTCCTTCACTACTACATTCTGCTATTGTTCTCTCAGACAGCGCTGACCCTTCATTCTGCTATTAACACCTACTCTGGACCAATGCTTTGTTCCTTCACTACTACATTCTGCTATTGTTCTTTCAGACAGCGCTGACCCTTTATTCTGCTATTAACACCTACTCTGGACCAATGCTTTGTTTCTTCACTACTACATTCTGCTATTGTTCTTTCAGACAGTGCTGACCCTTCATTCTGCAATTAAGACTAACTCTGGACCAATGCTTTGTTCCTTCACTACTACATTCTGCTATTGTTCTCTCAGACAGCGCTGACCCTTTATTCTGCTATTAACACCTACTCTGAACCAATGCTTTGTTCCTTCACTACTACATTCTGCTACTTTGTTTTCAGACAGTGCTGACCCTTTATTCTGCTATTAACACCTACTCTGGACCAATGCTTTGTTCCTTCACTACTACATTCTGCTATTGTTCTTTCAGACACTGCTGACCCTTCATTCCGCTATTAACACCTACTCTGGACCAATGCTTTGTTCCTTCACTACTACATTCTGCTATTGTTCTCTCAGACAGCGCTGACCCTTCATTCTGCTATTAAGACTTACTCTGGACCAATGCTTTGTTCCTTCACTACTACATTCTGCTACTTTGCTTTCAGACAGCGCTGACCCTTTATTCTGCTATTAACACCTACTCTGGACCGATGCTTTGTTCCTTCACTACTACATTCTGCTATTGTTCTTTCAGACAGCGCTGACCCTTCATTCTGCTATTAAGACTAACTCTGGACCAATGCTTTGTTCCTTCACTACTACATTCTGCTATTGTTCTTTCAGACAGCGCTGACCCTTTATTCTGCTATTAACACCTACTCTGGACCAATGCTTTGTTCCTTCACTACTACATTCTGCTACTTTGCTTTCAGACAGCGCTGACCCTTTATTCTGCTACTAACACCTACTCTGGACCAATGCTTTGTTCCTTCACTACTACATTCTGCTATTGTTCTCTCAGACAGCGCTGACCCTTCATTCTGCTATTAACACCTACTCTGGACCAATGCTTTGTTCCTTCACTACTACATTCTGCTATTGTTCTTTCAGACAGCGCTGACCGTTTATTCTGCTATTAACACCTACTCTGGACCAATGCTTTGTTCCTTCACTACTACATTCTGCTATTGTTCTTTCAGACAGTGCTGACCCTTCATTCTGCTATTAAGACTAACTCTGGACCAATGCTTTGTTCCTTCACTACTACATTCTGCTATTGTTCTCTCAGACAGCGCTGACCCTTTATTCTGCTATTAACACCTACTCTGAACCAATGCTTTGTTCCTTCACTACTACATTCTGCTACTTTGTTTTCAGACAGTGCTGACCCTTTATTCTGCTATTAACACCTACTCTGGACCAATGCTTTGTTCCTTCACTACTACATTCTGCTATTGTTCTTTCAGACACTGCTGACCCTTCATTCCGCATTTAACACCTACTCTGGACCAATGCTTTGTTCCTTCACTACTACATTCTGCTATTGTTCTCTCAGACAGCGCTGACCCTTCATTCTGCTATTAACACCTACTCTGGACCAATGCTTTGTTCCTTCACTACTACATTCTGCTACTTTGCTTTCAGACAGCACTGACCCTTTATTCTGCTATTAACACCTACTCTGGACCGATGCTTTGTTCCTTCACTACTACATTCTGCTATTGTTCTTTCAGACAGCGCTGACCCTTCATTCTGCTATTAAGACTAACTCTGGACCAATGCTTTGTTCCTTCACTACTACATTCTGCTATTGTTCTTTCAGACAGCGCTGACCCTTTATTCTGCTATTAACACCTACTCTGGACCAATGCTTTGTTCCTTCACTACTACATTCTGCTACTTTGCTTTCAGACAGCGCTGACCCTTTATTCTGCTATTAACACCTACTCTGGACCAATGCTTTGTTCCTTCACTACTACATTCTGCTACTTTGCTTTCAGACAGCGCTGACCCTTTATTCTGCTATTAACACCTACTCTGGACCAATGCTTTGTTCCTTCACTACTACATTCTGCTACTTTGCTTTCAGAAAGCGCTGACCCTTTATTCTGCTATTAACACCTACTCTGGACCAATGCTTTGTTCCTTTATTACTGCCAATCCCTCTCTCTTTGCCATGTCCCATGTTGCCTTGGTTATTTAAGCTCCCCCAACTCCCGCCCTCTAACCTGCCCCTGACCTTCCCTTTTCACTCTACCCAACCGTCTCAACAGCATAAAAGCACTCAGGACTCCCTTCTGTTCTGAAGAAATCATCCTGCACTCGAATCCCTAACCCTCTTTCTCTCTCTCTCCGCAGACACTGCCAGCCTTTCTGGTTTCGCTGAGAGAGAGAGAGATGCCGGTCTGTGGGTGCGATTCACCTGCATCTCTCTCTTGCCCCGTCACCACCGTGCAGATACAGACAATTTGCCCCACCCCCCCCCCCACCCCCGGGACAAGGCCACTTGGCCCCACGTCTCTGTGCTAGCTCTCTCCGGGGGCAATTGAGCTCATCCAATTTTCCCCAGCACTTACCCCACAGCCCTGTAAGTTGCTTCTGTTCCACGCTCCACTCTGTTAGGATGACACCTATTGACACCCCATTCTCCTGCTGGGAATCCCACTGTCTCTGCTGGGATTTCCTACTGGATTTCCTCATACTCACCCTTCCGCTGCTGTGAATGCTCCTACTCCCTTTTTCCCTGCTGAAATTCCTCACACTCTCATATTCCCTGCTAGACTTACCGTATTCCCCATCCACTGCTGGGAATAATCCCATTCCCGCTTCCTTTACGGGCAATTATTCTCATTCCCACTCCTCCTGCTGGGAATTAGCCCCATTTCCACATCCCCTGCTAGCAATTATTTCCATTCCCACTTCCCTTGCTGGGAGTTATCTCCATTCCCACTTCCCCTGCTGGGAATTATCTCCATTCCCACTTCCCCAGCTGGAAATTATCCCCATTCCCACTTCCTCTGCTAGAAATCACCCCATTCATACTTCCCCTGTTGGGAATTATCCCATTCCCTCATCCCCTGATGGGATTTGATCCCATTCTCACTCCCACTGCTGGGACTTAATTCCATCCTCATTCCCCCTGCTGGGAATAACCCCATTCCCACTTCCCATTGGGGATTCTCCCAGTGCCATTTCCCCTGCTGGGATTTAATCCCATTCTCCCTTTCCCTGCTGGGATTTAATCAGGTTCCCACTTCCTCTGCTGGGAATTATCCCATCTCCCTACTGGGAATAACCCCACATCCCCCATTCCCACTTCCCTTGCTGGGACTTATTCCCATTCCCACCTCCCCTGCTGGAAATTATCCCCATTCCCACTTCCCCTACTGGGAATCACCCCATCCGCAGTTCCCCTGTTGGGAATTATCCCATTGCCATTTCCCCTACTGGGATTGTATCCCATTCCCACTTCCTCTGCTGGGAGTTATCCCCATACCCCTGCTGGGAATAATCTCATTCCCAATTCCCCTGCTGAAAATGATCCCCATTTCCACCTCCCCTGCTGGGATTGAATCCCATTCCCACTCCCTCTGCTGGGAGTTATCCCATACTCCTGCTGGGAATAATCTCATTCCCAATTCCCCTGCTGAGAATGATCCCATTCCCACCTCCCCTGCTGGGAATAATCAACATTCACACTTCCTCTGCTGGGAATTATCCCCTTACTCCTGCTGGGAATAACCTCATTCCCACTTCCCCTGCTGAAAATGATCCCCATTTCCACCTCCTCTGCTGGAATTGAATCCCATTCCCACCTCCACTGCTGGGAATAATCCCATTCCCACTTCCCCTGCTGAAAATGATCCCCATTCCAACCTCCCCTGCTGGGAATAATCCCATTTCCACTTCCCCTGTAGGAATTGAATCCCATTCACATTTCCCCTGTAGGGAATAATCCCATTCCCACCTCCCCTGTAGGGATTGAATCCCATTCCCACTTCCCCCGTAGGGAATAATCCCATTCCCACCTCCCCTGTAGGGATTGAATCCCATTCCCACCTCCCCTGTAGGGAATAATCCCATTCCAACCTCCCCTGCTGGGACTGAATCCCATTCCCACTCCCTCTGCTGGGATTGAATCCCATCCCCACTTCCCCTGTAGGGAATAATCCCATTCCCACCTCCCCTGCAGGGATTGAATCCCATTCCCACTTCCCCCGTAGGGAATAATCCCATTCCCACCTCCCCTGTAGGGATTGAATCCCATTCCCACTTCCCCTGTAGGGAATAATCCCATTCCCACCTCCCCTGTAGGGATTGAATCCCATTCCCACCTCCCCTGTAGGGAATAATCCCATTCCAACCTCCCCTGCTGGGACTGAATCCCATTCCCATCTCCCCTGCTGGGATTGAATCCCATCCCCACTTCCCCTGTAGGGAATAATCCCATTCCCACCTCCCCTGCTGGGACTGAATCCCATTCCCACCTCCCCTGCTGGGATTAAATCCCATTCCCACTTCCCCTGTAGGGAATAATCCCATTCCCACCTCCCCTGCTGGGACTGAATCCCATTCCCACTTCCCCGTAGGGAATAATCCCATTCCCACTTCACCGTAGGGAATAATCCCATTCCCACTTCCCCTGCTGGGATTGAATCCCATTCCCACTCCCTCTGCCAGGAATTATCCCCATTCCCACCTCCCCTGCTGGGAATAATCCTATTCCCATGTCCTCTGATGGGAATTATCCCCATTCCCACCTCCCCTGCTGGGAATTAATCCCATTCCCACTTCCCCTGCTGGGAATTAATCCCATTCCCACTCCCTCTGCTGGGAATTATCCCTTACCCCTGCGGGGAGTAATCTCATTCCCAATTCCCCTGCTGTGAATGATCACCATTCCCACCTCCTCGGCTGGGATTGAATTCCATTCTCTCTTCCCCTGCTGGGAATAATCCCATTTCCACTCACTATGCTGGGAATTATCCCCATTCCCACCTCCCCTGCTGGGACTGAATCCCATTCCCACTTCCCCTGTTGGGAATAATCCCATTCCCACCTCCCCAGTTGGGATTGAATCCCATTCCCACATCCCCTGTAGGGAATAATCCCATTCCCAGCTCCCCTGCTGGGATTGAATCCCATTCTCACTCCCTCTGCTGGGAATAATCCCATTCCCAATGCCCCTGTTGGGAATAATCCCATTCTCATTCCTGGGAATAATCCCATTCCCACCTCCCCTGCTGGGATTGAATCCCATTCCCACTTATCCTGTTGGGAATAATCCCATTCCCACCTCCCCTGTTGGAATTGAATCCCATTCCCACATCCCTTGTATGGAATAATCCCATTCCCACCTCCCCTGTTGGGACTGAATCCCATTCTCACTCCCTCTGCTGGGAATAATCCCATTCCCACCTCCCCTGTTGGGATTGAATCCCATTCTCACTCCCTCTGCTGGGAATAATCCGATTCCCACCTCCCGTGTTGGGAATAATACCATTCTCACTCCTTCTTCTGGGAATAATCCCATTCCCACCTCCCCTGTTGGGAATAATCGCATTCTCACTCCTTCTGGGAATAATCCCATTCCCACCTCCCCAGATGGGATTGAAACCCATTCCCACCTCCCCTGTTGAGAATAATCCCATTCCCACCTCCTCTATTGGGAATAATCCCATTGCCACCTCCCTGTTGGGATTGAATCCCATTCTCACTCCCTCTGCTGGGAATAATCCCATTCCCACCTCCCCTGTTGGGAATAATCCCATTCTCACTCCTTCTGGGAATAATCCCATTCCCACATCCCCTGTAGGGAATAATCCCATTCCCACCTCCCCTGCTGGGATTGAATCCCATTCTCACTCCCTCTGCTGGGAATAATCCCATTCCCAACGCCCCTGTTGGGAATAATCCCATTCTCACTTCTGGGAATAATCCTATTCCCACCTCCCCTGCTGGGATTGAATCCCATTCCCACTTCCCCCGTAGGGAATAATCCCATTCCCACCTCCCCTGTAGGGATTGAATCCCATTCCCACTTCCCCTGTAGGGAATAATCCCATTCCCACCTCCCCTGTAGGGATTGAATCCCATTCCCACCTCCCCTGTAGGGAATAATCCCATTCCAACCTCCCCTGCTGGGACTGAATCCCATTCCCATCTCCCCTGCTGGGATTGAATCCCATCCCCACTTCCCCTGTAGGGAATAATCCCATTCCCACCTCCCCTGCTGGGACTGAATCCCATTCCCACCTCCCCTGCTGGGATTAAATCCCATTCCCACTTCCCCTGTAGGGAATAATCCCATTCCCACCTCCCCTGCTGGGACTGAATCCCATTCCCACTTCCCCGTAGGGAATAATCCCATTCCCACTTCACCGTAGGGAATAATCCCATTCCCACTTCCCCTGCTGGGATTGAATCCCATTCCCACTCCCTCTGCCAGGAATTATCCCCATTCCCACCTCCCCTGCTGGGAATAATCCTATTCCCATGTCCTCTGATGGGAATTATCCCCATTCCCACCTCCCCTGCTGGGAATTAATCCCATTCCCACTTCCCCTGCTGGGAATTAATCCCATTCCCACTCCCTCTGCTGGGAATTATCCCTTACCCCTGCGGGGAGTAATCTCATTCCCAATTCCCCTGCTGTGAATGATCACCATTCCCACCTCCTCGGCTGGGATTGAATTCCATTCTCTCTTCCCCTGCTGGGAATAATCCCATTTCCACTCACTATGCTGGGAATTATCCCCATTCCCACCTCCCCTGCTGGGACTGAATCCCATTCCCACTTCCCCTGTTGGGAATAATCCCATTCCCACCTCCCCAGTTGGGATTGAATCCCATTCCCACATCCCCTGTAGGGAATAATCCCATTCCCAGCTCCCCTGCTGGGATTGAATCCCATTCTCACTCCCTCTGCTGGGAATAATCCCATTCCCAATGCCCCTGTTGGGAATAATCCCATTCTCATTCCTGGGAATAATCCCATTCCCACCTCCCCTGCTGGGATTGAATCCCATTCCCACTTATCCTGTTGGGAATAATCCCATTCCCACCTCCCCTGTTGGAATTGAATCCCATTCCCACATCCCTTGTATGGAATAATCCCATTCCCACCTCCCCTGTTGGGACTGAATCCCATTCTCACTCCCTCTGCTGGGAATAATCCCATTCCCACCTCCCCTGTTGGGATTGAATCCCATTCTCACTCCCTCTGCTGGGAATAATCCGATTCCCACCTCCCGTGTTGGGAATAATACCATTCTCACTCCTTCTTCTGGGAATAATCCCATTCCCACCTCCCCTGTTGGGAATAATCGCATTCTCACTCCTTCTGGGAATAATCCCATTCCCACCTCCCCAGATGGGATTGAAACCCATTCCCACCTCCCCTGTTGAGAATAATCCCATTCCCACCTCCTCTATTGGGAATAATCCCATTGCCACCTCCCTGTTGGGATTGAATCCCATTCTCACTCCCTCTGCTGGGAATAATCCCATTCCCACCTCCCCTGTTGGGAATAATCCCATTCTCACTCCTTCTGGGAATAATCCCATTCCCACATCCCCTGTAGGGAATAATCCCATTCCCACCTCCCCTGCTGGGATTGAATCCCATTCTCACTCCCTCTGCTGGGAATAATCCCATTCCCAACGCCCCTGTTGGGAATAATCCCATTCTCACTTCTGGGAATAATCCTATTCCCACCTCCCCTGCTGGGATTGAATCCCATTCCCACTTCTCCTGTTGTGAATAATCCCATTCCCACCTCCCCTGTTGGAATTGAATCCCATTCTCACTCCCTCTGCTGGGAATAATCCCATTCCGACCTCCCCTGTTGGGATTGAATCCCATTCTCACTCCCTCTGCTGGGAATAATCCAATTCCCACCTCCCCAGATGGATTTAATCCCATTCCCACCTCCCCTGTTGGGAATAATCCCATTCCCACCTCCCCTGTTGGGAATAATCCCATTTTCACTCCTTCTGGGAATAATCCCATTCCCACCTCGCCTGCTGGGAATGAATCCCATTCCCACCTCCCCTGTTGGGAATAATCCCATATCCACCTCCCCTTTTGGGAATAATCCCATTCCCACCTCTCCTGTTGGGATTGAATCCCATTCTCACTCCCTCTGCTGGGAATAATCCCATTCCCACCTCCCCTGTTGGGAATAATCCCATTCTCACTCCTTCTGGGAATAATCCCATTCCAACCTCCCCTGTTGGGAATAATCCCATTCCCACCTCCCCTGTTGGGAATAATCCCATTCCCACCTCCCTGTTGGGAATAATCCCATTCCCACCTCCCTGTTGGGAATAATCCCATTCCCACCTCCCCTGTAGGGAATAATCCCATACCCACCTCCCCTGTTGGGAATAATCCCATTATCACCTCCCCTGCTGGGATTGAATCCCATTCCCACCTCCCCTGCTGGGATTGAATCCCATTCCCAACTCCCCTGTTGGGAATAATCCCATTACCACCTCCCCTGCTGGGATTGAATCCCATTCCCAACTCCCCTGTTGGGAATAATCCCATTCCCACCTCCCTCTGCTGGGACTGAATCCCATTCCCACTCCCCCTGCTGGGACTGAATCCCATTCTCACTCCCTCTGCTGGGAATAATCCCATTCCCACCTCCCCTGTTGGGAATAATCCCATTCTCACTCCTTCTGGGAATAATC
The DNA here is from genome assembly GCA_026770705.1 of Isurus oxyrinchus. NCBI lineage: Eukaryota > Metazoa > Chordata > Chondrichthyes > Lamniformes > Lamnidae > Isurus > Isurus oxyrinchus. The sequence continues at coordinate 10,181 of JANJGN010000847.1, read as the reverse complement.
CCATTCCCACCTCGCCTGCTGGGAATGAATCCCATTCCCACCTCCCCTGTTGGGAATAATCCCATATCCACCTCCCCTATTGGGAATAATCCCATTCTCACTCCTTCTGGGAATAATCCCATTCCAACCTCCCCTGTTGGGAATAATCCCATTCCCACCTCCCCTGTTGGGAATAATCCCATTCCCACATCCCCTGTTGGGAATAATCCCATTCCCACCTCCCTGTTGGGAATAATCCCATTCCCACCTCCCCTGTTGGGAATAATCCCATTCCCACCTCCCTGTTGGGAATAATCCCATTCCCACCTCACCTGCTGGGATTGAATCCCATTCCCACCTCCCCTGTTGGGAATAATCCCATTCCCACCTCCCTCTGCTGGGACTGAATCCCATTCCCACTCCCCCTGCTGGGACTGAATCCCATTCTCACTCCCCCTGCTGGGATTGAATCCCATTCCCACTCCCTCTGCTGGGAATTATCCCCATTCCCACTCCCTCTGCTGGGAATCAGGCTCTGTGCCTCTCTCAAAATGGCCGCCCCCCTCGCCCCTCTTGCCTCAGCTAAAATGGCGGGCGCCGCCGACGTCACGGCGCGCGCCGGCGGCCGGCCCGGACCATGGTCCGGCGCGGTGACGCCATCGCGGCGCCCCGCCGCCCCGCCCCCTGCGGCGCCCAAGGACATGTTGCCCCGGGAGCGCCTTGCAAAAAAAAAAAAAATAATTACCGCACCAAAATCAAACCGGCCCCCGTGCAATCGGGCGGAGCGCTTTTCCGCACCGCCGACCGATGCATAATTTTCCGTATGCTGCATTCTTCCAGTTGCGCCCGTTGTTTCTTGCATTCCGCCGGATTTTTTTTTTTTGGGGGGGTGCAATCGCCCACCACCACCACCACCCAAGGGTCCCTGCTCCCCACCCCCTCCACCCACTTTCCTTGCAGCCCCCTCCCTCCCTCCCTCCCTCCCTCCAATGCACCCACTTCCCGGCTGAAACCCTTGCTTTGCCTCGGGACCGGGTTGCGCGGGTTGCTTTGGAGGCCGGGGACAAATGGCCTGGGCGCCATTTCGGGGGGGGGGGGGGGGGGGGGGGGGGTCGGGTCGCCACCGCGAGACCCTTCAGACGCGGGAGCAGAAATTAGGCCATTCGGCCCATCGAGTCTGCTCCGCCATTCAATGAGCCCACGGCTGATGAGACCATCAGACCACAGGAGCAGAAATGAGGCCATTCGGCCCATCGAGTCTGCTCCGCCATTCAATGAGCCCACGGCTGATGAGACCATCAGACCACAGGAGCAGAAATGAGGCCATTCGGCCCATCGAGTCTGCTCCGCCATTCAATCATGGCTGATAAGTTTCTCAACCCCGTTCTCCCGCCTTCTCCCCGTAACCTTTGACCCCCCTTACCAATCGAGAACCCATCTATCTCGGTCTTAAATACACTCAATGACCCGGCCTCCACAGCCTTCTGTGGCAATGAATTCCATAGATTCACCACTCTCTGGCTAAAGAAGTTTCTCCTCATCTCTGTTCTGAAAGGTCTTCCCTTTACTCTGAGGCTGTGCCCTCGGGTCCTAGTCTCTCCTACTAATGGTAACATCTTCCCCACGTCCACTCTATCCAGGCCTTTCAGTGTTCTGTAAGTTTCAATCAGATCCCCCCTCATCCTTCTAAACTCCATCGAGTATAGACCCAGAGTCCTCAAACGTTCCTCATATGTTAAGCCTTTGATCTGCTAATTCTCAGCTCCACTTTTTCCTGCCTTGTCCCCATGACCCTTGATTCCCTCACTGTTTAAAAATCTATCTCAGCCTTGGAAAAACTCAGCAGGTCTGGCAGCATCGGCGGAGAAGAAAAGAGTTGACGTTTCGAGTCCTCGTGACCCTTCGACAGAACTCTGAGACTCTGCCCTCTGGTCCTAGTGAGTCTAGGGGGAAACAACCTATCAGCACCGATCTTGTCAAACCCCCTAAGAATCTTACACTAAAATAAAGGCAAAACACTGTGGATGTTGGAAATATGTAACAAAAACAAAAAATGCCGGAAAAACTCAGCAGGTCTATGTTTCATTGAGATAGAAGCAAAAAACTGCTAATCTCACCACCGTCAACACCTCTTTGACCTCTTGTCTATGGCATCTTTTGGCTATCTCCACCTATCACTGGCCCTCTATTTGTCCTACCCCATCCCCCTTTAAACCAGCTTTTATTTCACCTCTCTTCTATTTTTCCTTAGTTCTGATGAAGAGTCATTACGACTGGAAACGTTAACTGTGCTCCTCTCCGTAGATGCTGTCAGACCTGCTGAGTTTTTCCAGGTATTTTTAGTTTGGTTCTATGTTTCAATCAGCTCGCCTTTCATTCTTCAAAACTCCAATGAGTACAGGCCCAACCTACTCAACCTCTCCTCATAAGAAAATCCCTCCATACCTGGGATCAACCGAGTGAACCTTCTCTGGACTGCCTCCAATGCCAGTACATCTCTCCTTAGATAAAGGGAACCAAAACTGTTCGCATTGTTCTAGGTGTGGTCTAACTAGTGCCTCGTATAGTTTTAGGCAGACTTCCCTATTTTTATGCTCCATTCCCTTTCACATAAAGGCCAACAATCCATTTGCTTCCCGCATTTGCGTAGCTCCCTTAAAGCAGTAATATGACCTAGGCGCTCCAAAGGAGGGATCATCCAACACCATTTGACCCCAAAGCGTGTGACGAGACATTAACGCCAGGCTACCAAAAGCTGAGGCGAAGACAGAGGTTTTACGGAGGGTGTTAAAGGAGGAGAGGGATAGGGGTAAAGGGGTTTCGGGATGGAATTCCAGAGCTTAGGGCCCCCCCCCTACCTCCAGACAGCTGAAGGCCCGGCCGCCAATGCAGCAGCGATGGAAATCGGGGGGAATGCTAGAGAGGCCGGGATTGGTGGAGTGCAGACATTTCGGAGGGTTGTAGGAGGTTCCAGAGATAGGGAGGGAGGGGGTGAGGGAGGGATTTGAACAGGAGGATGAGAATTGTAGGGGCTGGAGGAGGTTACAGAGATAGGGAGGGAGGGATTTGAACAGGAGGATGAGAATTGAAGGGGATGGAGGAGGTTACAGAGATAGGGAGGGAGGGTGTGAGGAGGGATTTGAACAGGAGGATGAGAATTGTAGGGGCTGGAGGGAGGTTGCAGAGATAGGGAGAGAGGTGGTTGAGGGAGGGATTTGAACAGGAGGATGAGAATTGTAGGGGCTGGAGGAGGTTGCAGAGATAGGGAGGGGTTGAGGGAGGGATTTGAACAGGAGGATGAGAATTGTAGGAGCTGGAGGAGGTGACACAGATAGGGAGGGAGGGGGTGAGGGAGGCATTTGAACAGGAGGATGAGAATTGTAGGGGCTGGAGGAGGTGACACAGATAGGGAGGGAGGGGGTGAGGGAGGCATCTGAACAGGAGGATGAGAATTGTAGGGGCTGGAGGAGGTTACAGAGATAGGGAGGGAGGGGGTGAGGGAGGGATTTGAACAGGAGGATGAGAATTGTAGGGGCTGGAGGAGGTTACAGAGATAGGGAGGGAGGGGGTGAGGGAGGGATTTGTACAGGAGGATGAGAATTGTAGGGGCTGGAGGAGGTTACAGAGATAGGGAGGGAGGGGGTGAGGGAGGGATTTGAACAGGAGGATGAGAATTGTAGGGGCTGGAGGAGGTTACAGAGATAGGGAGGGAGAGGGTTGAGGGAGGGATTTGAACAGGAGGATGAGAATTGTAGGGGCTGGAGGAGGTTACAGAGATAGGGAGGGAGGGGGGTGAGGGAGGGATTTGAACAGGAGGATGAGAATTGTAGGGGCTGGAGGAGGTTACAGAGATAGGGAGGGAGGGATTTGAACAGGAGGATGAGAATTGAAGGGGCTGGAGGAGGTTACAGAGATAGGGAGGGAGGGGGGTGAGGAGGGATTTGAACAGGAGGATGAGAATTGTAGGGGCTGGATGGAGGTTGCAGAGATAGGGAGAGAGGTGGTTGAGGGAGGGATTTGAACAGGAGGATGAGATATGTAGGGGCTGGAGGGAGGTTGCAGAGATAGGGAGGGAGGGGGTGAGGGAGGGATTTGAACAGGAGGATGAGAATTGTAGGGGCTGGAGGAGGTTACAGAGATAGGGAGGGAGGGATTTGAACAGGAGGATGAGAATTGAAGGGGCTGGAGGAGGTTACAGAGATAGGGAGGGAGGGGGTGAGGAGGGATTTGAACAGGAGGATGAGAATTGTAGGGGCTGGAGGGAGGTTGCAGAGATAGGGAGAGAGGTGGTTGAGGGAGGGATTTGAACAGGAGGATGAGATATGTAGGGGCTGGAGGGAGGTTGCAGAGATAGGGAGGGAGGGGGTGAGGGAGGGATTTGAACAGGAGGATGAGAATTGTAGGGGCTGGAGGAGGTTACAGAGATAGGGAGGGAGGGGGTGAGTGAGGGATTTGAACAGGAGGATGAGAATTGTAGGGGCTGGAGGAGGTTACAGAGATAGGGAGGGAGGGGGTGAGGGAGGGATTTGAACAGGAGGATGAGATGTGTCGGGGCTGGAGGAAGGTTGCAGAGATAGGGAGTGAGGGGGTGAGGGAGGGATTTGAACAGGAGGATGAGATGTGTAGGGGCTGGAGGAGGTTGCAGAGATAGGGAGGGAGGGGGTGAGTGCAAATCCCACCCATTCACCCCGGCAAATTGAACTCCTGTTAATGAATGAACCTGGAATGTTAAAGCTGGTCTCACTCACGGTGAGTGTGAGACTATCATCAATCATCGTAACAACCGATCTGGCTCATTGACATCCCTACAGGGACGGAAATCTGCCCTCCTTCCCCGGTCTGGCCTACGCGGGAGTCCCGACCCCCACCCATGTGGTTGATTCTGAAATGGGCGAGCGACACACACGTCCCAAGGGGCAATTAGGGAGGGGCAACATAAGCTGGTCTCACCATCGACGCCCTCATCCGTTCAAAAATGTTTACCGAGGGTAAAGGTGGGTAATTCGTCTTCTTCGGTCTTTGGGTCTCTCCCCCTTTTTGGACACTTCTTCAGCCCCTTCTCGAGCCTGTTTCACAGGAACAGGAGGAGGCCATTCAGCCCCTTCTCGAGCCTGTTACACAGGAACAGGAGGAGGCCCATTCAGCCCCTTCTCGAGCCTGTTACACAGGAACAGGAGGAGGCCCATTCAGCCCCTTCTCGAGTCTGTTACACAGGAACAGGAGGATCCCATTCAGCCCCTTCTCGAGCCTGTTACACAGGAACAGGAGGAGGCCATTCAGCCCCTTCTCGAGCCTGTTACACAGGAACAGGAGGATCCCATTCAGCCCCTTCTCGAGCCTGTTACACAGGAACAGGAGGATCCCATTCAGCCCCTTCTCGAGCCTGTTACACAGGAACAGGAGGATCCCATTCAGCCCCTTCTCGAGCCTGTTACACAGGAACAGGAGGAAGCCCATTCAGCCCCTTCTCGAGCCTGTTACACAGGAACAGGAGGATCCCATTCAGCCCCTTCTCGAGCCCGTTACACAGGAACAGGAGGATCCCATTCAGCCCCTTCTCGAGTCTGTTACACAGGAACCGGAGGAGGCCCATTCAGCCCCTTCTCGAGCCTGTTACACAGGAACAGGAGGAGGGCCATTCAGCCCCTTCTCGAGCCTGTTACACAGGAACAGGAGGAGGCCCATTCAGCCCCTTCTCGAGCCTGTTACACAGGAACAGGAGGATCCCATTCAGCCCCTTCTCGAGCCTGTTACACAGGAACAGGAGGATCCCATTCAGCCCCTTCTCGAGCCTGTTACACAGGAACAGGAGGAGGCCCATTCAGCCCCTTCTCGAGCCTGTTACACAGGAACAGGAGGAGGCCCCATTCTCCAGAGCTCACAACATGACACTTTCTGAGACGCCGAGGAACATTCATCTCCACAGCCCCCCCGCGCGATTGTCAGATGTGAGGGAACCCGGGGGTGGACTGTCTCCTGGAATGAGGCTCTGCGACTGGAAGGATTCCGACCAGGCCCGAGACTCCAGGCTGCGGAAGGGCTCAAGGTAGGACCCGGCCGGCCAGCCTCTTCCCCTCACTCCCATCACTGACCAACACCCACCCGCACCCCCCCCCCCCCCACCACCACCACCACCAATCCCCTCGTCGCTGTCTGGTTGGCATCCTGGGGGCAGGGTTCAGGGGTCACCGGCACCTCTGCTGCAGGCCTGGCCCGCGTAGGCCCCACCCCGGCGCCTGCGGAGACCCCAGGCCTCAGTGAAGGCCCAGGCCTTCAGTCGGCATGGACGAGGGTCCTCTCTCTCTCTCTTTCCCGGACGATTCACCAGGCTCCTGAATTCTGGACGACCCTGCCCGTGATTCCCTCTTTCTCTCTCCCTCTTTCTCTCTCTTTTTCTCTCTCTCTCTCTCTCGCTCCTTCCGTATCCCGTCTTCTCAGTCAAGCCAGGCCACGGGCCGGCTGAACTGGTGACATTTGGCACCAACCCCTTCTCTCTCTCTCTCTCTCTCTCTCTCGCACGTCGGCTGTGAATTGTTGTCGGAGATGTCGAGGCGACATTCGGTGCCAACCCCTTCCCCCTCTCTCTCGTACATTGGCTGTAAATTGTTGGAGATGACGAGGCGACATTCGGCGCCGATCCCTTCTCTCTCTCTCTCTCTTTCTCTCGCACGTCGGCTGTGAATTGTTGTTGGGAATGACAAAGCGAGATTCGGCACCGATCCCTTCTCTCTCTCTCTCTCTCTCTCTCTCGCTCGTCAGCTGTGAATTGTTGTTGGAGATGACGAGGCGACATTCGGCGCCGATCCCTTCTCTCTCTCTCTCTCTCTCGCTCTCTCGTACGTCAGCTGTGAATCGTTGTTGGAGGCGGCGAGGCGGCGGAAGGTGGGGACGACAGCGGGGGGCGGGGTGGGGGTGAGGGGGGTGGGGGCATGGTGGTGTGTATTTCCTCGCAGGGTTGTGGGGGGTAGGAAGGGCCAGGCGCTCCCGGTGTTTCACTCCGTGTGGAGACCTCAGACCTTCCAGGGACAGCCACAGGTCGGCAGCCCTCCAGACCCTTCCCTCTCTCTCTCTCTCACTATCTCTCTCTCTCTCTCTCTCTCTCTCTCTCTCGTTCCGTCTATCCCTTTATTCCATCCGCTCTGACCCAGGAACTTGTCGTGACCTCGGGACACAATCAGTGCCTCTTGCCCTCTGGCCCCCGGAAGCAACTCCAGGCCAGCTCCGGGCCCACTAGGTGGTTTCCTGGCTCCCCTCCCCCCTCCCCCCGCTCCCCTCCCCCACCATCCCCATCCCCATCCCCTCCCCTCCCCTCCCCTCCCCTCCCCCACCATGACCACCTCCTGCCTTTCCCACACCACCCCGGCCCCCACTCCAACACAATCTCCAGGCAGCCAGAAATCCGATCCCCTGTCTATTAACCCTTTGGAGTCTGAACGGAGGCTTCCAGAATGGGAAGGGATTGATCCCGATCCTTATCCCCACCTCACAACCTCCCTCCGGCTCTGCTCAGCCCCTCCCTAGAGCTAGATTTCCAGCGGTGTTGATGATGAAGGAACTCCTAATGTCACAAAACGAAGCAAATCCCTTCTGTTCCCTCGAGGGGAGGTGGGTGAGGGAGGGAGTTGAACAGGAGGATGAGAATTGTAGGGGCTGGAGGAGGTTACAGAGATAGGGAGGGAGGGGGTGAGGGAGGGATTTGAACAGGAGGATGAGAATTGTAGGGGCTGGAGGAGGTTACAGAGATAGGGAGGGAGGGGGTGAGGGAGGGATTTGAACAGGAGGATGAGAATTGTAGGGGCTGGAGGAGATTACAGAGATAGGGAGGGAGGGGGTGAGGGAGGGATTTGAACAGGAGGATGAGAATTGTAGGGGCTGGAGGAGGTTACAGAGATAGGGAGGGAGGGGGTGAGGGAGGGATTTGAACAGGAGGATGAGAATTGTAGGGGCTGGAGGAGGTTACAGAGATAGGGAGGGAGGGGGTGAGGGAGGGATTTGAACAGGAGGGTGAGAATTGTAGGGGCTGGAGGAGGTTACAGAGATAGGGAGGGAGGGGGGCGAGGGTGGGATTTGAACAGGTGGATGAGAATTATAGGGGCTGGAGGAGGTTACAGAGATAGGGAGGGAGGGGGTGAGGGATGGATTTGAACAGGAGGATGAGAATTGTAGGGGCTGGAGGAGGTTACAGAGATAGGGAGGGAGGGGGTGAGGGAGGGATTTGAACAGGTGGATGAGAATTGTAGGGGCTGGAGGAGGTTACAGAGATAGGGAGGGAGGAGGCGAGGGAGGGGTTTGAACAGGAGGATGAGAATTGTAGGGGCTGGAGGAGGTTACGGAGATAGGGAGGGAGGGGTTTGAACAGGAGGATGAGGATTGTAGGGGCTGGAGGAGGTTACAGAGATAGGGAGGGAGGAGGCGAGGGAGGGGTTTGAACAGGAGGATGAGAATTGTAGGGGCTGGAGGAGGTTACAGAGATAGGGAGGGAGGGGGTGAGGGAGGGATTTGAACAGGAGGAGGAGAGTGTTGGCCTGGATTATGGAACTCAAACCCTAGTGTATATACATCTCCCTCCGACAGTGCAGCACTCCCTCAGTACTGGCACCGGGGGGAGTGTCGGCCTGGATTATGGAGCTCAAATCCTAGAGTATATACATGTACCTCCGACAGTGCAGCACTCCCTCAGTACTGGCACCGGGGGGAGTGTCGGCCTGGATTATGGAGCTCAAATCCTAGAGTATGTACATCTCCCTCCGACAGTGCAGCACTCCCTCAGTACTGGCACCGGGGGGGGGTGTCGGCCTGGATTATGGAGCTCAAATCCTAGAGTATATACATGTACCTCCGACAGTGCAGCACTCCCTCAGTACTGGCACCGGGGGGAGTGTCGGCCTGGAATATGGAGCTCAAATCCTAGAGTATATACATCTCCCTCCCTCCCCCTCCCTCTCTCTTTCTCTTTCTCTCTCTCTCTCTCTCTCTCTCTCCGACAAGCACCCGTTTTAAAGAGGCAGTCCATCCCTCACTCCCCTCTCTCCCTCCCTCTCTGTCTCGACATCAGGGACCCCTTTAAAGATGGGCTCGTTGGCAGGACCCTCTGGAAGGATAGAGTGAAGGTGTTGGGTGGGTTTAGCGGAATTCCCAGAGGGTGCAGGGCCCAGGGATTAGGCGGCGGAGTGAGGGAGAGGAAGTCGAGGGTGATGAGTGTGGAGGGGGACGTGGCAGGGTGATGTTTATGGGCAGGAGAGACACAGCCCTAGCACAGACTGAGAGCAGGAAAGAGTCAGTGCTCCGCACGATGGGCTTTATATATAGCCTGGAAAACTGTAATTAAAGTTAAACTGTCCGGAAAGGTTGTGACCAGCAAGAGATCATCTTCCTTTTGAAACTTGCAGACCGGTCTCCGAGTCAAGTAGGGTATCACTGCTGGGTCCCCTCGGGCTCCTGCCTAAGGTCCCACCCGAGGGAGTGCTGCACTGTCGGAGGTACCTGTATATATTCCAGGATCTGAGCACCATAATCCAGGCCGACACTCCCCCTCCCGGTGCCAGTACTGAGGGAGTGCTGCACTGTCAGAGGTACCTGTATATATTCCAGGATCTGAGCTCCATAATCCAGGCCGACACTCCCCCCGGTGCCAGTACTGAGGGAGTGCTGCACTGTCCGGAGGGAGATGTATATACTCTAGGATTTGAGCTCCATAATCCAGGCCGACACTCCCCCCCCCGGTGCCAGTACTGAGGGAGTGCTGCACTGTCGGAGGGAGATGTATATACTCTAGGATTTGAGATCCATAATCCAGGCTGACACTCCCCCCGGTGCCAGTACTGAGGGAGTGCTGCACTGTCGGAGGGAGATGTACATACTCTAGGATTTGAGCTCCATAATCCAGGCCGACACTCCCCCCCCACCCCCCGCCGGTGGCAGTACTGAGGGAGTGCTTGCACTGTCGGAGGGAGATGTACATACTCTAGGATTTCAGCTCCATAATCCAGGCCGACTCTCCCCCCGGTGCCAGTACTGAGGGAGTGCTGCACTGTCAGAGGGAGATATACATACTCTAGGATCTGAGCTCCATAATCCAGGCCGACACTCCCCTTGGTGCCAGTACTGAGGGAGTGCTGCACTGTCGGAGGGAGATGTATATATTCCAGGATCTGAACTCCATAATCCAGGCCGACACTCCCCCCGGTGCCAGTACTGAGGGG